>CM042846.1:63644780-64174780 GCA_023653725.1 Bungarus multicinctus
CTTGCTAAAGGAGTATTTCTGAAGGTGATACTCCTGATGTTCAATTTATTATTTAAAGACTGAAAAACAATTCCATGCTAAAATAAACAGAAGATCACTTTTTAGATCAATAAAGACTTGTTCTTCCGACTTCTAAAGCACATACTAGATTTTGTAATATTTTGTTCAAGATTTCCAGGGACAAAGCATAATCAAAGAAAGAGGGACAATCTTGGTAGATGTGATGCAATGAAAATGATGCATTGACAGATCTGGATATGAGATTGAATTTGCACTTTCATTTGTTAAACTCTGTGCCACAATTGTCTCTGTTCTCAGTACTTCAGACCAAACTGCATGGAATCTGAAAAGTGAAAGCTTTGAAGTTGATCAAAGTTACATCGGTCAACTTGTTTACTGTCAGTTTAATTGGAAGCTCCTATAGTCACAGTCCAATGAGGAATGCTCTCTGAACATAATAGAATGGATTTTTGAATAAGGATTAAACAGTTAGGCAAAGATCTTTTCATATACTTCCCAAAGTGTCCATCCAGAGAATTTGTATGTTTTTAGGTTATTTAAAATTTAAAGGAAAAATAAGGGCTAGATAGGGGTTCTCATTTTAAACTTTCTGAGGTTGCTAGTCAAAATCAGGCACTAATCAAGCAAGCTCCCCCCCCGCCCCGAAAATCAGGAAAAGAAACAAATGATCCTTCAGCTACATCAAGAAATGTTAGAAATTAAGAATGATCTCTATCTGCTGCATTGTGAATTTTTTTCAGAGATGGACAAATATTTCATTCTGACTAGTGTTTGTCACTATGAATATCTCTTGGCAGCAAAATACTCAAATTGGGTCCCACGAGGATCCATGGTGGAATTTTCTTAAATCTGTACTTCTTAGTAGATATGTACGTGCATGATTGTACTGAAAAAATGTATCCTTCTTGACCAATGACATGTAACACCACATTTCTACTTTAAGCCTTTTGCTTTTCAAGTTTTTCTTGCCGTTAGAAAACTACTATGTAGCATGCTGATTTTCCAATAAAACTCTGTGGAATCATTCTTTTCTTCACTGAGCAGAAGACACAGTAACATTTTTTCTTCTTCTGAGTGGTGCAAGACATTTTTATGATATGCCCCACTATGACTAATTTGTAGATAACTTTTCATATTTATTTGAGTGCTTCAAATAGCTCAGCATGTTCTGGCAGGAACTTTTTTGACTAGTTTCCCATAATAGTATAATAATAATTTGCTTCTTATTTGTAAGTAGTATTTTCAGAAGTATCTTTATAAAATAGACTGAAACTTTTAATTAGAAAACGATAGCTTAATATATTTTTATATTCTATTTAAGCTAATTGCTTACATACTTTTATCCATGTTGCCATAACAGACCTTATTCTACAATTAAATCCTCCTATTACTTTTTTGTGTTGGTCCCTACAACATCTATTCCTACTTTGCCACATGTTCCCTTAAGTGATATACTGTATAAAACGTAATGACAAATTAAAAAGAACATTAAAGTTTTAAATTTCCTAACTCTGAAGTAATAAGTATACTATAAGCATCTGGAGGTGCTTATATGTATACTCGTAATGTATAAGTATTACTTGAATGGACACAACTAATCTTTGTAACACAAGGGTCACTCTGTGCTTGAAAATGAGAAATATAAGAATTTGATGAATCTGCGGATTCTGTCATTGCTGATGACAGTGTTTTGATGCTGGTTTATTTCAGTGGACTCTGTTTCTAGAAGTTTCTGTGATTGCAAGAACTGCAGCTTTTCTGAGATGACATATATCTTCTGTTTATTCTGATTGTGCCCCATAGTTTTGACAAAGTAACATTGAGTTATTTTACATTGTTCCTATACTATTGGTAGTTCCGATCATCTTATCTGGTTATGTAATAGTAGCATTGAGGAACATAAAAGTTGTGCAATGGGGAAGAAAGTAACAATTATTTTCCATTGCCATAGAAACTAGGGCTATTAATAATGAATATAAGTGATAGGTACCTAGAGTTCATTTAAATATAAAGAAGAACTTCTGAATTGTATTATCAATACAATAAAATATTAGGGTTGTGTATTTTGTGTCTCTAGAGATTTTAAAAAGAGGATTCTTTCAAGAAGGTTTAATTGGCCGCATCCTGCAAAGACTGGACTAGACAATCTTTATGATCTTTTTCAACTTTAAAATTCTATGAATTAATAATTCTAAGGTATACCTTTTTCTTCAAATGCAGATTTCTGAGATTTACATGTTCTTTGGTAAAAACAGTCCCTTGATGGATAAGATACTGAGGTGTCAAAGTGGCTGCCCAGAGGCTGGATGCATCATGTGCAGGCCATACCCACTCTAGCTCCGCAAATGCAAAAACTGTCATGATAATCATGTGACGTCACGTGAAATGATCGAATTTGACACCCATGGATCAGAATTTCCTTAAAATGTTCATTTTACAGTCTGATAGCATATTTGTGGTGTAGGAACATCTGTTTCCTGCTAAAATTAAAAGTCTCAAGTGGGTAAAAGTGTTGCCATAGCAGCACTTGTGTTGCAGAATTTTCTTCAGGTGAGATTTATGCTTATCTCAGAAAGTTTGGTGTAGACTTTAAATATTTGATTTGTTCTTTGTAAATTGTCCTAAGATTTTTCAATTGAACAATAGTGATTTACTTTATTCACAATTTTATAAGTTGATGCATTGTTTAAAGTGCTTAGTCCAATGTTTCCCAGTCTTGACAACTTTAAAATGTTTGGACCAACTCTTAGAATTCCCCAGTCAGCATGTTGGTCCACACATCTTAAAATTGTCAAGGTTGAAAAACATTGGCTTGGTCCAATAAAAACTTCACTCCCTGGATGAGTTTCCTTGTATAAAATGTCGAATTCTTCTCTTAATCACTGATTAAGATAACATTTCCCTGCAATGAAAAATAAACATAAACCTGTTGATAATATCATACATTCAAGGCTACCATATCTGATAAAAAAATCCAAAGCCACAAAATAGTAATCAAGAGAGATAAGAATTTTGTATGATGTTATGTTGCACTCATCCATGGCTAAGAAATTGTAGTATACTGTATGTAGCAGCACTTTTTAAAAAATGTTACTGATGTTATATTTCAGAGTGCTTTGTTGATTAAGAAGTATTGAGGTATGAAGTTCCAGATATTTGCAGAGGATCATAAGACTCAAAAGACTGGTACTTTGGTGCATTGTTCTGCCTCATAATATTTTGTTTTGGAAACAAAATAAAAAGAAAACAGAGTTAAAACTATCTCTGGTTAAAAATACATTAGAGTTGCCTATGCTGGATCCGCTACAATTTTCTGTTATAAGAGCTAAATTCTAGTTCCAAAAAGATTATAGAGTTATCAATGAACATTTTTGACTGACTCCAATGCATATGATATCTTTTTTATAATATTTTAAGCCTGTCACTTTAAACCTTATCAAATGCTGCTATTTGTCTAAGCTCACTGCATATGTATTCTTTATCTAGCCTTAACAAATATAGATTCAAGGAAAAACTGATTCGTACAACTGTTTATCTGTGGTTAACATTATTGCTATCCTATGATATGAGTTCTTTGATCAAAATTCCTGCATCTTTCATAAAAGCATTTTCATCTGAACAATCTTACTTCAAAATTTTAAAATCAGCTTGGCCTGTTTGATATTCTCCAGATGTGTTGGGACTCCAACTTCCAGAATTCATGGAGAGTAGAAAACTCCAGTTTATCTGGTAAGCATCATCTTGGGAAATTTGATGAACTTTTGCTCTGGTTGTTCAATGGGCTTACTTTCAACTAAGAATGACAAATGTACCTCATGTGAGTAAAAAATGACTCAGTGCAAGAAGTTAGCTAAGATTATATTAGCTATGGTGAGCAATAAGCAATAATTTTTAAAAATAGTTTTTAAGCTCTTTATTATAGTGACTCCTACAAATGCAAGTAAATACACTGCCCCAATCAAACATAAATGTAATTAAGAGTGATGTGGTTTGAGTACTGATTAGTTTCAGGTGAATGATTTGCCAGTACTCTAGAGAAATAGAATAGTTTTAGTATAATTAGTCTTTGAATGTCTAGCTTCTGATCAATAGGAGTTAAAAGACCATTTGCAAAAACGGTATTTATGCACTATACAGTTTTATTCTATTCTTTAAATTTATCCAGCTTCTAGTTCTAAGTTGTTTGAGGTTTCTCTTTCATTACCAGCATACATTTACTTTTATAAAGTATTTTAGTGGATAAAAATGGCTTTAATATTCTATGTGTAGCAAAGATGGGTTAGCTTTAGTTTGGCAGGTGTCAATTTAATTAATAAACTAATGACATTCCAGATTTGCCTGAGATAGCACTTTAGTGCTTGCTATTGATTTTGTATTATTAGCCTAGATGTTGTCATCATTATTATCATATGGTGACATTCAGGTAGGATTTGAATTAACCAGTCACATATTAATAAAGGATTTTCTTTCATGGAATTGAGCTAATGTTTTTAAAGCAGATAAATATGGCATGGTGACCTGTCAGTGAAGTTAGAAAGTGTTGTTTTGAATGTTTTATAAACAACAGTTTATTTTTATTCTAGCTATACTTTTCAGTTCAATACAATTGATTATAATTGCATTTTAAAAAAAGTCTTTAGAAACATAGACCTGCAATTTAGATTGCATTCTTAGTACATTTAAATATAAACCTGCTTGAAATCAGTGGTTAATTTCCGAGTAAGTTTTTTCATAAGTTTCGGATAAACTTTAATAAGCTCTGACAACATGTAATAAAAAGGTATTTATTACTTATAAATATTCTTCTTACACAAAAAACCCACATACTGAAACTATACTAAAATCAGTTTTTGAAGCATATTCTACAAAATGTAATGCATACTTATGCAGCCCAAATACCAGTTCTTTAGCAAATGAGGACTCATTTTATCCACTTTTCATGTTTGATTTTTACCAGTAATAATAGTTAGGTTGGCAGCTGTCAGGAACAGTGGCATTTGTATTCTGAACTTATAATTATAATGAACCTCTCATTATAAATCAATGATTTCCAGATGCAGAAAAATAATTATTCATGATAAGAAATAAAAGCGCACATATCGTTGAGTCTATACGTAAAAAACAAAAAAACAAAGGTCATGTATGCATTCGCAACTGTTTATAGTATGACACAAGTAGGTGTCCTAAGTGTCATAATAAGGATAGTTTTCTTATAAATTTTGCTTCCTTTGACTTCCCAGGTTTGACATCTCATTTTGATAATACATTGGTAATGTCAACACATCACATTATGCAACATTAATGAATCATGATGTGGGGCTCTACCTGAGCAAATCTGATGGTATGTCAAAACTGGCATATTCAAACTTTATATTCCAGGTTGCCTTAAAAAGTCTCCAATCCCTCAATCCCACTTCCAAAGTAGATTCTCTCGGCGTAGAATGTTTTTGTGCAGTTTGACATATGTCTGAAAAAATGCAGTTTACATTTCGTGTGCAATGTTGTTGCTTCATTTTATTTCATTTTCCAGTTGCAAGTTGGATACAGCTGTATGTGATTTAACTTAAGCTAAACAAAGCAGTAACAAGGACTACGAATGATAGCAGTATGATAGCTCCTCAGAACAAGGAGCATCTACAACAAAGGACTAATCAAGATAAATAAGAAAATTAACACTTTTCTTGTGAATAGGAAATATATGCCCTTGTTTTCTGTAAACACCAATTAGACTGCAGAGAGGGTTCCTGTAGTAAGGGTAGTGTTTTCTAAAGATAATCTTTATCACTTTGTTCTTCTTAAGATTTATTGGATTTTTTTTCATTCTTCAGTACATTCTCCCTTAATGTGACTCTTTCTAATACTATTCTTTGTTTTCTAGGTTTCTTTTTTTCCTCTTCATACATACAAGACAGAAAAGTCATTCATGTAAAGTAAAAACATATGACAATAAAAATAAAATCACTGAATAAATAATCAATTGTTCAAAATTGTATTAACAGTTACAAAGATTTTTTAAAAATAGTATTAAATGTTCATTATCATGCATGATTTTGCAGGAGTCCACAGGTTGTGTAGAGTAGACAGTATTTTTCTTATCCAATTTAAGATTATTTTTGTAATTTATTTTTAATGGGAAATTTAAGATCAATAGCTCTAAAATCAGTATGTATTTGGATCTATAGAACAATACATTCAATTTTACTGAACTTTGTAGCATGACTGTCTTGGGCAGAAATGTAACCTTCTAGAGCAGGTGTGTCAAAATCATGGTGTCATGGCGGCGTCACACTGGCAACACATGATGTATCGGGATTTTCCCTTCACTAAACTGGGTGTGGGCATAGCCAACGTGTGACTCATCTGGTTCATGGGCCGCGAGTTTGTCAATGTTCTAAGCCTATTTTAGCTTAATATGCCTTTAGAACCATGAAGATTTTTAAATATTAAAAATATTTAATATTGAAATATTAAATTTAATGATATTAAATCATTATTTTAATATGAATCATATTAAATCATCATTTTAATATGAAAAGGGCATTGTTTCTAAGCAAATCCATATGTTGTGCTCTGTCTTTAGTATCCACATATTGTTTATTCTTCCAGTTAATTTCAACTTTCCTATCTCTTGGCATATAACTGAAGTTGTCTCTTATTGCCTTATTCCTGAATTATCTTTTTCTGCACTCCTAGAATTTCTGATCCAACTGCTAATCAAAATATTAATTAAAGTTGATGCTAATTAGCCAAGTTGGTAAAGTGCTATCAACTGTTTAGGCCTACCAGGATAAGGGAAGCTCTAGTATATTGCAACCAGAGAGCACAAAATTTGGGGAAAAATTATATAGATCAACTATGATCCAACATTGTTACAAAAACATTTATTTCATTTATTTCATATTCATTAATGCAAGTTATTCTATTTTGTTGCTGTTATGAGTATATTAAACATTTTACTTAGCAAATCATCTAGGACATTAATGAATATTGATACCCTTTAGGCAAACAAACAAGAAGCTACTCATGTACATGTTATTTCACCTCCTTTAATCTGCAATTTCCCAGAATTCCCAGAAAATGGCTTTTTTTGTTGCTGTGGACCAGAAACACAAGTATATATCAAGTGATAAAGAGCAGTCCTCCTGTCTTTAAATCTGATGACATTAAATTGTAACATTGGTAATTTGCAAGGCAAGGAGTTAGAGGGAATGTTCCTGTCAACAGTGACCAATGAGAACATAGGCACAAATTTATATATAAACTGACCTAAAGGCCATAGCTTTATTGAATCAAACTTAAACTCAAAGGAGAGGACAATAGGGCTTGGCATTAGCTGAAAGGTGGGAATTGATGGCTTCCCCTTGCTTATCAGTTGAATGTAGCTTTCTTTTTCAGCATACTGATTTTCTACTATGAGTATTAGTTCTTTTCAGCATAGCCTAGGCTGCTGGAACTTAAACACTAAACTATTTATGGCAAATATTAGTATACCATTCTGAACCTATTGGATATAAAAACAAAAGGAAAGAACATAAAAACTGAAACCACTTTAATAATATTTCATGGAATATAAATTTAAACAAATTTCTCAATCTTGCTTTAGACTTATATTGGGTTATAGTTTAAATAATTCCGATATAGAAACAATCATGAAACCAGTAATAAAAGTGGTAGTATTTTTCTATTATACTACCCATGAATGTCTGCAAAGTTTGGTTCAAAAGCTAATAATTTATAATAATATTTATAGTTTGATCACATATGAAATGAGCCTATTGTCTAAAAAATAGATAAAGATATAAATCTGTGACTACGATCAAGTAAAGGAAATTGAAATATTTAGGACACACAATGCAGAATAAAGAACATCAACTATTATAATTAATTATATGAAGAAGTCTTGTACATTACTGGAAGATGATATGTACGTATTCTTTCCACACACACAAAAAAGTCTATGATTTGGCTAAAATGCAATGTACTCTTTTCATACAACAGTAATATGTGTGTGTGTGTGTGTGTGTGTGTGTGTGTGTGTGTGTGTGTACACAACAGTAATGGCCACCAACTTCTGACTGGGGGTGGGTCTAAAAGGAAAAGAAGGCATTTAACCCGAAAGGTTCTGTCCAATTCAACATCTACCTCCCAAATAAAAACCAATAATATTTCACAATGATTTTCATGAGGAATTAATGAAAGACTTAGCCACATCTATACTCCTTTCAGAACAACTCCACAATCAGAAAAGGGCTTGCATAAATGCCTTCTTCTCCTGCTCCATCATTATAGCTCTTGTTGGCTAGGAAAATGCTTTTAAAAGATTGCCCATTCCTGCATTTACTTCTGTTTCATTGTATTGCACAGTTATAATGTTTTCTTAGGGATGAAAATACGTGCCATTCCAATGTCCTATTATATTATTGCATGACCAGCTCAATCACTTCATAGTGATAAGAAAGTTAAGTCTATGACCTCTCAAACAGAAACACAACATTAAACTACTTCAAATGTTCATAATGTTTTTTAAGTGTAGAGGTGATCAGAATCCTAGGCTTTCATGGCTCAGAATAATTTGAAATTAGTAGAGCACTTCACATTTCCAAAGCCACTCTAATTTGAAAATGACGGTTCTAGATATATGTGACATGTCAGGAGCGTAAAGTTATCACCAAAAGAAACTACAGAGTTCCTGAGTGCTGTTAATTAAAGTTTTTTGCTGGCACATCAGAGAGCTTTTGAAAATGACTACAGTAGTTCAAGTACTTAAAGTTTGTAAAGGAAAATAGTTTATTCTCTCATCCAAAATACTCTTTCAAATTCTAAACTACCTTCATGGCATGGATATGTTCATATTTCTATGATCATTTTCTTTAAAATCCAAAATGTACCAAAGAAAAGAAAAATACCTAAATCTTTACCAGGTTGTTAATTAATCTAAGTACTGTGGGAAGCTAGCATCCACCCCTCTCCTAGAAAAATTGAAATAGCCCAGGAAATATTAAAAGGCAGAATATTTCTTCTAAAAAGAGTAGAAACTCAAGAAGCAGAAACTCACTCAAGAAGCAGAAACTCACCCCCACCTTTGTCAATGGGTGGGCCATTAAGGCCTGGGCCAGAATACTTTACATAAGAAGGAACTCCAGGTAAAAGCTATAGCAATTGCCAAAAGCCCTTTTAAGGGCATAATCACCTAGAAAGGCCAGACCAAGCCTATAGAGTTAAGACCCCCGCCCCTGGGAGTCTGACAACCAATTAGAATACAAGCTCCAATTCAAATCCAAACAGAGAGTATAAAACCCAGGTACTCTCAGCACCTCAACATTTTCTTCCTTTTTTCCTTTTTCCCCTTTTCCCTTTTTCCCTTCTCTTCTCATCTTGAAGCATGTGATCATTCTTCTCTGGAGCTCTAGGCCATGTGGCCCTGTAACCATTAAACCTTCCAAGCAGCCTCCATGTTTCCAGTGTCTTTTTTTCCCCACTTGGAACTGAACCCAGAAGGATATTTCTTTCAACAGTACCTTCCTTTAATTTGCCCTATTTCACAGTCAAAATTATTTTTCTTCTACTTTCTGACTATAAAATATTTCATTGTGCAGTCTTAAACCATACTTCCTTACACAATTATTTATGTGTACTGTATAAAATAAGTTGGATTAAGCCACAGATGGCTTTGCCTAATTGCCTGCAAGAGAAATGGCCCAATTGCCCAATTGCCTGCAAGAGAACCAGGCCCACTTATGCACATATATGCATATAATAAAAATATAGCTTTAAAAACTCTAAGGTATTTCCTGCCAATTCTCTCCCCCATGTTACTTTCTATCTTTCTATTCTTTTATAGCATTTCAAATCTATAGATGGATTATTTATAACAATTCATACCCTTTCCCTGAGATACAAAAATCTGTTTCTCCCACTTTCAGGTTTTTAAATTCCCAAGTACCTTCTGTCTTGTTTATGAAGATACATATAGAGCTCTTCTAAATCTTATTTTCCCAAACCAAATAAACTCTCACTCATCTCTCTGTAATGGAATAGGATTTAATTCTGGTTTTGTCAAAGGAAAATGGCAAAATGTACATTCCTTAAATTGTTTGCTTATCTATCATATTGCTGTTGTCCTTATTTGCTAACATGATTAAAATTTTTTTGAAAAGAAACAGAATTTTAATTAATTCTATAGATATTTTAATTGTAAAGTATTTCTATTTTTGTTGTTGCTATGCTCAAGTAAGTTCTGGTTATACTATATTTTTCAAGTATTTTTTCTTTGACTACCTCTCAGTTTCACCTGTTATATTCAGACTGTCCTTTCTCTGTGGAAATACTGTTTTTCATTCTCAGACCTATATTTTGGTAGAATTCACAGTGGGTAGATTTCTGAACTAAATTTATTATCTGCATGAGAGCATCATAATAGTCTCTTATTTTAAGAAGGGAAAATCCTATAAAAGGCATCTGTCTGCAACACATTGTTTCTGTATGCTAAATTTATGACTTGGAAGGAAACCACTTGAGCTATACATGAATTCTGTTGTGTGCATTTAAACATTAATTCACTTCATGTTTCCTTCTCTGTGTAACTAAACTCGATTATTACATTCTAATCTATATTCCCTCACCTCATCCTCATTGTCTTCTGCTTTTGTTCTAACATTTTATTCTATATTGTGAGACACAAGGATGATTTTTGCTTTATTTAATTTGTCCAAAATATACTCAGTTTAGTAAATATGTTATAATTATATTTATGGCTTATATTATTGTTGAATCTAAATATGTTTATTTGACCCTTTAACTAGAAAAAACTTTGTACAAGGTTAACAATGCTAGAAATGAGGTAATACTATGCACTTGATATAGTTTGCAATAATTGCATTAAATTCCACCAATTATTAGTGGTGGACACATTATTTCCAAGTGTAACAAAGTTACAGTCATACAGTCACAAGTGGGAAGGGATGGGCTATAAGGAGTGTGAAAAGATTAATAGCAATAGTAATGCAGACTTTGTAATTAGTTGGACAGTATTCGAGTGATGGCATTCAGGATCATACTTTCTTGTGTCTAGTTGTTCTGGTGTGCAGTGCTCTATAGTGTCGTTTTGAGGGTAGGAGTTGAAACAATTTATTTATTATGTCCGGGATGTGAGTTAGTGGTGGGATTCAATTTTTTTTACTACCAGTTTTGTGGGCGTGGCTTGTTTGGTGGGTGTGGCTTGGTGGTCATGTGACTGAGTGGGCGTGGGCAATTTGGCAAGGTGGTGTGGTACCTTGCTGCGAGTGATGTCCCCCCCTCCTCCTCCCTTGGGCTGACAAAAAAAAAAGCCCAACTAAAGCTCATGACTGCCTGCTGAGTCTGCCTGCCAAATGGATTTTGTTTTAGGGTGGTTTTTGTTACATTTTTTGCCAGAAGCTCCTTAGAGATAAATTTGTACTGCCAAATCTTACTATACCTCGTTGTTGCGGTGCTGCCTGTTGCTGCTGCAGGCACTGCTGCGGCCATCTGGCTGCCCAACTAAAGAACCACACCTGGCTCAGGGTAACTGTGAGGAGCAAGAGGGGAAGCCAAGGTGTTCGCATAGCAGTCAACTTCACTCTCTCTCGCTCCGGGTAGGCTCTCCCAGGATGCACAAGGAGCATGAAGGGAGGCAGACATTGTGCGGATGCATTTTAAAAGTCAGAGACTTTTGCCCAAGACTTCTCATGAACTCAGGGGCTACACCTCTCCCAATGATGAGTTGGTGGCGATCTAACAAAACATCTTAAAGACGATCTTTAAGAGCACCCCCATGGAAGAAGCTGAGAACGAGAACAAAAGTAGCAGTGGTGGGAGCAACAGGGGCATGTGATGTGTCTCTCCATTGTCCTCCTCCTGGCTTCAGGGCTTCAGCACCTTCTCTTTCTCTCAGAGGTGTGATTTCTGCCTCCCTTCACATTCCTTGTGGAGGGACACACACACCCATCACCCTGCCGCCACTAGGTTTGCTCTTGGTTCTCAGCTTCTTCCATGGGGGCGCTTTTAAAGTCGACTTTTACATGGTCCTGGAAAATCTGCCTGCTTGCGCAGCACCTGCCCTCCCAGAGTACAGTTTCTTTCTTCTCCTGGCAGATGCACCTCTTCCAACCCAGCCTGACCAGCCAGCAGGTTACCACATGTCTCGGGGCTTCTCACCCCTCTTGTCGCAAGATGCCTGCAGCTGCTGCATGTTTTTTTCAATGCGGCTGCAGTGCAGCAGCTGCACTGAAAAAAGCACACCCTGTTCTATGTTCAGAACCTGCAAGTCCGAGCAGCCAGCGCATAGAACAGGGCAGCGCCTGACCATTGGAGAAGTGGAGCAAAGCCAGAGATCAGTAGTCTCCTCTTCCGTAGCACAGAAATCCTCCCTGAATCAGCGAGCTGGTCTTCTCTTTCTCTGCCTCTTTGTTTTGTATGGCCGAGGAGGAGGAGATCAGCTGGCCAAAGGGGCAGCTGCTGGAGGCAATTCTTTTTCAGTTTCCAGCCCCCTTTTCAGCACAGAAATTCTCCCCAAATCAGCCAGCTGGTCTCCTCCTCCTTGGCCATATAGAACAAATAGGCAGAGAAGGAGATGACCAGCCGGCCGATTCGGGGAAGCCGAATCGGGGAATGTGATATGATGTAGTAACAGAATAACAGAATTGGAAGGGACCTTGGAAGTCTTCTCATCCAACCCCCTGCTCAAATAAGAGATCCTATCCATTTCAGAAAAATGCTTGTCCAATCTCTTCTTATAAACCTCCAGTGTTGGAGCACCCACAACTTGTGGAGGCAAGTCTTTCTACTGATTAATTTTTCTGACTGTCATGACATTTCTCCTTAGTTCTAGGTTGCTTCTCTCCTTGATTAATTTCCATCCATTGCTTCTTGCTCTGCCTTTAGGTTCTTTGGAGAATAGGTTGACCCTCTTTTCTTCATGGCAGCCCCTTAGATATTGGAACACTGCTATCATGTCAGCCTTAATCCTTTTTTTCATTAAACCAGACTTATCCAATTCCTGCAACTGTTCTTTGTATGTTTTATCCTCCAGTCTTCTAATCATCTTTGTTGGTCTTCTCTGAACTCTTTCTAGAGTTTCAACATCTTTTTTATATTGTGGCAGCCAAAACTGGAAGCAATATTCCAAGTGTGGTTACTTCTTTTGATGTTTCCATACTACCTTCTACTATTAGAATGAACAGAAGACCCATTCATTTTAAACCAAAACATCAGAATGGAATATAATACATTTCAATTTAGTTCTTTTTAAATAGGATAAAAAGCAAGAAGATGCAATGTAAAGTACATGGGGTGACGTGGCAGGGCACTAAAAATATGAAAAATTATTATTTTGTAATAGTTCTGTCTAAATCATTGCCTTAAAAGAATAAAGAATATCATTACTTTTCAATATGATATACAAGCTCCATTGTATCTGAATATCTATAGGGAAACTATACAGTATAACTAACTATTTTTGTTAACTAAAAACAAAACAAAACAAATAATTGGAATGCAGGACTTTTGATATTTACAGATTTGTCCTGATTTTTTTTCTCTTGGTTTCAGTTTATATGACTGTACTATATAGAGATGCAGAAAGTGGTAAAAGATTTATTAGTCTCATGAGGTTCTGATAAAGGAGAAACAGAGATTCATTTCTTGAGGGATACTAAATCTTGGAAGCTACCACATTGAAATCGTCTTAAATTTATTAAAACATTGTGTTTCAAAGATATAATGGATTTCCATTTTACCTGCATTCCTACAGGAATTGCTCTCTAGAAATATATCAGAGAAGTTAACTCTGCTAAGGTAATAAGAGTTACTCAGATTAAATATCATTTCAGCTATAAGAACTACCAATTATAATAAATTTTTGATGAATATCAAAAGTTTTAAACTTTATGCAATATTATTCCAACTATTACGGTGATGGAAAATTAATTTCCTTGTTTCATAATTGTTTCTTGAATCATGCAATTTCCACTGGATGTTACTAGTCTGCTCTTTTCTGTCTTGAGTGTCTTGTTGTTTAGAAATGTATACGATATCATAGGAGCTTTAAAGTATGGAAGCTGTATGGAAGAACTTACAATAAATTGGAGAAGTTGATTAGACTGCACATCGTGGTTCAAATTATTAATATAAAGGTGTCCACCTCATTATCTTTCATTATCAGGAGAATAAAGATATTTGCATAGGAGTTCAACAATTCATCCTAAGGGGTTTGCTAAATTCAATAGAGGAAAGGGCTGTGTAAAGATCAATGGAAATAGCTTCTTTGCAATTGGAGCATTAATTCAGATCCCTTATAAATAAGCTGATAACTATGCATATATAACAGGAATATGAGCCGAGCTAGGAGCAGTAAAACTAAATCCTAATTGCAAAGATGGTGACTTAATGCCACCTATATTATCTTTCTTAGGGTCTTTTCCCAAGTGGAAATATAGACAAAGAGCTTTTTAGTAGTGGTGACACATGGCTGAGCTTGACTGGCTGTGGAAGTTAAGCAGAGTTTAGCTTAGTTAACGTAAGTTATTTATGTTAAGTCACTTAATTATGCTAACTGGAACCAGGAACTCTGTTCTGACTCAGTCATACATAAAATACCCCACATAACTGTACTACTTAACAACAGTAGTTCTTGTAGTCCTGGTTGCTGATGTTCAGTGAAAACTGTATGAGTTGTTAATTTGCATCTTCTTCTAGCTTTCCAATTGACTTTGTCAGAAACCACAAATCATGAACACATTGTTGTGGGGACACTGTGATAGTTAGAAACTCAGGGTCATAAGTACCTCTCATTTGGCACCATTGCAAATATGAATAGCCATTGAGCATTGGTCAATAAACAAAGACAGCCTGTATTTAAATGTAAGACTATCAGTGAATACAACGGTTGAAGATTAGCCTAGGAAGTTAGAAAACATCTCAAAAAACAATACCAAACCATATTATTGCCTCAAGCCTACATGGTTCTGTATACATGATCATCAGCAAGAGGTAAGCTAAATCTTACTTTAACTTTTTAAGTTATTTCAGTTGCCTGTATACTATTATGCAAATAGTATGGTTGTACATGAGCAGCTTAGTGTCTAATAAAGGACTTACCTCCAGTATTTATACTCTAATGGAAGACTTAAAGACCTATTTTGCCTTAGCCAGAAGTATGCATCCCAAATTAGTTGCCTACTGAAGCTTTTGGAAAGGATTTATTGACATTGGGTGATTTATTTAAATTTCTTTGATATTCATGGCACAATTATCAAGTCCCTTCTTTCCTATTTAAATGGTGAAACATTTATGAAATGGGGACATCGCTTTATTATACTGTTCACTTGCTTCTTCAAGGACTATAAGAGTGCTTATATTATATTGATACCTGTATTTCTTCAAAAGGATCACTCTTTCTTTTAAATAGACAATATGAAATTTTAACATAACTGTTTACAATAAGCATACAGATATTATGCAATTGAAATACAATAGAATGAGATTTTAGACAATACATTTGTAAGAAGATTACTGATTTGGGTATTATTATCTGCAAGTGATTTTTATGAATTGTCTTCTGAATATTTTTTGTTTTGTAAAAATGTGTGTAAGTTATTGTAAGCAATATAAAGACAGCTTTAAAATAAGGATACCTACTATAGCTTTCTCTAATCCCTACACCAAGACATAATCTTTGGCGATTTTGCAAAATTTTGCAAAAGATTACTGCCCACCTGCAATTAGTTTTTGCAGAACTTGTTCCGAATGGCATGCATTTTTGACAGATAAAGGACTTTTATTTTTACAATGCTTACTTTTAATTCTAGGCTACATTTAATTCCTTAATTCTTTATTTATCTCACTACTGCTTATACAAATAAATCCGTTTACCATCCAGCCACATGCAGAATTAATCTAGAAAGAAAGTTGTCAGTGGCCTTTCCAGTATTATGTGGCTAAGTGCCAACTGGCTTTTGGCTTGATTATTCACACTAGGGCAGGAAGCAAGTCTCTTGATGCTAATACATTTGCTAATGGCTAATGTTTGACACATCTACTGTCCAGCTTATTCAGTAAATCCTGGGTGGTACGATGAAGGAAAGTTTATGAGGACAATTTGTTGTTTGGATGGAGTCGCAGCTGGCCAGAGGGCCCTTGGCTGGCTATTTATACGAGATTATTAAGCTATCCTGTATTTCATTCATATCTTCCATTCACTTGGGTAAACTAGTAGATTCCTGAATTAAATTTGCTGAATGACAATGCACCACAATACTTTTTACCAAGACCACAAGAGATGGAAATACTGTAACCTTTTATTGTTTTGTGTGTGTGTGGGGGGGAACAATAAGATCTCTTTAATACGTGCTTAAATACTGTTTAGTTTTTATTTAATCTATAAAATAATGGTGGCAAATAGCATGGTTTGAATTTTTTATGCGATGATGTCTTTAATATCTTTTCATGCCTTAATGAGAGCTAGGCTCAATGTCTCCTTGAGCTGAAGTTATTGAAATGTAACTTTATAGCCTTTACCTCCAAGTGTTTTCATAAAGAAAAAGGGAAGATTTGACAATAATGAAACTTGTGATTTTTTTAAAATTCTAATGTCAGTGTCTTATGTTTTATGGTAAAGTGTCATTCTACAGTTAGCATAAACAAATATTTCAGCCAAGGAAATATAAACATGCAAAACTTATTTGTTGTTTTGGTAGAACTTTATAAAAACAGTTGAAATATGATCAGGTAGGCATATGCCAGGAACGTAAGAGAAATGCTGGCTTTGGTATGAATTCATCTAAGACATTCTGGTCAAGACTTGACTCCATCTATCAAAGCATGTTTGAAAGTTCAACTCTGGGCAGTTACTCCTTTAATTCCAAGTTGGATATTTGCATGATGAAGTGTGAGCTTTGCTTTCAGTACTTGATCTGTGGGAGATAATTTACCTATACCTGAAATTAATTTATAATGCAGTTATAAAAAAACAAACAAACCCAAAGATGCTCATTCTAAAATTGAACATTTTCTCGGGAAATTATTAGGTAATTTCAAGATCTATAAACTATACAAAATACTGTTTCATATTGGAGACAGTAAAAAGTAGATTTCTCTCAGGTGCATATGTATATACAATAAGTACAATTTTAAATGATCAATATCTAGAAATCATTATGAATCTATACTTTTTGACAAAAAAAGAAAGCTCTGACAAGGTTTTCTCTACTTGCCTCCTCCCTCAACCAATCCATACCTTCCAGATCTAAGATTTATATATTTTAGATGTAGCTAATTCGCTTGATAAAAATTGGGTCCCAACTTCTTTACACAAGTCCTGATAGCAGCCAAGATGCCTATGGACAAGAAGAAATCCTGATAGTTATTTTAAAGGTAAAGGTTTCCCATGTCCAGTTGTTTCCAACTGTAGGGGGCAGTGCTTGTTTCTGTTTCTTAGCTATGAGAGCCAGTGTTCTCCAAAGTCATTTCCCTGGTCATGTGGCCAGCATGACTATATGCTGAGGCACATGGAATGCTGTTACCCTTCCGCTGAAGTGGTACCTATTTATTTACTCCCATATATATGCTTTTGAACTTCTAGGTGGGCAGGAGCTAAGGCAAGTAATGGAGCTCACTGTCACATGGTGCTTGGTTGTCAAACCTGGGCTTTCTATCTGACAAGCTCAGCATCTTTAACGTGTAAACTAGTGTAACAGTTTGTAGGCTTTCTTTAAAAAAATAAATAAATCATACAGCCCCCAGGTCAAGCTAACCAAGAATTATACATATATTCTCTCTTTTCTTCTGCTCAAGACATATGTGAATGCACAGCTAAACTTTCCCTTTGGTCATTGCACTGCCTCTTTGTCTGACACCTAGGATCCCTTCTTTCTTGCAGTTTGCTTGTCCTTATCTTGAGGCTTGCCAGGAATCTTTCTGGACTAGTTGATCTCATTCTGAAGGACACAAAATCAATATGGGTTTATCTTTGCAGGTATGGATGCTTTTCATGCAATACTATCATATTTTATTCTCCTAACATTAAAAATAATAATAATAAAAAACAATTTCAAAAATGAATTATTATTTAAGTTAATAGAAGAATCTGCTTAGTTATGCTACCATTTCAATATCTTCGGGTTTAATTTTAATTTCTATAAGTATGAAATCTTTGTGAAGTTATTGTCCCAGGCTATCCTTTCCAAAGTTCCAAACTAAAACTTCCTATTCATTTCATCAGGAGATTTTAGCAATTTTGGATTGGAGACATAGAAGATCAAAAATACAAAACTTATTGAATTGGACAACTGGTGCTATTCTTCAAGGGATTCTGACAGTATTGGTGGTGGGCTGAGAGCTGTGAGTTTTCAGGAAAATATTTTCTAGCTGCCCGAAGCAGAATTAAGTTATCAGTCAATCAACCTTGAACACACGCCCATTTTGTGAGATGTGTACATGTACAATGAAATAGGGCTTTGATTATATGGCCATAACCACTATGACTTTCTTAGCTCCCCCTCTTCCCCTAACATTGTTTGTTGCCTTTTTAAAACTGCTGTGGTAACCTCTAACACAAGAGAAAAAAGTGAGGCATTTCCCTCATTTTTCATTCCCATTACTCTGTCTCTTTTGAACTCAAAAGTTTGCTGAATTTCCACTCAGCATTCATTTATAAATAGCTCAATCTCTGGACATCTATATCATTATTCTCTCATCTTTCCAGAGACTCTTTTCAAAACTAATTCATCCTAAGTACAGTTCTTAACTACTTTGTGCTCTCCAATAATAAAACTTTAAGTTGTTAAGTATATGAAACTACATTTGCTCTTTATTTTTTCTTTTATCTTTCCTTTTTCTTCTCTGTCTTCTGGTCCAGTTTTAATTTAAGTTTTACTTCCTTTTTTTCTTCAGAGATAAATAAATTGACCGACCAGATAGAAGAAAGGTTGTGATATTTGGAATTGTTTAGTTTAGAGGGAAAATAATCAGGCAAAAAGGGACATGATAAAGTGCAAAAACTATTTGTAATGTATCCAAAGGACATGTTTTTCTTCCTAGTATTTTCCTACAAGTGCAGAGTCCACTTTTCCTAAGTGTTGATCCATTGGTTGCAACAGGAATTGCCCAACTGGCTTATCAGCTGAACCTGAAATTATGGACTAAGAAAGAGTGACTGGTCCAAAGTCACAAGACCAGTGATAACGAACCGTTTAGTTTTGGCATGTTAAACATTTAGAAAATGTCTAACTTGACTCTGCTGGTATGTAATTCCCCCATCCTAACAAAAGAGAAATAATTCACAACAAGGAATTAAATTGAATGAAACTAAATTATTTATATGTTTATTAAATAAATAAATAAAAGCTTTCGTAATTGTAAATATTTTTTTGAAATGCTTATCTGAGGCAGCTCTGTGTTGCATGAAGTATGGAAACTTCAGAGAAAGTTCTTGTGTGGTCTTGCAACTTCCATAAAGAGCAGGAAAACATGCTTTCTTCTCACTTACATTTTGGAAGCCATTCAATAACAGATCTCTCTCTCTCTCTCTCTCTTTCTCTCTCTCTCTCTCAGGTTCAAGAGGGTCTAGAAGCCTAGTGCGTCATCAGCAATGATATGTGTATCACCTGTGACATGTGTGTCACAGGTTTGCCATCACCGCACAATAGATCTTTAATATCTGCAGAATATTAGTAATAGACCTTAGTGATCTATACCATGTATTGGTAACTGTAATACTAGCATCTCTAATACTTGGAGTATCAAAGGATATAGTTGCTGTGATCATACTATATAACTCAATGGCAGACGTTTTGGACAAATGAAAATACTCCTTCACTTACCACAAAACTAAATTATAATATTATTACATAATATGGTGATATATGCTAATTTGACTAACTTTAGAAACAGTCATACCTATTACTACTTCTACAATGGCTAAATATTATTTCCAGTAACTCAAAACCTTCACTACATCACAAGGGAGCTGTTAACAAATGTGAATATGTGGGTTAATTTGCCAATGCTCTGTTTGTGATTTTTTCCAGGCATTGGACTGGACACAATGGAATGCCACAGGGAGGAAGGGGTCAAGCTATTTTCTAAAGTGCCTGTAGGCCAGACAAGGAATAATGGATGGAAACTGAACAAGGAGAGATTTAACCTGGAAATAAGGAGAAACTTTCTGACAGTGAGAAAATCAACCAATGGAACATCTTGCCTCAGACGTTGTGGGAGCGCCATCACTTGAGACTTTCAAGAAGAGATTGGACTGCCATTTGTCAGAAATGGTGTGGGGTCTCCTGCTTGGGCAGGGGGTTGGACTAGATGACCTAAAAGATCCCTTCCAACTCTGATTATCTGTTATCTGAATAAAAGGATGGACTAGTAGAGTTTCAGCATCACATTTTACATCCCTTAAATAGAAGCAACCTGCTTCTCTTAGGACATTCACAGGCAGCTATAGAAGTTTACTTGCAGTAAAACCCCAATTGCAGTAATAATGATGCAGATACTGAAGTTTATACTGATTACCCAATATAGGTACAAATATGTTACTCTGAGTACAACATAGGTGTTTTGTCAAAGTCTTTTCTGACATTTTCATCAACTATCTGTCTATATGATGTTATACTAACATTATCCATATAGATAAATTTTATTTTATTCCCTGCAATTATGATTGTTGCTATTTTTCTGCTACTTTTCTTCCCTAGACAATTTGATGAATATAGAGACTACTGCCATTGAGGTCAAGATATAGTTCTCCTTGATATAGAGGATGGGTAACCCAGGGTTACAGGAACCAGTAAGAACATAGGTCTCTGAGTGCCTCCATGCTTTCCTTGGGCCCACTCACTTTCATCTGGCAAATTATTGGCTGCTCCTGAGAGCACTTGGCAGCCAAGAGAGCTTTAATAAAATATATCTATGCTTACATCTCTGCACTCTGAACCCTCAAAATGCCCTTTTAAAAATAAGTATTCTCTTCTTGCAACATTTGTACAGGATGATGATGAAGAGATGCTGCATTCTTTAATCTGCTGGGGAAGGGAAAACAATGTAAGTAGGAGAACATTTTTTTCTTCCCCTGTTTTCTTATTGTCTCAATCCATCAATACTATCAGATGATTTTTGATTAAGGAAATATTTGATATAGTTTTAATGTTTAAGTCTCAAAAACATTAAGACTCATAAGTAAGGGCAAATTCAGTCAAGCAAATGAAGGAAGGAGATATTTGCATGCAGTCAATAAATCTATTGCTTGTGCATAGACCGACTTGATTTGCACCTAATGGAATGCATAATTGAAGAACACATGCTTGAGCGGAAAACTTCTGAAATAATTCTATTTTCTTCTGTTCTTCTATCATAGTCATCAGGGATTGGATCTGAAAACTGGGCTGCAAAAACTCAGATACTGCTAGAAGACTTCAAAGCGATTCAGAAAATGTTCATTTTTCCCCCTGCCACCTAGTGATTACTTGGATTTTTACATTCCAGATCTGATATATCTAATCAAATACTAATTCAGTAGTTCTAGCTGAGAAGACTGGCACTTTTATTTATGTTATCCCTTATGTATAAAACTTATCTTATCCCTTGTATAAATCATAAATTCTGATTAGCATTAACTATGGCATGCTGAAGTTAAGACATTGGCCATGATTCCAATCTGACTTGGTTCAATAAGCTACAGCTAATAATAATTACAGTTTGACCAGGTTTGGTCATCAGAAGAAAGCATTAAAAATGAGAATAAATATTTCTGATCTCTTTGTTGCCATATTAAAGATAAAAGGGAAGAAGGGAATACACATAGGTCCCCTAAATTATATAAAAGTGTGATGTATTAATATAACTATCATGTGCTAGGAAAATCTATTGATACAGATTCGGTTGTCAAAAAAAATTATCAATGCATGTCATATATTAAAAACTGGTTATTGTGTATGCAAACAGGTTTTATATGCTACAAGTATCAAAAATGAACTGTCTCACATATTTATTGGTTTACAATAAGAAATTGTGTTGTCTGAATGCACATACATTTGGGAGAACAAACTAATGAAGAATTGACCATGACTGAAAAACAGGCATATTTGTAGGAAAGAGCAGTCAAAATTCATGGGACAGTATGTAATTGTTAGGAATGTTCAAGTTCACAGTGCTCCTTGTAGAAAAGAACTTTTATCCAAACCCACTTCCACATTTTTTGCTTGTCCCTGGTTTAAAATTTTAATCTTAGATATTTTCTTTTTCATATTTTATTATTAAATTAAGGCATAACAAGCGTTTTAAGTAAACTAAAGAAGCATAGAAGAAATAGAAAAAGATTATAAAAGAGCAAAAGTGAAGAATAACAAAAAAGCAAGAAAAATGAAGATATCTAAAGAAGTGACTTCCAATCACCTTGGCAGTATTTACAAACAAAACAATTATTATCTCAGCCCTCATATATTGTATATCATAACTCCCTTATTCCCATAAACAAACCTTTTAATTAGCAAATGCCAAAATTCATCATTTCATTTTACCAATTTCAGCAAAAATAGATAGAAATGCATATAATGATGCAAAGAGTTTTGAAAATTAACACTCAGTTTTCTTACAAGTCTATATGGATACTCAATGAGAAAAGGCACACGCATGATAGACTTTACATATGAACACAGCAGCCAGGACAAAGGACAAAGATGGAAGACTTCAGAAGCACTAATAATGGAAGAATAGATTGTCAAGATAACTAAGTTTGCAGAAATTACCAAACTGACTTGCTGGATTACTTTTATTAAAGATCAAAAACTCTTTAGAGCCTGAAATTTTCTCAAATATATATCTTAATGACAGAAGTATATGGCTATGCGCCACCTCTGTAACACTGTGATGGATATGTTCAGCTGTAATTGATGCTTTAGTTTTTATTTTTTAAGAGCCTATTTATAATACTAATGCAATTTAGTTACCTTTGTACTGTAAGCTGTAAAAAAAGGTCACAATATGTAGAATCATCATTCGTTGAGAAAAAGGGAGAAATGACAAATGTGTTTTTATCTACATTAAGGGAAACTATACCACTGATTCCAATAAAACAAAGCAAAACAAAAAAAAATATTTCAGCAGTTCCTAGTGAATTAACTAGCTTCCTGAGGTGATTTCCTTATTGTAATTTAAATCAGAAATTGACTTTACTCATTCTTCACCCTAGGTTTGCTAATTTTAGAGAGACAATGCCACCTAATCTGCACTTAATGAGAGTTGTTAGAATTGATCTCCAGTGACCCCTGAATAGCAGAAAGTCGGACTGGTTCTTTGTTTTGTTTGAGGGAGCCGAAGAAAAGGAATGACAGCTTTCAAGGGAACAATTTCTTGGGGTCTGAAAGAGTGCATTAGGAGAGCATGCTTAGTGAAGGATAAAGAAAGCAAAAGCACATACCACCACAACTGCTTGTGAGCTAAGAAAGCAGATGCCTTTTGTTTATAACCTTGGCAGATGGGCTATATGGACATTCATGTCTTTAGTCAGGAACGAGATCACATATTTTCCAGTTGCCCGGACCTTCCTGTCCAATTACTCTCTGAAAGGTTTTCAAATGCCTTGAAAGGTGCTATTTCTGCCTACTTCTTATTTATTGTCTTATTATGTTCTGAGTGAAAGCACACGTTAAGGAATATGTATATGTTTTAATCCCCACTGCCCACATACAAGATTAAAATGGAAGGAACCGAGCATGCATTAAAAACAAGAGTTGTTTTTCCTCCCTTTCCCCCTCCCTTTTATTACTGCAAGAAAATAGCCTATGTAATGTAATGTTCTCTTCAAGTATTATGTGCTTCTAACAATGGCAGAAATATAATCAACGATTATTCTCATTAGATTAGTACCTTCCCTCCACCCAATACTCGAGAGCCTGTTTTCTTTCCAGCTAATATGGTGATAGGGAAAATGTTTATTTATTAATACATTATTTTAAAAAAAAATACCATGCTTCCTTCTAGAGCAAGGAGTCCTGTGATATAGTCTCTGAAAGCCTTGGATGTGATTCCCAGAGCTTTTCCCAAAATTGCTATTGATTTATCATTGCAATGTAGCAGGAATAAATTATTAAGTTGTACAGGAAACCTAATCACACTTGTTCTGTTTAATTAATTATTCTTAAATGGAATTGAAATCAAATCGAAATAAATTTGATTTGTAATATTCAGAGGCCAATCACCGTGGTGCCATCATCCTGAAAAGATGATGTGAAAAGATGGTAAGACAGAAGGACAGGATAGTTTTGAAAAGTCAGATCCAGCTCCATGTGTCATTCTCTTCTCCTGCTCAGAAGTTTTAAAAGATTGTCATAGGAAGAAAAGACCTTGTTTCTTTTGAGTCCCCTGCTGCTGCTCTTGTGTCTAACACTCTGGTCACATGCTTTGATGCCTAAACTAAAGGATAAAATGGTCTCTCGCTTCCTCCCTCCCTCCCTCCTTCCCTCCCTCTCTCTGTCTCACTCTCTCCCCCACTTCTCCCTTTGCAATACTAAAGTTACCCAAAATGCAATGACAATGAACACAAGCACTAACAATTTGGCTGTTTCTTCTTACCCACCTAAAATAGATAAGTGAAACAGTTGCTCAATGCACCCAGGTCAACATTATAATAAGACATTGATGCCCATGCACTGAATGGTGGGGGGGGAGGCCACCTTTACTGTGAAAATACAATTTGTTCTATCCCTTAAGGGTGGGGCTAGGGTGGAAAGGGGAGTCATGTGAGACATCGGTTAGATTGTTAGCTTTTAAACACAGGCATAGTGTTTTTGGACTATTCAGCAAATTGCCCTGTATACTGGGAAAAGTGTGAGGAAAATAATACTCTTAAAGCTTGATTTCATACAAAGGATTGCCCTGTTAAGAGCAGCAACAGTAAAAATGTCTTATCAATTGATGCTAATGGGGATTGATTTCACTGTTTAGACACCTCCCATCCACACATCTCTTGTGGCAAACCTTTTTAAAACATTCAAAAGAAAACTTCCCTTTGTATTTTATTTTCCTGAGGATCTAACTTGCATCAAATGTACCAGCTGGTAATTTTCCATGATCTGTAGAATTATGGAACAACTAGTTTACAATCCTTCATTGGTCTCCGAATAAATTCTCCATTTGTTTTGTGAAACATCAGGATATTGTGGTTATTTTTATCTCCCTACCTCTTGCTTTGAGTTCTTATCACTACCACAAGGCTCACAAATACTGCCTGGAGCCTGGGTTTGGAAAGCTTTCTGTTCAAAAGTTAACGCTCAAAGAAGAAAAAGGAAAAAAAATCCCCCAACAAAACCAGCTTGCTTTGGGGCCTGATAACCCCATATGGGACATATTGTCTTCCTTTGCCTAGTTCCACAGTCTCTAGTGGGACTTGACATTGTTGTTCTCTAGGACTAGAGTTGTAATATCATTCCCAAGAGTCACTGCTAACTCTTGTTATTATACCATGAGAAGAAGAAAAGCTTGCCTTTTAGAGTTAAAACTGAAATGTAAGGTTAAAGTTCCCTAGTAAAAGCTGAAAAGCTGGTATTATCAATGTGGTAGCCTGTTACTATTGAAATCCAACAATTGTCATTTCCAGTAACTTGGCTGTCAAGCAGCTAAGGTATATAATAGAGGGGGAGTTTGTTCAAAGCCTCCTCTCTTCCCAGACTGAAGGGAAGGGGGCAATAGAGCCTGTTTTTACCTTTTATCATATGAAAAAAGTACTGAAGGGGTTAGTGATAGTAGACGAAGACTTTCAGTTGAGTTTGATGCTGATATACAAGACATATTACTTCATCGGCTTTACCCAGGGGTGGGTTTCTACCTGTTTTGTCCACCTCTGTAGAACCAGTAGCTCTGAAGAGCAGCAGACATAGAGCCGGTTCTATGTCTGCTGATGTTTTTGCCCACCCGCCGACCCGGGCTCTTCCCTGACCTTTATTTCCTGATTTTTTTCAACTTCAGCTGCTGTGAGAGGCACAGCTGCAGTTAAAAAAGCAGGAAAAAAGGGCTTTTTGAAAGGCTGCTTCTCTGCACGCAGCGTACTGATGACGATTTACAGGTGCGTGCGGCAGCGTGCAGGGAAGCACATTGTAAATCACCCAACCTCGTAAATGACCAAACTGGTAGTTAACCCTGTCGGATCCAACCCCTGGCTTTACCAATGTTGAGTTCTTCAGATTTTGGCTGAGACCAGATTGTCCATCAAAATCCATAAAGATGTGAATAAAAGCACTGGCAGAGAAAATAAGGCTTATTCCTACTGGGACTACTGCCATTGGTCTAAAATATAGACCAAATATATGAATGTTTTAACATTGGTCTGTACAGTTGTTATATTAAACTAGCTCGATACCCATGCTTCGCTACGAAACTATGTGGTCGGGCTTAGTTTTTGAGAACGAAAATAAGGAAAACAAATTCTGCCTCTGCCTACCAGCATCCATTGGTATTCATCTAGCTAGACTCCTGTCTGTGTGTGAGAGAGTTGAGAGCTGTTTGGAAAGTGAACTAGTATTTGCTGTGTGAGCAAGAAGGAGACAGCAAAGAGCCTGGGCGTGGCTTAGCTCAACTGTTCTGTACTAAAGCTGGATGATGCTGTGAAACTAAAACTGAAACTTCTCTCCTCTGCTTATATTTTGCATTTGGAACAGATTTGTTTTCAGGTGGAGAGGGGCAGTAGAACTCCTTAGCATCAGAGCATGTTAATAATAATATGCGAAATACTAATGCTCTGATGGTCAGTTCGAAAAATCTTTTCTTAGTGAGCACCTAGAAGCCAAGAGGAACAAATTTTAAATTTGTAGGCTTTATGGTTCTGGAGATTTTGTGATATATATATATATATTCCATAAAATCTGAGTCTTAGATACTGCTGATTCCAACATGCCAAAATTCAGTAGCATTGAACAATAGGCTGACAGAGTTCAATATGGGGCAGAAATAATGCAGCCATGTAATCTATGTTATGAAATTGTTAAACAGAGATTATATATAAAATGGAACAAATTAATTGTTTGTTGTATCAGTAGCCTTAACTAATGGACTCAAAGTTGCAAAAAAAGTGGTAGACACTAAATGACAAAGAACATATTTATGGCACAAGCTGTTTGATCCTGGATCAGTGTACCTCAGAATTTGGAGGCCTGTTTTTCATTAGACATATTTAAGATAAAGACCATCACTTTAGGGATCAGAGGTAGTATTCGGCAGGTTCTGACCAGTTCTGGAGAACCGTTAGTGGAAATTTTGAGTAGTTTGGAGAACTGGCAAATACCACCTCTGACTGGAGATTTTACAGTATTCTTCTCCTGCCCCGCCCACCAAGCCACGCCCACAGAACCGGTAGTAAAAAAAATTGAATCCCACCACTGTTAGGGATCATATAGCAGCCACTTGTCTTCAATGGCGTGGGGCTGAAGAACATATTTTTAGAAGCTTTTTGAATTCTGTGATTCTTATGAGCAGTTGCCAAATAATTCTGAATTATTTATGGGCATAGTGCAGAAGTATCAAAAATTCCTGATGGTATGATTCAGATCTTTCACTTACTGCATGCCATAATTTTTCCCAATTTTCCAATGTCTTGTCCTGGATTTATTCAGTTTGGTTTGCACAACATTTCTCATGCATTCTTGGCATGTTTTTGGAATGTATATACTCATTTTTCGTAAGACAACCTTTGAATCTTAACAACTTAAAAAAGAACAAGGTTTGTTTTGCATATTGTGCTTCAGATATTGTCTACTATATTTGAAGATGCGTAATGCTCTAATTTTCCTGTTTTTTTAAAAAAAATTGAAATGTTGTTTTATTAATTTATGAAGTGGAATAAGAACACTTTGTTCTCACTAAAATGTATTGCTGGAAGATTAGAAGAGGACTAGAGAGTCGTACTTTAGAAACATCAGGCAAAATGAATATTTGCAAAAATTGTTAATAAGTTCATAATTCACACTGCATTCTCGGTTAAAAATGGATGATATTTTAATGGGTAGATTAATTAAAATTGCTACTGGGGAAAGTTTAGTAAGAATAAGCTACACCTCCATATGGCATTTCCTTATCCCCCCTCCCCCTGTTCCATTTCCAAAATCAAAGAAGGAAGAAAATTATTGCATTTATACACGTCAGGTCAAATGGTAATGACAACCAACTACATTCGAAGATAAATTTAATATTTGAGAAATATCTGTATCTATAAATGCAGGACTAATTTGATGTTATCCAGACAGTGTTCGATATTTAAACTTCAATGTAACACTTGAAGAATACATGAATCAACTCAATTCAAAAGTATTCAAAACAAAATCTTATCTTAAAATAATTATTTTGTATTTGATACAATGCTTATGTGCAGATAATAGTGTGATAATATAGATGTTAATAGGATATCAACAATTTACAGTAATATCAATGCAAGCATCTACTGTAATTCATCTCCCTTCTACACAGTTCTACTCCACAACTGCAACTTCATTTGAATTTATTATAGTTTTTAGTCTCCCTGCATTCCATATTACAGGCTTCTCAGTCTGGCTAATACCACAGAGGTCTGGTGGTAATTTTAATTTAAACTTCTGGGTCACATCAGAAAGAAGATGATTCCACATAGCAAGCTGCTAATCCTTATTCTTTCTTGTCCATCAGATTTTTCTATTAATTGATGTAAAGAATCATGATTATAATGCATCATTATCTTCATCATGAGACACATAATTGTCATACTTTCCAGAGTCATATTAATTTCTCTAATATTCTGTGTGAATGAATGATTTATTATTATTATTTTGAAGCACACAAGGTGGTGAATATATCTGCTTGGAATTAGTTTTAGATTTTGATTAATGAGAAATAGAAAGTAGCCACATAAACAGCTATTTAAAAAAAAGAAATCAGACTGGTGTGGCAGGAAAGTAACATACTATATAAAAATCAAAGGTGATTGCCAAAAAGACTGGGGTGTTTTTTCAAAATGAATTTATACATGATCATGCTTATAAAGCACACTTTAATTTATTGCACTGCTTTTTAAAATAAGCTTGTTTATTACTTGTTCTCTGATTCCTTATGATTCTTAATTTCTGCAGATAAATGACGTTTTTATACCTAAATATATATTTTAGTCCTCCCAGAAAAAGCAGCATGCATTTCCTGATTGAGTCATGTGCCCATATCTATGACAAAGAGAACACTTTGAAATAAAACTGCTTTGAGACAGATTTTTTTAATAAGGTTGGAATATTTCTTAACAGCATTATTTAAAACCTTTTTAAGGTTCAGCCAAACCTTTGTTCTTTCTTTAGCAGGAAATAGTGTTACATATTTAATAGTAGATATTAAATGTTTTATATGTTTGTGACATGAAATGCACATACACTATAATGATAACACTCTGAATTCTGCTGCACACCTCTTTTTAGCTTTGCTCAGCAGCCCAAATGGGCACTTGATAGCTACATATTGCATAAAGCTAATAGGGAACTGGAGTAAAGCTGGGTGAATTTCTACCTCAACGGTATTTCTTTTTTATTTTAATTGCAAAGTTCTTTGCACGCTGTTTAGGAAGAAATGTAGAACTTCTATATGTTTGTAACAAAACAAACTAAAGAAGTTAAATTTTCACTTCTTACACCAACCATACATAATTGGTATGGCTGTTTCCAGCTTGAAAAGAGCCAATTTAACACTTTGTCTTGTGCCATTGCAAATGAGAAGTCTTTCCCAGATAATAATTGACTATCAGCCACGAGTCCCTCATCATACCTGGATTTTCATCTTCATGACATCTTCAGCAATGAAAATTACAGATATAGATTGATGGTCTAGCCTGAGACATGATGAGGGCTCAGAGGATTAGTGCCCCACATGGAGTAGATCAACATTGTTTCTTTTTGAGTTTATTTTTTATTTTTTTAAAAGATATAGGATTATTAGATTTAGAAGCAATGTGCTTTTATGTATTAATATATAGGATTTGCTTGCTATCATATCATTATATTCACTGCTTCTTTTAGTCTGCTTATTGGTCATCTTTAGCCTATCCAACTCTTTCCTGCTTGTTCATCTGCTACCAAAATCTTGATTTTTCTCTTGATACCTTATTCCTAAAACTGTGTGATGTTCATGAAAACCTCTGTTACAAGAACCCTACAGAAACACCACTGGTCAATCCTAGGCTTAAAATTACTTGGGTAACAAGACTGGTACTTGAGATTCAAATAAGGTTTCCTCAAATTTCCTATCATACACATTGCCAAAAAATGCTGATATTCTAAATTTTCAGTCTTCTTCCTTAACTGTCCGTGTTCTTCTGCATGTTTTGGCATTTTTACTAGTGTGCTTAACATCACCTATTGTCTACATTGTAAAAGAACTTTAGCAAAGAGTGGGAGTGTGTATAGTGAAGAGTGAATAAACTTTTGCAATTCTAGCATGAAACTTGATGCTGTGGAAAAGTGGAAAATGATGCGTTATGTGGCATTTATTCTGCTACAACACTGGAAAAGATGACAGTTGTTATGGGTGTCAGAAGACTATCAGTAAGACAAGGCTGCCTGGCTACCAAATATTCAACCTGATTGAGGTGAGATTTAGAAAGCAAGATTAGATAAGATAAAAAGAATGTTGTGAATGTTATTCCAGGAGGAACTAAAATTCATTATTTTGTTCTACTATGAATAAGATGCTGGATTTTAAAATATAAACAGTGTATGTAGAAATGGTGCTAGGATGGTGAATAGTTTCATTTTGCAAACTATTTTACTATTAGCCAATTCTGTATACATACTGCTTTGAGCATTACATGCTCCTGTAAGTCTCTTGAATTTGGAACATTAAATACAGTACAATTGTAGATAAATAAATGTGGTGAACAATCAAAATTTTGCACTTAAAATGCACATATATAAAAATCATATAATTACTTTTTAGATTGCTATTCTGACATATAATGTCCATACTTGAGATCATAAAAATATATAGTTTTTTACATTGCAGATCAATAGTAAACCACTGATACAACATGATGTTAACAAATATTGAATAAAATGGTTCCCAGATAAGCTTTTTAAACCAGTGTCTTCAACCATAAAGACTTCATCTTGCTTCTTGAATCTTTGCTTGTACAAAAATTAATACTTAGGTTTTGTGAACATTCTTTGTCATTCCATAGACAAAAATGTATAGAAAATTGAAATTTCTTACATAACCTATTTATAAACAATATATATGGAATGGGCCAATTATAAGCACATTTTAGAGGACTACCAATCTTTTAAAAAATATTTTGCAGTAGATGGAATTATGAACCTAACACACTGTTTAGATGTTAAATGGGCTATGAAATGATCATAAAACCTGGAAAAAGAGATGGCTGCTCTAATGACTCAAAGAGATACTTTATATATGTTCCCACTTGTGAACCATTTGGAAGATTTATACAGCCCAAATAATTTACAATTAGTCAAGATGATAAAAAAATAATTTGGCACTATCTTGTTTTGTCCCTCCAATAAACAAGGATAGTTCAAACAGTGAAAATATAAGACCAATTAATTTAAACATATATACAGAATAATAAATATTATAAGAATAAACATCTTAGTTACATGCTACATGAAATGAAGTACACCTTTCTGTCTTTCTTTTCAATTTCTTCTATCTTATTCCTCTATTAATACTATTTTAATAATATACATCTACATTATATTTCTGTATGATGTTATCTTCTGAATTTCATTCTTAGTACATAATGAATTTAGCTATTTCCTGATTTTTTTTCTTTCAAGAGACTATTTTCTTCTGCTAGTATGACATGGATTTGGAGTCATCTTTTTGTTGTTGTTTGAAATGTTTGGTGTTGACATCATGTGATGTTGACATCATGTGTCCATCAAATCCTATCCTTGGCAACTTTTTCTCAAATGTATCTAGACAAATCAAGTTTCACAAATTACTTAACTAACTAACTAACTAACTAACTAACTAACTAACTAACTAACTAACTAATTAAGCAATGTTTGAGAACATGAAGACAAACATAAATGACACTAGGGTACAAAATTAGAGTACATGCTAATTTTTAAAGTGAGCTATGCATCTTATGTGTTCTCCATTTTCCTGCAAAATGCAAACATCTTGGTTAATACCAAGATAATCTTTTTTAAGAGCAATAACTCAATTGTGTGTCATTAGATTTGTGATCAATGAGCAAAGATTCAGTAGCAGTTTACATTGGTAGCACTTGGAAAGAATAGTAAAATTATTTTTATTCAATCATCTGACTTTCAATTATTTCCTGAAAAAGGAGTCATAATCCAGCAAAAACCTGGAATATTTATCGCTCATTGACTTTGCTGGTAAAATAAATATATGAATATTTCTCATCTGAATTAAAAAGATACTTGTTGAATGAATCTTACAATCATTCTAAGCACTCGGTATATAGCTTGAAAGTGTTGCTGCCTACAATCTTTAAGATTTACTTCATGAAGAAAGAAACCACAACATCATTCCTTCCAACATCAATATTGCTCCTCTCTAAAAAGAGATAATGAAAAGGGTATTTATACATTATTATATGCCTGTCTATGTTTTCTCCCTATAAACAAAAGCATTCTAGACCACTCTTCTAAGTACTTTGATTCTGAGGATCATGACTAAATATTTTTACTAAATATTGGGGGATGTCTTTTGTAGAAAAAAATGTACAGTGGTGGGTCTGGGTCTCTAGAGCTGAAGGAATTTTGTCTCTCCATAGTTCACTATTCATATCAACCACTTGTTCTCCACCCTATATTAGAATGACTGCTCCAGAATGTTGCCACAACATAGGCAATTATAGCCAGCAATATTCAGTCAAGGAAATGCAACAACTAGGAAATGTAACTTGAGACTAATGAAAATTCTCAAATTCTCACAGGAATAACGTTGCCCCAGGATGTTAAAGGTAATAGAAACATCCAGAAATTGTTAAACTGACTCTGAAGAGGAATTTAGCTCTGTCTAGACCCTGGTTTGATAAGTCATCTACTCATACAGCACCATGCAGTTATTAGGATTAAGGTTTAATTACTATCTGCCATAAAGTATAGGATGTCCCTGATTTGCTAAGCCAAGTCTTTTGAGTCCATTGTACAGAACATAAGATTGATGGACCAAATAGAAATTTCAAACAATTTAAAACTCAATGTATTATTATGCATTATAAATATTAACTGAAGAAATATCAACATAGTTTTATTTATTATCCTCAAAAATATAGCAATATATTGTATAAATTGGTATGTTTAGTGGGTAGAATATTGGACTTATGATGAAACAGTCAAATGCCTAAGAATTATTATTACTTGCCAGTGTCACAGAAGAATTAGACATGATTAGCTGCAGGTATCAGTGTCAGATAATATCAGACTGAAGTCTTTTTTAATATATTTCATCTTATAATTGTGTTTGCAAGTTAATGTTTGAACTGTCAGTCTTTGTAAAATTAGCTCATCTTGTTCTGATTTGGAGACTTTGATGTGAGTGAGAGGCTTCAATTGCAATGCACAGTCACATCTGAAAGTAAACTGGATAGACAAAGAGACTTACAAGACTAGTAAATCAAATACTGCAAACTGTCTGTGTGAATTATGAAGGACTATTTGCATAACTTTGAAGTATTTATACTGATGAAATTACAATAATTAAAATCATTGCTGTGTCAATTGCTAGATGCCACAAGGCAGAGCAATTACCAGCATGCAAATCAGACTTTGTGTAAGCATTTTAAAGAATAATTACCTTATTTGATTCAGATGTGCCTGAAAGGCATTCAGAATCATTTCAGCTATTTTGACTTCAATCATTTTTAGATCTTAATACAATGTTTTTATTGTTATTGACAATAATACTGTGTGTATATACATACTTGCTTTGATTGTTTTTAAAAATAATTTTGTTAGGAAAACCTTCCCAATTAAAAAAAAGTAAATAATTAAAAAGTAGGAGGCATATATCTTCCTGATTTTAATTTGAAAATTATTTCAATATAGACCAGCTTTTTAGACATATTTTATCTAATATACAAAATACATATTTCTATAATTTTCTTCACTTTTTGCATTTTTTCAAGCATTCCTCCCCAGTACCATGGGTATTTTAAGTTATTTTCATGACTATGCATATTTGTATGTATTTTTCCTAATAAGACAATGGAGAAATGCATTGCAAAACTTGAAGAACTATGAAACTGAGGAAAAAAATAAGTAAAATGGATTTTGATATATTGGAATTAAAAATTTTTGGGTGGCGGGGAGAATATTTATTCTTTCTGACATGTCCATTGTGAAATCAATGAAATAGCTTAGACTAAAATTTTCACACCCATTTTTAGTACTTTGGAAAAAATTAATAAAACACAGACTCTGACAAACCATTCATCACACATGTTAGATCATGGTTTTAAGGGCTCATTTAAACAATGCCAGGGTAGAGAGAATCTCTGGGGACTAAATATTTGGTGGAATGTTATTCCCGAGGGATGCATTATAGCAGAGAAGGCTGGCTTCCTGGCTCTCTCCAAGTAACTGCTTAATTGATGGGACTTGAAGCATATTGATTGTACCATGTGTACAAGATTGCAGAAAATGATAGAAGATAGATAGACCCTCAGATAACCCATCAATGTACCACGAAGGGTTTTATGGATGATAGGCACCCAAAAACCTATGGGTAACAAGCAGAGATATCACATAAACATACTTTGGCATGTCCATCATTGTCCATGCCACTGCATTTTGAATCAGTTGCAACTTCTGTTTGAGGGCCATTCCTTGCATTGCAATAATATACTTTCAAATGAAGAATGAATGACTTTCTCTAGGCCTTCCAAACCAAGTATCTAGATAGTACACTAAAAGAATTTGTGCAAAGCCCTTTTTGCCATAGCTGCTAGCTGCTCCTTGAGACTGTAAATTCAAGAAGATCCCCAAATTTCATACAAGTTCCAAAAGGGAAAATACAACTTCCTTAATGAAATAATGTTTAATTAAACCTACTCTTCTTTTGCCCTATGATACACCTCACATTTCTGGAGCACATGGAGAGTAATTTCTGCATAGAGATTCTATGGTCTGTATAGAAAAAACAATTACTACCAACCTGCCTTTAATCGAGGACCTGTATATTGCACGAATCAAAAAGAGGGCTGTGAAAATATTTATAGATCCCTCACATCCCGGACATAAACTGTTTCAACTCCTATCCTCAAAACGACGCTATAGACTGCACTACACATCAGAACAACTAGACACAAGGACAGTTTTTTCCTGAACGCCATCACTCTAATAAACAACTAATTCCCTCAACACCACCCAACTATTTACAAAGTCTGCATTACTATTACTATTAATCTTCTCATCAGTCCTTATCACTCATCCCTTCTCACTTGTGACTGTATGATTGCAACTTTGTTGCTTGTATCTTTACAATTTATATTGATTGTTTCCTACTATGATTTGATTGCTTATTGTATCCTATGACTATTATTAAGTGTTGTACCTGATGATTTTTGACTCTTGACAAATGTATCTTTTCTTTTATGTACACTGAAAGAATTTGCACCAAGACAAATTCCTTGTGTGTCCAATCACACTTAGCCAATAAAGAATCCTATTCTATTCTATTCTATTCTATTCTATTCTATTCTATTCTATTCTATTCTATTCTATTCTATTCTATTCTATAATATTCAGTCAAGGAAATGCAACAACTAGGAAATGTAACTTGAGACTAATGAAAATTCTCAAATTCTCACAGGGATAACATTGCCCCAGGATGTTAAAGGTAATAGAAACATCCAGAAATTGTTAAACTGACTCTGAAGAGGAATTTAGCTCTGTCTAGACCCTGGTTTGATAAGTCATCTACTCATACAGCACCATGCAATTATTAGGATTAAGGTTTAATTACTATCTGCCATAAAGTATAGGATGTCCCTGATTTGCTAAGCCAAGTCTTTTGTACAGAACATAAGATTGATGGACCAAATAGAAATTTTAAACAATTTAAAACTCAATGTATTATTATGCATTATAAATATTAACTGAAGAAATATCAACATAGTTTTATTTATATCCTCAAAAATATAGGAATTTTTGTTATATTATATTTTTATAAATTGTTATTGATATTTATTTGGTCACTATAGTAAAAATGATGATACATAATCAGTCAATTAATCATTCACATACTGTACATGCAAAAATATACCCACACACATTTACATTCTTTATGTTCATCATCATCATCATCATTATCATCATCATCATGCCCCTGTTGGAATCTGATTCTGAGGGGGAGGCTGAGCAGCTGACAGGGAGTGAGAGTGTGGCTCCGGTGGCTGTGTAAGAAAATGGAGAAGGGCAAAATCTAGCTGGGAAGAACAGGGGAAAGATAGAGCAAGGCAGAGGGAATTCAGAGGAAGATCCAGGCCCACTCCCTCTTCATCCTAGGGCACGAAGGGAGGAATAAAGAAGGGAGCAATGTGAGTTGCATGGCTTATGGGGGAGGAAAGAGCCCTGATTCCTTTCATTAGCTGCAGATGGGAACACAGTATTTAAAAAGGGAGATTGTGTACAGCAACTCGTGAGAATCAAATCGTGAATTATCTTTTATTGTCGAAGCTTATCTGGATTCCTGGCATCTTCCCAACTGTGTGTGTTTTATTGGCCTTTGAAATCTGCAATTCCTTATCCTGCTGTGATGACCCATAATGTCTCAAAAATAACACAAAAACTAAAACATGAATCAAGGTCTTGCAATGCCTTCAACTTAACTTCGCTGTTTTATTAATCACAGTTTAAAATTCCAAAATTAGATAATGAAGCAAAAGGAAACCAGAAACAAACTGTATTGATGAGAGTTCCAAGGCAAACTAAGATAATTAATCACACATTCCAGGAAGATAACCAGGGAGAGTCCATGAACGCCAACAAAAATAAAGCTCATCCAAGGAAAAATACTAATTTGATTTCAGCATCTGTGAATGCACAGTTGCAAACTCTTATACCGAGCTCACAGCTGCAACCCATGAGGAAGCTCATGGCCCTCTCGTCCCAAATAGACCACGCTTTTCCCTGATCCTCTCCTTCCTGCGTGCCCTAGAATGGATAGGGGATGGGCCTGGATCCTCCTCTGATTGCTCAGCTGGCCTCTGCCTTTGCCCAGCCTTCTCCACCACCTCTGGAGCCACAATCCCACTCCCTGTTGGCTGTTCTTCCTCTTCCTCAAAGTCAGTCTCCACCAAGGGCATGACACCTGCCCTGTCCAGTTAATTGCTGCAGCGTGGTTTGTGTGGATTTTTATTTACAGTTTATATGTACCTTGTTTTCAGATTGAATTTCCTCCACTTAAAGACTGTTCTTTGGAGAGTTTTTCTCCAGCCGAAGGACATTGGGGGCAAAGTTGGCGGTATTAAAGGGACTTTTTTTACTTATGTGACTGTGTTGCCTTTGTGCCATGCCCCAGATCATCACAATCATCCATTGCTTTGTAGATTAATGTGATTGTTGTTCTCCACCTTTTGTAGAATCCAGGGGTTTGGAAGGGCACAGTAGACATCAGGAACAATCATCTACTCAGTACAGGAATTTATATTAAATATTTCTGAGTTTGAGAATTGTTTAGTCTCTAATTCACTCTATCCAGAGATTTCACCACTTTTTGGAGAATTGGTTCCACTGTCAAATAACTTTCTTTACTTTATTTTTTCTTTAGTCTTGTAAAGAAGTTCAACTTTTAGCTAGGAGACAATTTATTTTTTAAAATGAGTTATTTCTTAAGATTGGAAACTACCTCAAAAGACTGACAGAATTTTGAGAGGAATGTCAAATTAGGTACAAATTGTCAAGCATAGAATTAAGCAGTTAGATTTCTCTTTAACATTTCAAGGAGGCTAATTAAATGGGCCTATTAATTATACTAGTATCCAGAGGGAACTATAAAATTGTATTTGTCATTAATACAATGGGATAATAGAATATTTCAGGACTATATATTTGTAATTCTACCATCAACATCTCTGCCAGCCAATTCTTAAAAAACTGAAGCTACACCATTCACATTTTATTCAATGACGCACACAACATAAAGTATGTCTGTCTATCTGTCTCTCTCTCCCTACACTGATTTTGGTTGACTTCAGTAAGATATTGGCTAGCAATGACTGAAATTGAAAAGCCACTTGTCCCTGTACAATATTAATGCTAATCCTAATCATGGTGTTATATCATTAACCCTAAATTCCAAAGAATTTATTCACAAAATGTTGGGCAAATTTTATAGCCCTTCTTCCATCCACCCTTCCAGAGTTGATTAAATCGTACCCACATCAAGACCAAAGATCATATATTAGATTGTTGTCAGCCCTTCAAGATACGCCAGACCAGAAACCAAAGCCATGAGCACTGGCAATCCTTATTGTAAGGTTACAATAACAGAAATTTGTAAGTATGAAAGAACATCTCCTCTCCTGTATGTTTATGTTACAGGTAATTCTGAGATGCTTTCAGTTGCCCCATTCCTTCTGTGGACTGAAATATCTCTTGTTGGACCATTATATAATATGCAGCTCTTCCTCCAGTATCTCAAGGTTATTCTCGCACCCCATTATAATTGTCAGTTTAGATGAGAGGTAATATTCGGAAGGTTCTGACCAGTTCTGGAGTTCTGGTAGCGGAAATTTTGAATAGTTCAGAGAACCAGCAAATGCCACCTCTGACTCGAGATTTTACAGTATCCTTCTCCTGCCACGCCCACCAGGCCATGCCCATAGAATCGGTAGTAAAAAAATTTGAATCCCACCACTGGTTTAGATGCTTAGTTAAGCCAAAAGGTGAAAAAAATATTTAACTGTGATTGTGGGAATATGGAAAGTTTGTTATCTTGCAGCTCTTATAAGTAAATAAGAAGAGCTACTGTAACTTGACTAAGTAGTTTCTGTTAAGTGTTAATTAAAAACACTTGTGTTTGTCAGTTTCTGTTCAGAGACAAGAAGAATTTGTCACAATATATTGAATTATCAGACACTGACCAGTATCAGAGTGGACAAGAACCAATAGCAGAATTTATATTCATTGATAACTTTAAATATGACTTGGCTTCTTACATTGCTCTTCTTACTACATGAAAATAAGACTTGGGCATCTTTTTTTAACTTATCCTGATCCTCACTGAAGTATCTTTGTAAACATTTACATTTTTTTTTTTGCATTCTTGTTTTCCTAAGTAGATAATTCCCTCAGAATTCTTAGGCCACCCCAATAGTTTGGGCTAAAGAAGTAAGAGTTAGGCAGAGATTTTCCTGCACTAACTCAGATTTGATGGTGTCTTCCTTAATTTAGACACTCCAGTTCTTTGCTTTTCCAATAGAGAACTCTTCATGCTGATGAGTACTGATGTTCTTCCTCTCAAGCGGGACTCGTTATCAATCATAGTAAGATCTTTTCTTTAACAGTTATGGAAAAAGTATAATTTATTTAGTGAAGTATGGTATATTCAAAGATTTTTTATGTTAATAGTTTAGTTATGCCACTCTGGCCTAGGTGACAGCAAGTCTACTACAATTAGAACCCAATAAAACTAGTGAAGTTTATATATATAAATTATTTGTTAAATATTAATATGGTTGGTCACAGTGTCAGCCAGATGTTTAGACTGGATTTGGCATTTTATTCTTATATCAAGTTCCTTTCCAAGGACCTGGGATCGGCAAATGTTGCTGTTGTGGTTACTATTACTTGTAAGAGTGGTGGTAGTACAGTGGTTAGAATGCTGTACTACCGGCTAATTTTGCTGACTGCTGATTGCCAGCAGTTCGGCAGTTTTAAGTCTCACTGGCTCAAGGTTGACTCAACCTTTGATCCTTCCAAGGTCAGTAAAATGAGGACCCAGATTGTTGGGGACAATATACTAACTCTATAAACTGCTTAGAGAGGCTGTAAAGCACTATGAAGTGGTATATAATTGTAAGTGCCATTGCTATTGTTCTCTGTAGTCTTCTCTGTAGTTAAATTACAAAAAAGAAGAAGAAGCTTAGTTTGAACTAAAAATAGAGGGGGGGGGGAATCTCATTTTAGTAGATTTCTTTGCAAATTTCTTTGCTCACTGTCACAAAAAGAACTTAGAATTTGGAAAATTCTTGGAGAAAATACAATGCTTAACAGTTCCAGGAAGGGAGCTGACAAACAATTCAAAAATGTATTTCATGTGCACAAATTTACTGAATTTGATATGGAAGCTCAAAAAAATTCAAACATCTTAAAATGATTTTTAAAATGTGGACTGTTATTTCTATTTGGTTCCCTGCAAAGAAAAACTGTTGTTTTTGGAATCACAGAATGAGATATTTTCTTTCTAAAAGAACATGAGAAAAGTTCAGCATTGTGATATTTCATAGTATTTCCATCCAGATGCATCTTGTGACTGACTTATTCATTCACAAATATAGGAGCTAACAATGCTGAACAGAGTATAGGGTCATCAGCCATTATACCAAGCAAGTAATATCTGAATTGAGCATGTACACACGAGATTTTCCCATTCTTTTCCCTTTTATAATTTTCTTTTTTATTGTACTGGCAGTTCTTTACCTTTGATTGGCTGCTTAGCAACCATTCAAACTTATAATGGACTCTGAAAAAACTACTTTCCCAGATTTGAAGTTCCACCACTTTCCCCTCCTTCCCACAGTCATGTGACCATATTTTAGGTGTTCAACTGGTCCACATTTATGGCTATTTGCAGCACTCATGGTCACATGGACATGATTTATAATTCTTTTTTTGTAAAAAATCTATAAAAAGAAAAGAATTGAAGAGAAATCTCATGCACATACACTCACACATCCTATCCCAGATTTGGGTTACAGTCAAATTTTAGTAATATCCAGAACATCAGTATGATGGGAGTGAAAAGATCTATGGAGGGGATATCATTTCTGAGCACAATCCCATGACAGGGAACACATTCCATTATTTATTTATTTATTATTTGAGTTTATATACTGCCCCCCTCTCCTAAAAAGGGACTCAGGGCAGTGAACAGCCATGGTAAAAACATACAATCAACAAAGTTAAAATCAATTGAAAAGTTATTAGATAAATGGCTGAATTAAAAACTACGAAGCCAATAAAAACCCAATAAAAATTTTTAAAATTAAGTTAAAGTTAAACATTTTAAAAATTTAAAACCCATCTCATAACATTAGGCCAGACTGGCCTCCTAGAAAAGGTGTGTCTTTAGTGCGTGTTGGAAGGCTCGCAGGTCTGCAATGGCTCGCATCTCTGTAGTTAGTTCATTCCAAAGGGAAGGTGCTCCCACAGAGAAGGCCCGCACCCTTGGGGCCGCCAGCCAACATCGTCCAGGTGGCGGCACCCTGAGGAGGCCCACCCTGTGGGAACGCACTGGCCGGCGGGAGGCTGATGGTGGCAGTAGGCGGTCCCGCAAATACCCGGGTCCCAAGCCATGGAGCGTTTTAAAGATGGTCACTAACACCTTGAATCTCACCCGAAGGCCACCAGGAGCCAATGCAGCTCGTGCAGGAGCAATGTAATATGGGAACTCTGAGAAGCCCCCAAGATCACCCGCGTGGCCGTACTCTGCATCAGCCGAAGCCTCCGTATGCTCTTCAAGGGAAGCCCTATGTAGAGAGCATTGCAATAATCTAGGCGGGAGATGATGAGGGCAGAAGTGACCGTGTGCAATGCGCCCCGATCCAGAAAGGGCTGCAACTGGTAGATACGACAGACCTGATAAAAAGCCCCCCTGGCGACGGCTGCTATATGATCGTTTAATGACAGCCATACATCCAAGAGGACTCCCAGATTGCACGCCCTCTCCATGGGGGCCAGAATTCCCCCCCCACAGTCAGCGATGGAATGAGCTGGCTGTATCTGGGCGCAGGAAACCACAGCCACTTGGTTTTGGTCAGGTTGAGCCAAAGCCTGTTGACTCCCATCCAACTCTGCACGGCTTCCAGGCACTGGGTTACCACTTCAACGGCTTCATCGGGGTGGCCCGGGGTAGAAATGTATAGCTGAGTGTCATCAGCATACTGATAGAATTCTACCTCGAAACCGCGAATGATCTCACCCAGTGGCTTCACATAAATGTTGAACAGCAGGGAGAGAGCACAGACCCCTGAGGCACCCCAAAGACAAGGGCCTCGGGGTCGATCTCTGCCCCCCTGCCAAAACAAATTGCGAGCGGTTGGAGAGGAAGGAGGAGAACCACCATAACACGGTGCCTCCTACCCCAACCCCTCCAACCGCCACAATAGGATACTGTGGTCGACAGTATCAAAAGCCGCTGAGAGATCTAACAGGACCAAGACAGAGGAACAACCCCTGTCCCGGGCATCCACCAACACAACCAACGCCATCTCCGTGCTGTGCCAGGCCTGATTGGAGGGGATCTAAATATACCGCTTCCTCCAAGTGCTGAGGGAGCTGTCGTGCCACCACACTCTCAACAACCTTCGCCACAAAGCGAAGGTTGGAGACCAGACGGTAATTTGACAACAATGTTGGGTCCAGGGATGGTTTCTTGAGGAGGGGCCTCACCACTGCCTCTTTCAAGGTGGCAGACAGAAACCCCTCACTCAAGGAAGCATTGATAATGCCCTGGAACCAACCTCGCGTAACCTCCCGGTGGCCAAAAACAACCAGGAGGGCTACGGGTCCAGTAAACATGTGGTGGCAATAAGCCCACCCAGTATCTTGTCCACATCCTCCAGGGTCACAGGATCGAACTCCCCCCCAAACGACCTTACTGAAAACCGTGCCCGCCCTCCCTCCCAGAGATGCCCAGTCAGAGTCCAAACTCTCCCGGATCTGAGCGATTTTGTCCTGCAGAAAAATAGAAAAATCCTCGCCCCGTCCTTGCAAGGGATCCTCCCACGCTCTCTCATCCAAAAGGGAACGGGTCACCCTAAAAAGGACGGCCGGACAATTTTCTGCAGACGCAATAAGGGCGGAAAAGTACCATTGCTTTGCCACCTTTATCGCCACTAAATAGGTCCTAATATAGGACCGCAATAGTGTTCGGTCAGGTGCGGAATGGCTGGCCCTCCAACCACTCTCTAGGCATCTTTTCCAGCCTTCATCTCCTCACCTCCTCAGAGAACCAAGGAGTCAAATGGGATCGGCACCGGGTCAGAGACCGCAAGGGCACAACCCAGTCAAGGCCCTCAGTTGCCACCCTATCCCAGGCAGCTACCAAGTCCTCAGCCGAGTCGTGTATATGAGTCTTGGGAAATGGCCTAAGCTCCGTCAGGAACCTATCTGGGTCCATCAGGCACCTGGGGTGGAATCACTTAATCGGACCCATCTCCCTGCGACGAGGGGGTGCGACACAGAAGTCCAGCCTAAGGAGCGAATGACCCGACCATGACAGGGGCTCTATCAAAACATCCCCCAAACCTAGATCATTCTGCCACTGACCAGAGATGAAAACCAAATCCAAGATGTGACCCCCTGTGTGTGTGGGATCCCGAATTAATTGGGTGAAGCCCAAGGCTGTCATGGAAGCCATGAATTCCTGAGCTGCCCTCGAGGTCCCGTCAGCAGAGGGTAGGTTGAAATCCCCCATGATCATAAGCCTGGGGGTCTCAACCGCCAAGCCGGCTATCACCTCAAGGAGCTCAGGCAAGGCTGATGTCATATAGCAGGGAGCCAGGTATGTGATCAACAGAACCACACTTCACAAAGAGGGATTCACATCCGGTCATCTGAGGAACAGTGGATTCCCTAGGACACAGATCTTCCTTAATAACCAGCACAACCCCCCCACTCCCCTGGGCCCTCCGTCGATGAAAAACCTGAAACCCAGGTGGGCACATCTCCAGCAGGGGGACACCCCCCTTTTGGTCCAACCAGGTTTCGGTAATCCCCGTCAGGTCCGTTCCTCCTCCCAAATCAGATCATAAATTAGGGGGGCTTTATTTATCACGGACCTAGCGTTGCATAACATCAACCGAAGGCCCAGGGCCCGATGACTCGGACAGCCTGGGGAACGGGAAATAACTAGGGGGTTGGAGCGTGCCACCACACACAAATAGCGAGGACACACTACCTCAACATAATATGGCCCCCTATACCTGCCAAATCTGCCTCTCCTGCTCACCGTGCAGATAGACCTCAACTCTCCCACCCCCGGAAGAACCCCCCTGACCTGAGCCCACTTGACCCCAAAGCCTTCCGATCGTGCTCGACCCCTGGTCTGGCCCCCGTCTCAGGCGGGTTATCCCCCATCCCCGTCCTGGTCATCCTCCCTAACCCCAATAAAACTTTAAATAAAAACTGGAACAATTTAAACCCTCTCCCCCCCACAGCTTCTCTTCTTATGGCCGTGCCACCTCTTGGGGTCCCAGGAACCGTCCTTGAGGTAAGTCATTGATAAACCAGAGGGCCACTTCAGGGAGAGGGGGACACTCCCCAGGGCCTGCAAGTCCGCCGATGAGTATTTAATCGGTCTCTCATGCCGCCTAGCTGACCGTGCCGGAACCACCATCACTGCTGGACCAGGCGCCACCGTCCTCGAGCCGGAAACTGACACCCGACTAGGCCACCACTGACGCCGTCATCGTTGAAGCCGCAAAGCCACCATCATCGCCAACACCACCGTCTTAGAGAGAGGTTGTCTGAGAATGGGGTCCAGCACGAGTCAGAAAGTTTGGAAGACTAAATCTCTGGTCCCAACCTAGATTGGATCTTGGCACATTATCCTGGGACATTGCCTTCATTCGTGAGAGAACACATAATTCTTGGATCCCAATAGGTAGCACTATGTGATTAAGGGGACCGAAACCACACTGATTCTGCCTGATAGAAAGGCAGAAATCATGGAAGACAGCCACTCCTTCAGGTAACTTGGCTGTGTGTCATGAAGGCTTTATAAGTAATAAACAATACCTTGAATTACATCCAGAAGCTCATTGGCAACTTAGTGCAGTTCATGGAACAGATGTGTGACATATTTAAGTCTGGATTCTGGACCAACTGCTTTTTGGTTTTCAAAAGCATCCCAGAATGCATGATAATAGTCCAACTTGAGTAATTAGGACATGGGTGACCATATAAAGGACTTCTCAACTAGGACCAGAGTCATTTGATGCATTAGATATAATTGGACAAGAGACCTCTTGGCTACATCTGGGCAGATTCTGGAAGTCCAACATGCCCATCAAATTACACACCAGTCTTGAGTAGGAAAGTGTGACCCCTCTGAGTCTAAAAATGGAAAGTTTTCAAATTTGGCCAGCCAAAAATTGATAACTACTTGGTTTGGGAAGGATTAAGCTGATTCTTCTCCCCATCTAGACCTGTACAGATTTCAAACATGGGACAGGACATTGATATCCAAGCTTGAGATATATGACTGCATATCTGCTTCATATTTGTGGTACTGGACCATGACTGACGGATACAGCATTCCCAAAGTGTACAGTAAATGTTAAATAGGAGTAGAGAAAATGTCAAGCCTTCAGCCCTTCAGTCCTCCTTTGTCAACAATCACTGGAACTGACCACTGAGGAAGAATAATCATGATAACATGGTTACCCCAACTCCCAAGCCCTGCAGCCAGTCGAGATGAACCATACCATGATTGATGATATCAAAAACTACTGAAAAATCAAGGATGAACACTTCACCCATATCCTGAGGTCATCAGCCTAAGATCACCACCATTCATGTCTAATGTCATTTCTGTACAATACCAGCCTGAAATTTGACTAAAATGCCTCCAGGTAATTAGCATCCTTCAGGATTTCTGAAACTGCTGTCCAAACACTTTCTAAAAGGGCAGATTGAAGACAGCTCAATAATAGACATGTTTTTTTTAGTATGCATGTATAATTTATGACTAGGATAATCTCTCCATTGATATCTGGTACTGATTTAGTACTTTGTATGGTTTTTCATTAAGCGGTCATGACCATTCATAACAATAAGCTGTGAATTCAGGCTAATTAAACTACAGTGTAAAATAACAACACACTGCTGTGTATAGATCATTCATATTAGAGAATAAACAAATTAAGCTAAGCATAATATTGAAATCTAAATGGGAGATCATAGTAAATACATGTTTTCTTAACAGTAATCTAAAATACCTTTTAAATATAAGATTTTGTTAGTGTATTAACCTTTGTTTATTAGAGAAATGTGAGCCCTCATGAGAAACAAGGAACAATTAAAACACTTTGTATGATAACACAATAAGGCTGCATAAAGTATTTGGGCTGCATAAGTATTTGGGCTGCATAAGTATTTGGGCTGCATAAATCCAGATAATTCAACAAAGACACAGAGAAATCTGTATCCAGAATGCTATCAAGAATGCTGCTGGATTTTTCAGCCCAGACTAGATCTGGTAACTTTAAATAATCCACCACTATGAATGTATTGTTACATAAAAATCAAGTCAACATGATTTGAAGAAAAATCTTTATTTTAATAAAAATCTTTATTTTAATAAAATCTTTATTTTAATAAAATATAAAATTGTTGCTTTATTGTATGTGAGGTTGTTCTGTCTTCAAAATTCTGCACTATTTATAAGGCAACCCATAGGTATATCTGCTCAGAAAAAAATCTCATTGAATTCAGAGAGAGTTATTCCAAAATATAGTAAGTGAACATAAGAGTGCAGCCTTGCCATTAGATTTTCCTGCACTTTAGCATATCATATGAAATTACTGATATCCCACACTTTCTGGGAAAAGCTTATCCTCCCCCTACTTCTGACTTTACTGATATTCTCTGGACTTAATGAAGATTGAATGATTAAAAAAAATGGCACAGATGGCTGTTCACACAGATTATTGGTTTATATTCTTGACCTTGTTTAAATAAAGAAAATATACACAAGAAGTTTCAAGGAGATCTGAGTGAAAGTAGTAAGGATCTTTTTTATTCCTCATCTCTAATATAAATGAAAGGGAAGAACATGATCCAACTCTCCCTTGCACACATGCTTGTGCAGACACACCCAAGCTATTTTAACCATATGTTTCTAAATGGTTTTGTGGTTATCAGAGCTCATTATTATATTTGGCAACTCATAAATCTGACTTTCCTTCCTCGTGGTAGCATACATGCATAATAGTTAGAAGGTAGAATATGCATTAAAATTGTGATTGTTGGCTGACCTCTCTTTAAAATACTTGGAATAGAAGAATGCTCATCTTTTAGTTAAAATTTACTCCAAGTTATGTGTGTTCTGCATTCTTCCTATCATTTAAATAATTTTTATTATATTAAGGTCAATAACATGGACAGGCAGCTTATAAAGAAAATTTTAAAAGGTAAAAAAAGGGAAAGAGGGTTAAGCTAAACCTGATGTTTTATATTATGGATGGAAACACCTTTATAATCCATGTATCATACAAGTAAAATGGCATGCTGGCATCAAACATGTAGCCTCTGGCAACATTTACTTATTTAGGAGAACTACAGCACAGATGAGTATAGCTCATGTTGACCTAGATAAGGTAATCTTGAAACTCAAAACCAGGCTTGAATTATACACAGTCATTATGGTTTCTAAAATTAAACAGTTTTTACAATTTACAAATGTTTATGATCTGTTTATGGCAGGGGGGAAATCTTCTCTTTTTATAGATATACAGGAGTGATAGCAATTAACGTTCTCTATAACTACTAACCTTAAACTAGAAAAATGGGAAATTTTGATTGAGGGAACAAGAAGCATAGTAAAATGTAATAATTCACATATATTAGTGGCCAGACATGAAGACATCCCATGGATCATAACATCATTATGCTGACAATACAAATTATATAATTTTGCATCATTTCTGTGATGACGTTTATAGGACTTCACTAGTCCCATTTTGCGTCAAGCACATATTTATGAGATTTGTCTGACAGATATTTGTGAGATTGCAGATTTCATTTACTTCATTTTCTAAATGCAGACTTTTTGACTATAACAGCGGTCGCCAACCAGTGGGCTGTGAGAAAATTTTGGAGGGCCACAGAGAAATCTCCACCCCAGAGTACCCCCCCCCCAAAGCAATTAATCCAGGCTGCTCAGAAACACAAGGCTGCTCAGCCCACATGGTCCGCGGGAACTCTTCCCGCCCACTGACTCCTTACCCGGCAAACTTGTCTGCTAAGTTGCTATTTTTCCTTTTTCCAACCATCATTTGTTCTGCTCTGCTGGGAGATTTAGATTAGCTAGGAAGCAGGAAATGGTTGGATTTCTTGCTTTCTAGCTAAGCACAGCCAATCCTCCCGTAGGATTGAAGGTTTGTTTGCAAGCAAATTCAGTGAAGATTCACGGCAAACAAATTTGAGAGACTGAGCTAGCCGATGGCAGATAAATAGATCGCTCAATGATTCTGTGAGCAACTTAATTTGCCTGCTTTGCCTGATTTTGGATAAAAGTTGCTTTTTTAAAATAAAAAAAATCAATATTTACATACATGGTGTGTTGTGAGTTAATTTTGTGATTTTGCTAGCTAGCAAATTTTATGAGTTTGCTTGCAAGCAAATTTTATGTGGCAGACTGAGCTAGCCAATGGCAGATAGATGGATTTCTGAATGAATCTGTGATTCTGTGAGCAACTCAATCTGCCTGCCTGCTTTGCCTGATTTTGGGTAAAAGTTGCTCTTTTTTAAATAAAAAATTCAATATTTACATAAATATTTATAATATTTACATACAAGCCATGCCCAGCCAGTCACATGACCACCAAGCCACACTCACAAATTAGGCCATGCCCACAGAAGCAGTTAGTGATCCCTGGGATCTAAAATTATGAGTTTGGTGGTCCCTGAGGTCCAAAAGGTTGGCAACCCCTGGACTATAATATCTTTTTCAACACCCTAGTCTAATTATCTCAGGAAGCACTGAACCCTCTAGCAGCATGTTGAGATGAGACAACAGCATAGTGACATTTTTTGATTATTATTATTATTTTTAAAAAAGTGCCGCTCGTCAATCTTAGTTCCTCTACCTAGAAACTCCCAGGCTTTATCATATGTTGCCTGCAAAAATTCGGATGACCACTGGATGATAGTTAAAAATATACAGTAAACCATGGTTGTTTTTTAACGATCTCTGAATTTTTTGCAGATATGTTAGTCGTAACATTCCCCCCCCCCAAAAAAAAAATCCATCTGCAAATGAAATAGTGATGTTAAAGGGTCATTTTGTAATTCCCATAGGCTTATGCACTAATTCATTGGTATTAAAACTATAGGAACAAAGCTGGTAATGAGGCTTTTGCATCTGGCCTACTGTCTGCAATAAATCTCTCATAATGAAGGTCATCAACCAGTATCTTAAAAACATGTTTATTTATTGCATATCAACATTAATAGTATCCTTGTTTTATATATATAGTATCTCATGTTAATTTTAATCCATTCAGGTTGCACTATTTTATATCTATTTGGCTCCACAACATCTGACTTTGCTTCAATTTTACTTATTTCACTGTGTATATCCTAGGAAGCAATCAAACCTGTATAATACATCAAAGGTCTGAGCTACATCCATGTTATTGATTCTCAATTATATTTTTATACGTGTGTAGGTGTGCATGTGTGCATTTTTATATATGTATATGTACATATATTTCTTGCATCTACCCCAAATAATCCCCATTATTATAATTTATCTCCCTGTCCAGCCTACTCATGGTATGCAAATCAATTTATGCTGTCTAGTGGAGATTATTACATTGATTGTGCAAATAACTATTATGTCCACACTGATCAAAATTAAAGGATTTTGAATTCTCCATCAGAGAAATGGAAGCTCCCTGCATAAGGGATAATCTCTATTGTTGTTGAATTCTAAGAGAGTTTCCATTAACACTTGATATGCAATAGGAACCTTTTTCTTTGTGGCTGTTCTACTCACTGTTGATTAAATGTCTGGAAAGCCAAGACCTATGGAGTTAAAAGGCTAATCTTCCTAAGTATTTTTAAAAGGAGTTTGTAGCTTTTATTTATTTTTTTATTTTAATGGTTTAGGAAACCAAGGATTTCAAAGCCATTTGCAGATTTAGGACAATTTTCAATTACAGTTAAATATAATTTATTGTCAATTTGTCATATACCTTTCAAGCTGCACCTTAGTGTTTGTACAGATAAGTTTTCAAAGTGAGAAAAAGCATGACTATTACTGTAGCTCCAGTTAAATGGAAATGTTTCAGCAGAGGATTTTTTTGCATGGATTTTTCTTGTTCTATATGGCTATTTGTAGTATTCTTTCAACTTTTGCACTGAAAAAGAAACAAACATAACCACAACTGTGAACATTCAAAACTGGATTATCAGGTTTATTTCAAAATAAAAATGGATTGCAAAACTCTTTAAAGAGTGTGCTAAGAATAATGAAAAACAAATGTTATATTAGTATTCTACTGCATATTTGCTTATGACATCACAATTTACTTACTTATTTTATACAAGATACAGTTTGAGACACTTTTTATCAGTTTGAACTGATTGAATATGTGCCATCAAGTCTGTCTCTACTCTGGTCCTTCAGATCTTTCAATGGTGTTCCTATTTTGGGGTGAGATCTCTGAACTGATTTGCTTGATGTTTTATTTCTTTGATTTCTAGCTGTCCATGTTATTTTCAGGAGTTTACTCCATTACCATTAAAAAAAAATCGGTATCTTTCTATCCTAGTTCTTCAAATCCATAAAATGTCATAGAGAGTATCACTGATGTATAGACACATCACAGCATCTGAATATCTTTTTCAAATCCTTTATAGCTGCTTTACTAAAGGCTTGTTTGTAGCAAATTTCTTCATTTTACTGTTCCTCGACTGTTGATAATTGAATATTCTAGAATATATGTGATTGCTGTCTCAGTTTAGTATATTATTTATCTACACAGTAATCATATATATTTCCCTAAGACATATATTCCTTCCAGAGACAGAGAGAGGCCTTCCAGAGACAAAGAGAAGGAAACAGTGATTTCCCTCAGTTTGATTCCTATTACATTTTATAACATATTTGGTGTGGTCATTACTGTATAGTCATGGAACCACTTCAGTGACTCAGAAGCAACAGTGAAGATCTTGCACTCTTTTATCTGACCAGTCTTTTAATTCATAAAAATAAGGATAGAAGAGCACTTGCTTATCTCTTCTAGTGAATAAAATAAATCCAATCCTATTTCCTAAATGCTTTCTTCCAGTTAATTTTAAACAAATGTTTTCATTTTATACACACAAACACACACACACACGTCTGTGTGTATATTATAAAAGATAAAAAATAGATAGGGATTCTACCACAAATAAAGTTAGGTGAAAATTATCAAAATGAATTAAATTACATTTGTGTAGTGCAAATATACAATTTCTTAAAACAAAAGAAAAAAACAAATTTCAAGGTAATGCTATCTCTCACATTCTGATAATATTCTAAAGACATTAAAAATAAATCATAGTCTGATTATGACCTTATAATAGATTCTTACATTTTTTCCATTACTAGTTCAAACAATAATATGCAAACTTACCTTCAATATAGACACAATCATGTAGACCTGGAACATTCCATTTGTATAAGATAAGGATATCTGTTGTTTAGAATTCTACAAATCAACAACTTATAGATCATAGTTGTGTTAAGGGGCTGTAATTCAAGGCAGAGCATAGAGTTTGCAATCACATAGCCCCTTTTCCATTCAAATATGACTAAAAAAATTCTCACTTGAAACCTAGAAGTAGTGCAAGTGTGAAAGCTGCATTGATAACTCTAGGTTGAGTAACAATATGCTTCAGCAAAAGAAGGATACTTAGGCTTTTATGTTTAATCCATTTAGGCATAGAAATATAAGTGTGAATTGGAGAAAATTTTATATGTTACCTGTTTTGACTGGTTCTGTTATCTTCAAAAATCCACCAAATCATCCTTGATAGGTAGGTGGCTCTGAATGCCTCATTTGGAAGCCTTCCAAAGAGAAGTGGGTCCAGCATGCTTTTTGGATAATTGCTTTCTAATATTCAGAGAATTTATTTTCTTTTAATTTTTTAAAATTTCATCTGCTGATCATTATCCTTTCAATGGAGAAAGTCTGTCCTATCTTGCACATGATAGCTTTTAGATATTTATAGACTTCTATTATGTCCTTTGTTAAGCTTTCCTGTGTAATATTACTACGTTATTATGGTTGGTTGCATAGCCAGCCAGAAGCTTAGACTAGATTTGGCATTTTTATATATCTATGAAACTTTTCAAAAGACCTAGCAGTTGTTTTTTATGGTGTAAAATTTATCATTGCAGGATCTAAGTATCTGTATCCAAGTACAACTGCCTTTTGCAATTGACTGGTGTTCAGGTAGTGCTCCAGATGTTTTGGAATTGCATCCAGAGTACCCATTACTATTGACATTATTATTACTCTATACTGTACTGTTTAATATTATATAAATAAAATAAATAAATTAATTAATTAATTAATAAAATAAAATAAATATTATGGTTATAACTGTTCATCACAATGCTTTGTTTACACATCTTCTTAACATTCTAGTAACTTTCTTCTGAACCTGCCACATTTGCCTTATTTCATGTTGATACCAGAATGTTGATAACAGAATGTTGAGTGCAAATCAAGATTGAAATTGCCTTCTTTGCTGATTTATCATAGTGCTTGTTTGGGTATAGCATGTGGCCCACTAGCAATATTTTTCATCCATTTTTCCTACCCAAATGCAAAGCTTTCCATTTGTCACAACTGAATATCATCCCATTTGTTTGGATCTAGTGTTCACATTTGTTCATTTGGAATTGTGATTTTTGTCCTTTAAGATATTAGTCAAATACCAAAGCTGATATATTCTGAGAATTTGATAAACACCTCTTTCATTCTTTCCTCTAGTTGTTTATAAAGTTGTTGAATGGCAATGGACTAAAGATGGATCTCCGTGGGAACCCCACTCAATATTTTCTTTCAGGATAATGTTGAACCATTTATCAGTGCACTCTATGTGCAGTTGTTCCATCAATTGCAAATCTATTAGAGTGCAGTACTATCTTTCCTGTACTTCTACATGTTGACTATAAGGATATCATGAGAGACTTTGTTTTATTAATATCAACATATGTTACTCTTTTGTTGTATCAAACTACTTTGTATGAAAAGATTAGGTTGACAAGGCTTGTCTCTAACAAACCATTAATGTGGAAAAATATACAGAATAATGGCGTTGAAAGGGATCTTGGAAGTCTTCTAGTTCAACTATCTACACAAGCAGAAAATTCTACACTGTTCAGACAAATAGTTGTTCAATCTCTTCTTAAAAACTTCCAGTGAAGGAGCACCTACATGATCTCATATTATTTGGCTGAATGAGTGAATCATGGATGTCTACAAGACTCAGACTGTGTTATCTATAAGTATACAAGTCACATTGACATCATATTTGTCATGATATCATCTCATAAATTATGCCATGTTTGTAATTTACATGACCTTGTTGTAGTGCATATGATGTCTCCTTACCATGTTCTATCATTAGTTGACATCTGAGATAGGGAAATTTTAGTTTGAAGTTTTCTTTAACACAAGCATCTACAATAATGTGGTGGACCTGATGCATAGATAAGCCATGTGCCACTTAGAGACAACCAGAGATTTAATTGCACAGCTTCTTCCTGTACATATTTTCTTTTTTTCAAACAAATGATAAAAAGAACTATTATTATTTTTATTGGTCAGTTACAGAGGTGATATTCAACTGGTTCGGGCAAACCAGTAGCTGTGATGTGGTGTGGGTCACTGGTCGGGGTCGTGGCCAGCCAGGGTTGCCACCGGTTCGGCGACACACACCACATCACATCACCGCTACTGGCTGGCCACGCACCTGACCGGTCACTTGCCCTGGTCTTTCTCCTAGCTTTCCCTACCATGTGGTGGTCATGGCACACCTCAGGCGGATGTCCTAGGGCTGCTACACATGCGCACTGCATGTGCAGCCACTACACATGAAGTGCGCATGTGCAGCAACCCCAGGACACCCTCCTGGAGCACATTTTCTTTCTTTTCCCAGCAGAGTTGGACACGCCTCTTCCAGCCCGGCCTGGCCTTGCCAGCCAACAAGTGAGTGGGTGGGTGGATGTCTTGGGGCTTCTCGCCCCCCTTGTCATGAGATGCCTGCAGTTACTGTGTGCTTTTTTTATTTGTATGACCTGGTCATAGCAGCTGCACTGAAAAAGCACGCCCTGTTCTATGTGCCAGGCTTGGCAAGTCCGAGTAGCTGGCGCAAAGAACAGGGTGGCACTGGACCGTTGGAGAAGCAGAGCAAAGCCAGAGATCAATAGCCTCCTCTTTCACAGAATAAGAAGCCTCCCTGAATTGGCTGTCTGGTGTCTTCCTTCTCTGCCTATTCGTTCTATATGGCCAAGGAGGAGGAGACCAGCCAGCCAATTCGGGGAGCATTTCTGCCCAAAAGAGATGGCTGAAGACCACTCTTCAGGCTGGCTGATCTCCTCCCCCTTGGCCATACAAAATAAACAGGGGGAGAAAGAGAAGACCAGCCAGCTGATTCAGGTAGGATTTCTGTGCTGCGAAAGAGGCAGCTATTGATCTCTGGCTTCATTCTACTTCTCCAATAGTCTGGTGCAGCCCTGTTCTATGCGCCGGCTGCTCAGACTTGCTGGACCTGGCATATAGAACAGGGCATGCTTTTTTTGGTGAGGCTGCTGGACTGCAGCTGCACCAAAAAAAGCACACAGCAGCTGCAGGCATCTTGCGGCAAGTGGGGCAAGAAGTCCCTGGACATGTGTTTACTTGCTGGCTGGCCGGGCCAGGCTGGAAGAGGCACATCTGCCAGGAGAAGGAAGAAAGTATGCTCTGGGAAGGTGGGCACCAGGCAGGCAGGCGGATGTCCTGGGACAACTTTAAGAGTACCCCATGGAAGAAGCTGAGAACCAAGAGCAAAAGTAATGGTGGCGGGGTGATGGGTGTGTGTGTCCCTCCACAAGAAATGTTAAGGGAGGCAGACACTGCACCTCTGAGGAAAAGAGGAGGTGCTGAAGCCCTGGCTGTCACCCAGGAGGGGGACCATGGAGAGACACATCACACGCCCCTGTTGCCCCCACCACCGCTACTTTTGCTCTCATTCTTGGCTTCTTCCATGGGGGTGGAAGATGTTTCATTAGATCGCCACCAATTCATCATTGGGAGAGATGTAGCCCCTGAATTCATGAGAAGTCTTCCATCATGCTCCTTGTGCATGCCGGGCACGCCTAACTGGAATGAGAGAGAGCGAAGTTGACTGCTATGAGGCAAGCACCTTGGCTTCCCCTCTTGCTCCTCACAGTCACTCTGAGCTGGTGAAGTTTTTTACTTGGGCAGCCAGATGGCTGTAGCAGCGCCCATGGCAGCAACAGACAGCACTGCAACAATGAGGTACAGTAACATTTGGTGGTGCAAATTTATCTCTGAGGGGTTTCTGGCAAAAAACAAAACAAAAACCACCTCAAAACAAAAACCATTCAGTAGATAGTCGTGATCTTTAGTTGGACTTTTTTTTTGTCAGCCCAAGGGCAGAGGAGGAGGGGGGAGGTACATAGGAAATCACCCTATTTCTGCAGCATGGGTCATGTGACTAAGTGGGTATGGCCAACTCAACATCACTCACAGCAAGGTACCACACCACCCTGCCCAGTTGGCCATGACCACCCAGTCACATGACCACCAAGCCATGCTCACCAAACAAGCTATGCCCACCAAACACTCACAGAACTGGTAATAAAAAAATTTGAATCCCACCACTGGTCAATTAATCAATGAAACATAATTAATGGGTGAAATTTAATAATAGATAAGTATTGTTCTGACCCAAACCTTGTTCCAAGGAAACAAACACGAAACAGAGGTAACAGCAAAACCTTTTAATGATTCTTTACAAATTCCATTCCTTCATGGTTAAAAGGCTGTTTCAAACTAATTGTCTCTGATAAGAACGAGCCTTTCCAAGGTTGTGCAAGGCTGCCAAGAACTCTAGATAAAGTTACTAAGAAATATTTCAAACACAAAGAGTCTCCAAACGCCAACCAAGATATTCCAAACGTCCACAAGGCTTGAGTGCAAAAATTTCTTTGCTTCCTGCAAAGAACTCCGATTTCTCAACTGGCTTGTATCTGTTAAGGGAGGGGCCATTAGCTTGCAGCCTTACTCCAAGTCTCCTGTGCTGCTGCAGCTTCTCTTTCCTTCGAACAGCCCTGTGTGCACGTTTGCTGGGTACAGGCTCCTTGGAGACCTCTTCATCACTGCTGCCAGCCTCCACAATCTCCGAAGGCAGCATTTCACTCTCTGATGGTCCTGGCCCCGTCCCTTCATCACACACACAGGCCCCTTATCTGAGTCCTTGCTCTCCGAGACTTCAGCCATCCGCACCTGCTGCTGGTGAACCACAAGAAGTATTTATATTGTTCAATTAGGGGTATATCAGTATATTAGAAAAAGTATTTGCATTGTCTAGTTTTCGTCATGTAGTATTAGCTGATGAATTTATAATGTCTATAACTTGTGACTTAGAGTTATTATGGGAATTTATTTAAATGCTTCCTTCCCATGCAAACTATATGCATATAGTATTTTATTGTCAAAATAAATGTTTCAAGTAGTAAAATGACAAGGGAATACTTACTAAGTTATTAATAAAGCTCACCAGCTTTTAGCTGGCAAACCTACCTTCTTTCCATCAAATATGTCTCAGCCTTTAATAAAGAAACTCAAGTGTTGTAGGTGAAAAATTACTTTTCTCACCCGGTCATCTGTCTGTCATGTATTATTCAGGTCACCAATGTTTGTCCTGAACTGTATCATTCTGTAGTTGTGTCAGGTATGAAATATGTTCGGTGTAATTCCATCAGACTTCATGAAGTTGATTAGAACAGATCACCTTTCGGCATGGGCACAAGTTATCTCAGCAGATTGAGTGAAAAAGACTTATTTATCTTTGCCTTATAATAAAGAAAGAGATGAACGAATTTATCCATTAACGTGGAAAGAATCACACATTGGTGTGAAAATAAATTGCAGGGAAAAAAATAAAGAAAAACTATGATTATTTCTTTGGGGCTATCACAATTTGAAAATGCTAATCTGTAAATCAAAGTATTTGAAAATCAATATTTACACTTTTAGGAAACAAATATTGAGAATTATTTGGAATCCTTTCACATATGGCATACAGAGTGAATATTACACTGCTTTTTCCCCCAAAGAAAAGATATAGTAGGCATTGGGGGAAAAGTGAAAGATAATAGCAAAATAGTAATTAGTTCAATAAAATTATATTGTCAGAAATGGAGAACTGCATCAGAAAATGAACTTTAAGAGAGATAAAGTTCTGTAATTAGAGAAAGAAAATTATGTGCAAGAATGCATTATGGTTTGTATATGGCCTGCCAACAATATACATGAAATAGATCCAGAAGTCTTTTTATATGCATTAAAACTAGCTAAATACAAGTGAATAACATGATGTAGTAATTAACAAGTTTCATGTCATTCTAGACTACAACAGCAGAAGTATGAAAAACAATGGTATCACTCTATTTCTTCATGATTAGAAAAAACTTGGGGCATTATGTTCAGAGTTAACATTATATATTAAAAAGCTTATAGGTGAACTAGAATGTATCAATAGTGCATGAAGAGCTTTAAAGATGAAGCTCTGAAAAAAAGGGTTGACCACATTTTGCTTGAGATAATAAGACGAAAAAGGCAAACTTCGGAATCGAAAGAACTGTCACTACATAAGGAAATAACATTGAAGAAGATTTAACTGAAGTGGTGGGAGAAAATGTATGCTTCATGTAAGTCAGCAGTATTACAGTTAAATCAGTTTTTTTAAAAAAACAAACACATATTATAAACATACTTGAGATAATCCTAGTTTTGTGCTTTAAAATAAATGGTGGGACTGGTAAAAATGCACCTGAAATCCTATTTGCAATTACATAAACCTTCTCTATTGAAAAAAGGACATTTGTGTTAAATTCAAGTTTCATAGGCCCAAAGTTCATCTTTTGTTTAGTTTAACCTTAGAACCTTAGATTAAACTAGAATGCAATTGTAGTGCTTGAAGCAAACTGTGGTGACACCAAAATGACAGCATGCACGTGATGATGTCAACATGTATTACAAAAATCCAGATTCTTATGGAATCTGCCCAATTATAGTCAGACACACTTAACTTATTGCCCTGTATAAAAATTAATGCTGTGGCCTCTCCCTTACTCTTGCTTTCCAGTTTCAAGAGGGTCACTGGATTTCTCCCAGCAATTGATCTGGGTATGGGTAGAAAAGAAAGACAGCCAATCCTATATACAGGCAGAAAGAGAGACTGAGTTGTAAGTGAAAACATGTATTTAGACTGATAATGGGGGAAGAGATCCTGAAAATAGTGTAATTTTTTTCTAAATAAAGAGATGTAGTACCTGAATGGACAATAAATCTTTATTGATTTTCCTAGCAAAGCTAGCTTTACATACCATTCATATATTTATTTTCATCTGGACAGCAATCAATTAGGTTTAGCCAAGTTACTGGCTAAGAATGATGGAAGAAGTTTGTCCAAATGGAAAAAAAATTGTCTAAGTGACTCAACTCCTTTCTTGCATCATTTAAATTTTAATACTGAACATCTCAAGGTCTTTCACTTCTTCTCTGCTGCTAAGTGAGTTTAGGTACTGAAGAAATTGGTCATTTCCTCTTCTCTCGGCTGCTATTAGAATGTTTCAATATATATTGGTGCCTAAAGTTTGTGAAATCTTTTCAGTGTTTAATATTTCTGCATAAATATAACCTGAAACATGATATATTTGTCACATACATTCTAAGGGTAGATAAAGAGAATCCAATCAAACAAATCAAAAATATTATGGTCCTTCATTTATTGTTAGGGAGAAAACCCCTAAAGTTGTATATTATACCTTGCTTGCCTGTCCTCCTGGTTTCTCGTTCTCTGCTTTCATATTCAGCTTATGGATGCTAATTCATAAAGTTGGCTTTGGCTAAGCTGAAAAAAATGGCTTTTCTTTTAAAATGGTGTATAATATGTGCAAATACCACTATTAAGTATTTGAATCCTTATACCTTACATAACTATTGAAACTGCTGCATTTATTTGATGGAACTCTTGATCCCTCAGATGCCTATGAGTACAATAAGCAACTTCAAGAATACATGTAGCTTGCTAAGATCCCTTTTATGGTCTCTGGAATCCAAAAAGTAGGGCCAAATGTTAAATAACACACTTTACCTTCTGTTCTACTTCTGTATTTTCTTCTGTTCCTCCTCTTCCTCCTCCCCTCCTCCCCCTCCCTCTGCCTGTGATGTTCAAAGTTTGAAGGAGTTTAAAAATAAGTCTGATTTCTTAAACTTTTATGCACTAAACTTTGCCCATCCACTTTTGGAGTCCTGTATATCTTGTACAAAGCCTGGTTGAATTTCCAGCCAACATATTTGCCTATTGGTGGATTAAACAAACAAACTCAATTAAGATACTTAGACTTGAAGGAATAATACATTTAAACCTGGGGTTTTGATTTTAACTAGCCAACACTTATTTTGAGACTGAAGGACAAGATGGAATTTAATTTTATCTTCCTCAATCTTAGAATTTAATTTGATTGTGGAAATTCTATGGATGAAAGTTTACTTGCATCAGCTTCAGCCCAAACACTGAAGAGTGATGACAATTATATCCATAAGTTCTATATTGCCACAGTGGTACTTATTTTCTGTGAAGTAATGCTATTCAGTGAATATTATCCGACAGCTTAACTATTTACCCAGAAGTCAAAATCATATTTGAATGTAAATATTAATTTCTCAATAGTCATGAGCTAAAAATAATAAATATTTTGTGTAAATGAAATCCTGATTTATATATATATATTTATATATGCATCATGTTTCTTCAAATACTGTATATTAAATTTCCAAATCTGTTCACATTTTCTTTCTTTTTTAAATATTAGTCATTATAATGTGTAAATTTGTATATAAAAATATTCCTCAACAAACTATTTAATGCTGTTTTCCTAACCACTATATCTTCATAATAAATTCATAGTGATCCTACACACAATGAGATCACTTTGGATGTAAGAAATCTATGGATTCTATAGTTATTATTCTCTACCTAATGCTTCAGATTCTGTTGTGTAGTGTTGTGATTCTGCTCATCTAAATTCCTTTGGGCAAACCATTTTTTCTCTATTCATTTATCTATGTCTCTCATTTTTTTACTAACTTGATAAAGAGCCACAGAAATAGGCCCAGTTAATGGACCCAGAATGGACCCATATAGATAAGGTTGGGACTTAGTTTTCCTTGAATTGTTAATGGAAGTTATTCTAGTGTATGTGCAAATGGAATTTATTTTAGTATGCTTTAAGAGAGATCATCTAATTAGTTATTGTTGGTGGAGTTTTTTGCCTTGGAAAATAATTGAAAGGCTTTCTACGGATACTCAGAAGAATGTGTTTGAAAATGCCATTCTAGATGATGCAGAAAGAAAAACAGAACACACTAATAATTTGGTTTAAAGACCAAGGTTGCCACTTTTATTGAAATACAATAACTTAAACTGAAGTGTTACTCAACAAGCCAATAGTCCTTAGAGTAGTAAGTAATCATATAGCCCGGAGGCAGCACTAATGTATCCTGCATCTTGAAAAGATGTGATCTCCAATGATGCAGCTTCCAAATTGGTTCAGATTTAAGAAAGGATGTAGTTTTTCCCATAGGGCTTTGATTTAGACAACAAATAGCATAGGCAGGGTCTTTCTACAACAGTCTAGAGGGCAAGGAAGAATACTGTATTGAAAAAAGTACTGTACAATACAGTACAGATTTTGCAAGGAACTTTATTCTACAGAGGACTGTTCGTTCAACAAATACATCAACATAATTGCTAAATCTGTTTAACCCTTTAAGATCACATCATAGATTAGTTATAGCAAGATCTGTCTCTAGCTCAGGGGTCCCCAAACTTGGCAATTTTAAGACTTATGGACTTCAATTCTCCAGCCAGACAAGTTGCCAAGTTTGCTTTAGCTTTTTCTCTCATTCTCTCCACACATATTCTCAAAATCTTTCTGCTTTACTTATACTTTTACTTTACCCATTAGGAAACTGGAGTATGTCTCTCATAGCAAGGTAAATGTAGCAATATTCCAAACCCCTCTTAGCCATAAGACAAATATTTATGTCTCTTGGTTCCACAAATAAAATGTCCTATTGGGTGGTGAATCCATTTTCACTAAAATGCTAGTATATAATATCATGGAGCATTATGATTTTGTGCACTCATTCCTTCCTTCACCAATAGTCAGCATTCATCAGTCATAACAACAAGATTTGGAAGGTGAATCATTAAGGTATGTTAACTAAGGTATGTTATTCCAGATATATATCATTTTTTTCTGAACCCCCTACTGACATACATATATGCACACACATGTACACATTATTCCTTTTACTTTTTAAAATGTCTTTTCTTTAATACTTTTGAAAATTAAATGCAAGAGTCTTTACTCAAGTTTAACAGTATTTATGGCCCAACTATATGCCACATCTCTTAAGTCTATTGAATGTAATTATCAGTTAATTATTTCATTGATTTTAGTAAGGGAACACCTCTCATAAAGTTATATTGAGCTGCTTTAAGCAGAAATCTTATGTACATTCCATTTTAGCTGGTCCCATCAGTAGCCCATTATGCTTTTTCTTTACCATAGACTTTCTACTGGTGGTCAGAGTTCTTTAATGTTAATAATATTCCAATTTTATAGATCACCTTAATGGTCAAAGTTGTTAAGGGGGAAAAAGCTATCTTTTTTCTTAGTTCTGCCCAGGAAAATGAAGAGGCTTGAATTTCTGCTTTGTACTTCAGCATTCAGATACTTTTTAGGTTAACAGGGTTACCGTTCCCAGGAACTGTCAATCTCGGACCCTTGGAAGAAAGAAAAAAACAGTTTTTACAAATCAGGCTTACAGCTTGTTAGGCTGTTTCAACACTTCAGAAGTAGGATATGTTTAGTTAAAATCTTTAGGATTTTTACAGTGTAGACATTCTATTTCTTATGTTTCTCTGCTTTGCTTCTTAATATAATTGCCCTCTAACAGGATACATTTCTGTAACCCTGATTAGAAATGTCCTTTACCTCTTCCAACTGCAACCAATTGACCTCCAAACAGCAACAAGAAAGGTCTGGATTATAACCCCTCTCAAATTCAAACTTCCATTGTCCTCTGAGTTCTTTCTGGAGCTGAAAGTCAGCCAAGGTCAGCATATTAATACAGGGTATATTAGTGAACTATACCTCATGATAGCTCCATAGCTGAAATAGTTTGAGGTAGAAAGGCTGATAGAAACATCTTTAAAATTTTCCCATTAGTATATTCGTTATGTGAGAAAATATTTTTGGGATGATAGAGAAAATCAAAGCAGTTATTCATGTGTTCATTTTGGTCTAGAAATCAATTAATGACCCCTGGGTCATGGAACTCTAGTTTTTAAATACCTCCTTATCTTACAGTAGCTTAGAGGAGTGATATCCTTTTGGTTCTGGAAAATACTCTTGAAACACAGAAGATGTTAACTATGAAGAAAATTTATATTCTGAGCTAGAAAAGCTAAACATTTTCCAAATAACGTGATCATTATTCCTAATAGAGATTCTGTTCAAAAAAGTCCTGTGGCTCATTGATTGCCTACAAGTACATTGTTTGGATTTTTTAAAAATTCTTTCTATGCACCATCATGTTTTTACTTATAGGTCATAAGCAGGTGTAACAATATAGAGCCTTTATGATATTCCAGAATGTTTACTCCATGACAACAGCTAAACTTAAGCAGCTACGTAGTTCCAAAGAGGAAGCCTACAGAAAAGGTGACAGAATGCTATACAACCAGGCCAGAAACATATTAACAAGAGAGATCAGAGCAGCAAAAAGAACTATTCTGAAAAGTTAAGGAATCAGTTCTCAACAAATGAACGAGCAAACATGTGGAAAACTCTTAAAAATGTCACTGGCTTCAGTAAACCTCCTTCCCAGGCAGAAGGAAATCAACAACTAGCAGATGACCAGAATGTGTTTTATTTCAGGTTTGAAAGGAAATTACAGCCACCTATCTGTACAACCCACATCTCAAACACACCAACAACAGGCAAGCGTCCTACAACTGGCCCCAATCCATTGGGTTCACAACCTCTGGTGATCACAGAAAAAGAAGTGCAAGATCTATTACACAGACAAAAGCCAGAAAAAGCACCATGGCCAGACAAGATAACTCCTTCTTGCTTAAAAGTCTGTGCTGACCAATTGGCCCCCATCTTCACCCGAATCTTCAATAGATCACTAGAGATGTGCTATGTTCCTTCCTGCTTCAGACACTCTACTATCATCTCAGTGCCAAAGAAGCCCTCCATCAAGGAACTGAACGACTACAGACCAATTGTTCTAATACCTGTAGTTATGAAAATCTTTGAAAGGCTTGTGCTGTCCCACCTGAAAACCATCATGGATCCGTTGTTGGATCTCATGCAGTTTGCATACCGAGCAAATAGATCAACAGATGATGCTGTTAACATGGCTCTGCATTACATACTACACCTTGAATCTCCAAATACCTAAGCAAGGGTTCTCTTTGTAGACTTCAGTTCAGCATTCAATACCATCATTCCAGACACTCTTCTAAGTAAATTAAACCAACTAGCGGTATCTGAACACACTTGTAAGTGGATCATAAGCTTCCTAACAGACAGGAAGTAGCAGGTGAAGCTAGGCAGAATCACATCTGATACCTGTACAATCAGCACAGCCCCCCCCCCCCCAAGGCTGTGTGCTTTCTCCATTTCTCCCTATATACCAATGACTGAATCTCAAACAATCCGTCTGTTAAAATATTGAAGTTTGCTGATGACACAACAGTGATTGGTCTCATTCGAGATAATGATGAATCCGCATACAGACAGCAGGTTATGCAACTTGCCTCGTGGTATAACCAGAACAATCTGGAACTGAACACACTCAAAACCGTAGAAATGGTGGTAGACTTTAGAAAAAACCCTCCCATACCTCTTGCAATATTAGACAACACAGTATCAACAGTAGAGACCTTCAAATTTCTAGGTTCTATTATATCACATGATCTAAAATGGACACCTAACATCAAAAATGTCATCAAACAAGCACAAAAAATAATGTTCTTTCTGCGACAACTCAGAAAGCTCAAACTGCCCAAGGTCCTGCTGATACAGTTCTACAGAGGAATGATTAAGTCTGTCATCTGCATGTCTATAACTGTCTGGTTCAGTTCTGCAACTCATCAGGACAGACACAGACTTCACAAAGTAATTAGGACTGCAGAAAAAACAATTACTACCAACCTGCCTTCAATTGAGGACCTGTATACTGCACGAGTCAAAAAGAGGACTGTGAAAATATTTACAGATCCCTCACATCCCGGACATAAACTGTTTCAACTCCTTCCCTCAAAATGATTACAAGTCTGCATTACTATTACTGTTAATCTTGTAATCACTCCTTATCACCCATCCCCTCCCACTTGTGACTGTATGACTCTTTGTTGCTTGTATACTTATGATTTATATTGACTGTTTTCTAGTATGATTGATTGCTTATTGTACCCTATGCCTATCATTAAGTGTTGTACCTTATGATTCTCAACTCCTGACAAATGTATCTTTTATGTATACTGAGAGTATTCACACCAAGACAAATTCCTTGTGTGTCCAATCACACATTGTCAATAAAGTATTCTATTCTATTCTATTCTATTCTATTCTATTCTATTCTATTCTATTCTATTCTATTCTATTCTATTCTATTCTATTCTATTCTGAACTGCATGAAAAATGACACTGAGAATATTGCTTTCATCTGTGTCTTTGTGTATAGGATGTTTACATATATGGATATATGACAGCTTTCTTCAAACAACTGTAATTCTGCCTAAAGAAGATGAGTTAAACTAACCTAAATTTGAAGAGTGTAGTTGTAGCAAGAGAAGCTGGTGGATTTTCTATGTTCTAAATATGGAACAGGAAATAGAATTCTGATTAGGAAAGTTAAAAAGGCACCATTAGGAAAGATTATATAGGTTGTAGATAGAAATGTGTAGAGGTATTTCAAATATTGAAGTTTTTGTTCCTAGGCAGGAGATTCTGTATATTTCTATAGTAACTAAATTAGCCCTGGCATTCTAGTTTACTTGGCTGCTTCAAAAAAAAAAACCTATATTCTTTAGTATAGATTTTTTAAAATAGTTTTAAGTTCATTCTTCTCCTATACATATATCTAAACAATTTCATAAAAGCGACTAGCTCATCAAGAAGTTACAGAAAATTGGGTCTTTATTATAGGAAACTGTATATGTGTATTTTGTTTCTATGTGTATTGTTTTAATAAATATAATTAAAGACTGGGGGAGAGCAATGGCATTGTATTAATTAAAAAAATAAAGGTTGTGATGATTGGTAAAAGTATAATACATAACTTTTTTTAAAAAAATTAAAACAGCATTTATCTTACAAAGAAGGAGTAATTGGGTATATGTGTGTGTATTTGTGTGTACTCATTCTTATTCTTACCATTTTGAATGTTATTCTAAATCTCCACATTATTTTAGGGGTAAATATTCCATAAATATTGAGAAGCCATATATTACTGTAATTTTAAATTAGCCTTTTGTTAATGTTCTTTTGTTTTTAGTCCATTGGGTTCTGCCTGTTCACTCCACAGTCTAGTGGGCTTCTACTTTTTAAGGCTCATGTCACAGGATTGAACATGAATCTTTTAGAAGTTAAATGATGGGCTGTGTTCTTTCCAGTGTATCTCTCCCAGAAAGTAAATTACGTTGTGAATAATAAAATGTCATAATGTCAATCTCCCTCCCTCCCTGACTTTCAGAGTTCAGGGAATAATAATGACAAAAATATAATGACAAGCACATGATTATGACAGGGGCATAATGATTTTTAGGACAACCTTGATATGAGCTCATTGAGATATATTCAAGGACTCTCATTCTTTCTCACACACACACATACACACACACACATGACATGCAGAAATGTATTCAGTACTTTATTTATTGCTAGTATGCCAGATATGAAACAGCTTGCTTAATTTTTTAAGTCTAAAATAAAATGCAGGATATGGAGGAGAAAAAGTGGCCTGTTTGAAGATATAAATCACATTGCCACTAAAATTCTGCCTCACTATCACTGTCCTCCATTCTAAAATTTTAACATTTTCAGAAATGAAGAAGGTGAGTTACTGAGGGCTCTCTTCTCCTTCAGAGAGAATATAAATATTAGATCAAGGGATTAAATTTCAATTCTTTGGAAATGATGGCATCAGTATGGCAAATTCCTTTTAAACAATAAAAAATAGAAGGATCTAAAAATGATTGATAAATTAAAAGAACAAGATATAATTATAGACTGGTGGTCATACTTACAAATTCAGATAAAATTTAGAAAAGACTTAGAAGAACAAGGGATAGAAAAGGACTTACAACAACTGGACCAAATTTTGACAGGCAAGGAGATAAAATTTATAACAAGAATGTATAACTATTTGTTGGAAGTGGAATTAGAAGAGGAAATAGTAAAGGGATCAATGATTGCCTGGGCAAAAAATGTAGGACATAATATAAATTTAGAGGATTGGGAAAAATGTGTACGGATAACTGTAAATTGACATTGTCAACAGCATTTAAAGAAAATCAATATAAAATGTTTTGTAGATGGCACCTAGCCCCAGCTTAGACTGGCCAAAATGTATCCAAACACCAAAGCAGAATGTTGGAAGTGTAAATATAAAGAAGGAACATTCTTCCATATGTGGTGGCAGTGTCCAGAGGTTAAAAAATATTGGATGAGTATACAAAGATGTTTATTAGAAATTACAGAACACAAATTAGAACTCAAACTGGAAATATTCTTATTATGAATAATTAAGGAAAAATTGAGCAAGGTCATCTGATATATCATTATACATATCATAACAGTGGCAAAAATAGCCTTCGCACAGGAATAGAAAATGGAAAAGATACCATCTGAAGAAGACTTGACACAAAAAATAATGGATTGTGCGGAACTGGATAAATTCACAATGGAATTAAGAGGCAAAGATGATTCGGACTATTACGCAATTTGGGATAGGTGGTACAAATTGGTGGAGGATAGAAATAAGATTTGATGTTTATGTACAAAAGGAGATGTATGTATCAACAATGACATGAACACTGTTAATGTGAATAGAGATTTGTATTTTTGTTTTTTAAAAATAAAATATTTTAAAAAATAGAGGGATTCAGTCACACTTTGGGTTAGCCAGAAATAAAATTAATAAATAACAGAACACAACAAAATTTGTAGCTCTTACTTGGAAAATCAGAAAGCAAAGACAGAATTCTCTGATAATTTCAAATTAAGAAAAATAAGTTTGATATTTTAGACAGAGTTGAGCTCGGTTAATTAGGGTAGTACATTTACTAAAGCCAAGATGAGTTGAATACTAGATCCAGTTTTAAAGAAATTATTCCAGAAATGATATCTACTGCCTTCATCTAGTTGCTACAGACTTAATGAAGCAGACTTAAGAGATAATGTAATGTATACTTTTACAATTAGCCCATAGCAGGAGAAGAAAAATCTAAATCCTTGAGCAGTATCTATAAGTATAAAAATACTTGTTGCTAAGGATTTTCCTCCTCCTGCAGACCACCTGTTGTCTTTAGTAGGCTGTAATCGGTTAGACAGGCCAATGTTGAACTATATAATTTGAGTGACTAGTATGTCTGAGAGGTTTATTTTCAAGAGTGTGTTCAATTAAATAAATCACAGCAATGCTGTGGAAATGTTAAAATTGGCAATAGGATATTTCTATTTTTATCAGTCTTTTATCTTCCTTTTTGAAAGATATCCAGGACAACCTGATTGGCTTCTTCACATTTTGATCCTTTTCAATTCAAAAGGTTATCCATTAGTACAAAGTAACTACATTCCACTTTTTAATTTTAAGCACTAATTGACTTGGCTTTTTATAAAGTTGAAACTTGCTTATTCATTAAGTTTTTAAAAAGTAGATAGCTGAAACCTTTAGCAAGAAAATTGCATGTCATAATGTATGCTTAGGTAAATGCAACATTTCATTCATTATTTAAAGAAAAATAAGTTGGAATATTTTTCAGGGTGATTTGTATGCAGCATGAGAACAAAGGAATTCAGAAATTGATATATAGTGACTCTAAGTGGTTTTATATGTATTATGTTCTCTGTATTTTAAGCAAGTGTCACATTCATTATGCTTGCTAAGCTCCTTTATGTAGCTGACCTTTGTACTGCTGGCCTTACTGAGTATGGAAGCAGTATCAAAAACAGAGTGGGTGAAATCTATGAAAGCAGGCTTTCTGTACAGGCAATTCTGCTCTTTTTTCACAAAAACACTTTTCTTCCCTTTTGATCTGAACAGCTTATAGCATGTGGATTTGTTGCCCTGCATAGCAATCCTGTCTACAGCCCTTTTGTTTTTCTTTTTTTTTAATTTCCTTGAATGTTGAGGAACTAGACAGTCCTGATGTAAAATTATCCCCTATTCATACCCAACATGCCATTTCCTAGGCTTTACATAAGAGAGTCTTATGCACAAGAAAACTCAACTTTTCATTTCACCCACCTATCTAGCCATCCATAGTTAATGCATTATTAACATTTCCATAATTAGCTCTTGTTCTGTCAGCGTCAGAATGTTTACGAACATGCTGTGCCAATATAGCAGCCCTGAGTGCCTCCAGACTGGCATTAAGTGGCAGCTAATTTAGTCTATTACATAGGTAGGATTTCAAAGGAAATATAGTCAGCAGTAACAAATGCTTCAACTGGCAGCTTCTCTTTTAAGCAACATAATCAGTGCAAATTAAAATGCACTCTTGCTAAACCAAGTAAAATCAAACCTACGCAAAACATGTGTGCAAAGAACTAGACTATTCAGAAGTTGTGTTATCATTTTGAAAATAGTATATTTTTATTTGTATAATCCCAAAGTTTAACTGATAAATATTTTAAGAAAATGTTGTCACTTTGAAAAGACAAACGACATTTTCAACTATTTAAAATATTCCATGGGAAGATAGTCCGAAGCTAGAAAAGATACAGTGGAATATGTGCATTATTGAATATTTTCAAGGCAATTAAAATTTGCAGTGATAAAGAGAAGTTAAATGCAATATCTATGGAAGATATGGTGCCTTCTCTTTGGAGGACTCTTTATTGGTTTGGCATTATTGTTTGAAATAAGGCTTTTTACTGTGGGATGGAAATGCTGCAAATTGAAGAGAAAGGTTGTATAATTTATAAACTCTACTTAATAAAGCATATGTTAAGTACAGCTCTGTGTAAAAGAGTCCTTTAAGGTTATTTATAGTTTGATTAATTATATTAAACTTCTTCTTAATAATAGAGTTATCTTACCTTTATAATTGGGTCCATCAGTTAAGATTAGAAAGACTGTCTTAAGTGATTGAGAGAAGATGTTGAAACAGCTATGCATCTGACTAGCAAATAAGAGAATAAGATGGAAATCAATGTAGTTAAATACAATTCTTTGAAACCCAAATGATCTGAAATACATAGCACACAAAACTGTATCTAATGTACTTTCTATAAAGAATGTGCAGATAGATTGACCAAACATAATTACTAAAACTGTTCTCTACAACTAGTTCTTAGTAGTAGCTAAATATCCTGATTTTGAAAGATCATTCTATGTTGTGGACATAAATATAGTATTAATGATAATTAAAGCAGACAGGAACTAATGGATGTTTACAGTTATTTCAGGTGACTCTTACTTCCATTTGAATGATCCAAACCAATCCATCATGCAGAGGAATCTAAAAACATTAAGATAATCAACCCTGCTCCAGATTATAAAGGTTGCACAAGTTTATCTGTGTGCCAGTTGTGCTCTTTCCTTGATTAGGAGTCCTTTAAATGGTTGCTAACATCCTGGTTACCTCACAAGTGGACTGCTGTAATGTGATTTACATGGGGCTGACCTTGAAGATCATCTGAAAGCAACAATAGGTTCAAATACAGCAGTAAAAGTCACTATGCCCATGTTTCACCTCTGCTATGCAAGATGGATTGATTACAATGACTGTAATTCAAGGTGTTGGTCTTCACACAGTTTCTCACGACATTGATAGATAAGGCCTAGTGATTTAGGCGATGACTTATCTTCAATTGTTTCTGTCTGAGCAGTATGATTTGGAACAGCATCTCCCTTTTCTGAAATTCAGAAAGCTTAAAACCTGGCTTTGTTCAAAGATCTGGAGTTAACACGTTTGAGGTTACTCCTGGCATATCTGTAATATTGTGGTTGCATTTTATTGTATTTAATTTAGTTTTATTTTGTTTATATTTTAACTGTTTTACTTCTGTTGGATTTTGTAAGCTTCCCAGAGTCTACTAGAATGAGAAGCCATAGAAAATTTCATGAAATAAAACAAAACAAAACAATAAAATAAAGTCAGCATTGAAAAAGTCCAAAACACAGACTAAGTCCGAAAGCTATTATGGAAAAAGTCAATATTCTCTCTCTCTACCAGTGGAAAAAAAAAATAAAGTTATTAGAATGGATGCTACTCCCATAATTAGCTAAGTTTTCTGAGATCTAGATTGTCCTTTAAGGCCAGCACATACAGTCAGCTTCCAGTTAAAGACTGGAGCTCCTGAAATGCAACGTACTGAAAAAATCTTGAATACAAGTTTCTCTGTGACTGTCCCCATCATTTGGAACACATTACTCTTGAAATTCATGTAACCCAAACCTGTTATTTTCAAGTAGCCTTAAAACCTTTTCCAGTACACCGAGCAGGATGGTTTCTGACCTGCTTTCTGATCTATGTTTAATCCATGCAACAGGTTTCTCTTGTTTCTCCAATGTTTTTGTTATTGTTTATTGTTATTTGTCTTCATCTTAATTATCTATACTCTGCTATTTGCCTAGAGTTGTAATTAAAGCAAAGAAACAAATAGATAATTATTATATGGGATCAAACCATTTATGGATTTATATAAAATAACAAGCATCTTGAATTTAACTTAGAATTCTATTGGGAGTCAGTTACAGCTTAGCACATATTACATACTCTTAATCAGATTCATCCAACAGAAGTCTGGCTGTTGCATTCTGAATGCACTTCAATTTCTTGGTGATTTTCAAGGGCATCCTCCCATTTAGAGCATGTCACAATAATCTGAACTTCATTGGCTGTTCTTTAAAAATAAAGGTGTAGCAAAGGCCTTATTCCATTCCAGCTTTTCTGTAAGCAGTTTTATGGATTTTCCACAGTTGACTGCTACAGCCAGACAATGAGCCAACACAGTTAGTTGTCTGAAATATTTGCAAGCCCTTATGATACAAAGGGTTAATCCACACAGCAATGCCAATATAGGAACAAAAAAATTCAGTCAATTGTTCAATATCCATTTTGAATAAAGACACAAACTGTATAAATAGTTCGACTGTTTATAGGAATAACTTTACAGCAGAGGCCCTCAAACTGTATGTAGATGGCTGGTTTTCTATAGTTTCTAAGATATGGCTCACAGAATAGTTGCATAATAAGACCAAGGTTGTTTTTGAGCAGGGTAGGGCTGTATCCTAATTTACAGAAGGTAATCCTCTAGTAAAAGTATGTCAAAGGATATTTCTTTACTGGGAGATTTCCTTCAATTTGAAATGCCCAGTTCCAATTTGTGTAGAGATAAAAATAATGAGAATTCTAATTATAAAAAAAAAGGAAAGCAGGAATTTAAACAGCACAGTTATCTGTATAAAACTTTGTAATATACAGAACTACAAAGTATTTACAAATGTACTATTTACAAATTGATTATAAAATGGTAGATTCTATAGCTGTTCATTAATTTCCTTTTGGGTCATGTTTAATAAAAAGTGAAAGGCAATTTTTTTAAAAAAAATTATCATAAGTTTCCTTCGCATCAAGTAAGGTTTAGTTGCTAGTAACAGGATTACTTCTGTAGAAGCCTTTTTTAGAAGTTCAATTAGACACTTACGAGAAGCAAGTGTGTAACTAATTTTTCTAGTTCAAAATTAAGTACTAATAAAAAAGTTATGGAATTCAGTCAGAATGCCTGAGTTAATAGCATTTTTCTATTTAATAAAGCTATTATTAGAAATAGCTTTCTAATAGCTAGCTTTGCATCTTTAATGATAAATTGTCAGTACATTTTTAGGGATACATTTTATCCACTAGAGAATTGATAACATTGCATTTTTAGTAGATATAAGGTTATGGTGACTTTTATCTAAACAGTTTGTAGTCAACTATCTTAGAATCACATTAACTTAGTTTATAGGATATTTTTGCTAGTAAAAATATAATGTTGCATTCTATATTACCTTCCTTTACAAGCAGCATTCATTGCTACATGAGAATTCTTTAATGAGAATTTTTCATTTATTCCTTCCTCTTGCTTTTTTTTTTAAGATGATATACAACCCTGAAGCCCAACTTATTAAATATTGGAAGTCAAATGTGTGCTGTTCTTTACAGTTTAACTTCCTTTCCACTCCCTTTTTTTCTAAACACCATCCCATGGAACATCAATCAAATGAATCACAGACTCTGATTAGACACTGAATCTTGAAAGGGAATATTGGTTCTGCATCAGATAACAAGAGGTGAAGTAGGTTGCTTTGTTTCCATATCCATTTCAAACAGTGATCAACGTTGAATAAGCAGTTAGTCCTTTATCTCTGCCCATACTTTTCACAGGTTTTCAGGGGTTTGATTAGCACATGTGGCATAAATAAGTACTCTCTTCTGGTTGTTATCTTTCCAAAGAGTACAAATGTTTTCCATTTACTGTATTTTCCCTCAAGCAACATTTTATAACTTGATTCTGACCAGCATTGCTTATTTGTAATATAATTACTGGTGTCTACATTAAGTTTTCTTCTTTTGCTGTTTAAAACAGAGGATATGACCATGCAAACAGGTTGCTTCTCTGTCAGTTTGTCACAAGGTCGGTTGTTACCAGCATGGCCAGTTGCTTCTGAACCTATTTCTGCCTTCACATTCTGATGTCTTAAATGTTTTAATCTAGTGATTCTCAATTTGGCAACAATGTTGGATGGTGAATTTGAAGTTACCATAGTTGAAAAACATTAGTCTTATCTTGCTAAGTATCTCTTTCATTAATTTACATCAATGTACCTCTTAGCTGGAATATCCTCCAGTATAAAGATTATATGTAACTCTTGTATCTAATTTACATAGCAGAGGGATAAAATCAGGAGTGGGATTCAATTTTGTTAACAACCAGTTCTGTGGTTGTGGCTTAGTTGGTGGGTGTGGCTTGGTGGTCATGTGACTGGTGGATGTGGCTTGGTGGTCATGTTATTGGCTGGGCATGGACAACTCAATATCACTCACATCGAGGCATGCATCTCCTCGCCTGGCCTTTCATGACTATGGGGATGCTGCAACAGTCGTAACTGTGATAAATGGTCATGTCACTTTTTTCAGTGCCATTGTAACTTTGAATGGTCACTCCACACAAGCAAAGTACCAGCAAAGGCGGGGGGGGGGAGGGAACTCCACAGACTTTCCTGAGACAGGAAGTCTAGTCCTGCTAAGAATAAGGGTTAACGGAGAGGCAGTTTCTGTAAGCAACACCAGAATGTTTCTTTCCTGCCTTCCTTACAGGTTTAGGCCAGTAATTTCTTCTAACAACCGGTTCTCCGAACTGCTTAGAATGTTAACAACCAGTTCTAGCAAATAGGTGCGAACTGGTAGAATCCCTGGATAAAATAATTCATTTGCTCTTTTAGGCATGTAGAAATTATTGTCAAAGAATATTCCTTCATAAGCAACTTCTTTATGATAGTTTAAGCATAAATAATATATTGCTGATGATCTTTTATGGAATTTAACATATGGTGAAGTATAGAATCTTGTTAAACCAAGTTAAGTTACGACTGTTGTGGCTGAAAAAGATCCGTGTTACTTATTAAAGAATTTACACATCACTTTCCACTTTATTAAAAATGTAAGACACAATAAAAATACAAATGCTCAGAAGTGCAATAATAAATTATAATACAGTAAAACATAAAGTGATAAAAACTATCAATCAAATTAAAACCACTGAAGATATTATGGATTACTAGTAAACACTGTGGAATAAACATACATACATATGAAGAATTTATATAGTTATCAAGAAAAGCCTTGAATTGTCCAATTTTGTTTTCTTATATAAGTATGTTAGATTTTGACCACCAGTATTACTAAATATTATTCTTTGATGTCAGAATTAAATGGATGACAAAGAAAGAATTGTTTGTTTAATAACTTCTTCTACTGTATATTGTCAATATTCCAAGCAAAAGAGACCCTAATATTTTTACTTCCAACTTATTTAAATTGTTGTTTACTGTTCCTTCTTTTCAACTCCTTAATTATTCATTACACTTAGTAGTTATTTAGTTTATTATTTTATTAGCCTCATAGAAGCTGTGAAATTTAAAGTCCTGAAATATATGTAATGCGGCTATCTGAAACTTACCTAAAAATATAACTTTAGCCCCCTAAGTATAAAATAAAACCAAAACACTTCTCTCTCTGTCCCTCTCCCTCTCTTCCCCTCTCTCTTTTTCTCCCCTCTCCATCCCCCCCCCATACACACACACACCATTTCTATCCATATTGTTGTACTCTAAGTCAATATGTACATTAAAGACAGACAAACCCAAGATTCCAAATAAGGTTGAACACTATCCCTGTATACTCATTTCTCTTTGTGTTTCTCTTTCCCACTGTACCATACACATTCTGTGTATAAGTGATCTACACAGTTTTTCCAGGCCATCTTTATAGTTTCATTGTGCCTGAAGCAAGAAGAGATAACAGCAAACCAAACAGGGTTAGTGGAGGTATAACAGATTTTTGGAGTCAAAAATGAAGCTTTAACACTCCAGTTCAGAGGAAAAGCATTAACAGGCAAACCTCTTCGTGTCACAATGCTTGGGAGTGATGTTAACATCACTAATGTGCCATGTGTTATAAGCCAGAGGCACAAAACTGTGTGGGCAGCACTGGCAGATATTTACATTTAAAGGAACAGAAGTGACTTTTGGTAGGAGACAAATGAGCTGAAGGAACACTTGCCTCTTATGATGCCCCTTCCATTTGGTGTCCCAGGTGGACACTTGTTTAGAGTTCCCCTAAGGCTGACCCTGCAGCTGAAGTATGTACAGAGCAAGAATGCCGACTGTATGAAAAAGAGGAGCCTGAGGATCAGACCCACTAATCAACAATGACATTTCTGTTGCCGACACTGCTGAATGAAGAATACGGGGTCATGCAACTTAAAAAATTCAAATGCAAACCTGCCAATTAAGAAAAACTTATAGTTTGAAAGAATGCAACAAGGAGGAGACACAATACATTTGGAAAAAAGTGGAGAAGTATTGGCAAGACAAATAAAATAAAAATAAAAAAGGAGCTTAGTGTTACTCTCTGAATTCAGTTTCTAGATTTAATCTGTGTATATTTAATCTGTGTATATATTGTAATGTACAGTTGTAGCCATTTTTATTCACTTGAACCCACAGAAAAAAGTTTTTTTTAAAAAAACAAACCTCCTAAAAGAAAAAGAAAATAGAAAGAGAACATGAGAATTTTTAGGATTCATGAATCCCAAGGAGTTTACATGGATAGATGAGCTTAGTTCCACACATGTGTACAATTAGTTCCACACATGTGTACAATTAATTACAAATTTACTTGATGTATGTTGTCCATCCTACACTGTAAGCTTTATTTACTTATAGCTTTATTGCACTACCCAACTGAAGGGCTAGGAGATTTTCAAGAATCTTTATAAATAAGTATTAAAAACGTAGGTTTGATTTAAAAAATCAAGATGGCAGCCATAACAGTGCCATTGCAGCTCCACTTTTTAAAAAAATGTGAAACACAATGCAATATACAAAAAAGCAGATTGAGCTTCATTCAGACCATTATGGCTGCCTTAAAAAAGCACTAGCAGATTTCTGAAATTTTTTGAACTCCAATATGATCTTCTCTAAATATTCATTTGTAGTAATGTTAATACATTTAGTTTTGAAATGTTCAGTATTAATTATTGTGGTATTATTAAAAACAACAGGATGTATAGCTTGAGGAGAGAAATATTCCACAGAAAAATTATTGTACAACAATTCTTTTTTCCTCCAGTTTGTCATTAACAGCAACAGCAGGCACCTCTAGGGAGTTTTCATATAATGGATGTCCCAAAGAGATTAGTGTTTAATTACATACTAGAAATCAAGAAAATAATGGATACAGTTAATTAAATATGTATCTGACCCAAGTGTTTTGGTAGCAACAGGCCAGACATCTGCAAAACTTCTACTAGAAATTTTGAAGAAGCATTTTCCTAAATATTAACAAGGCCAAAAACTGAGCCACCAGTCAATTCTCTTTAGGCAGGACTGTTATTTCAGTTGCAAAGCTAGGTTTGCACAGTATCTAAAGAATTCATGATAAGCTCTGCTTTTGTGTTATAAATGCCTTCTTTTTAGGAATCCTCTGGAAACTTTAAACATATTCTGAACAGATAGACTTGCAATATATTTCTGACTGAACAACAGCAACAACAATATCAAAATGGACACTCCATCGGAAAAAAATCAGTTTTATATCTAAGAGGAATCTAGAATAGCAACATAGCAGACATTTTCAGTTCAGTTCTAGACTCAGAACAAAGATGCAACGTGTAAACATCTAGCCTTCATACATTTCTTGATACTCTATGAATAAGAGGCAGTTTAACTTTCTGCTTTTATATTTTGACTGATGGGGAACAGATAACAACATTAAGGAATTATCCTCCAATCCTTGAGTCTGCAGAATATGTCAGCATAAGGCTCCTGTCTTTATTGGCACTTTCTATTCTGCTTGCAGGACCAAAATCAGCAACTGGTGCCATCTTTCTTGATTTCATATGAGGCAAATGAAGGAAAGTGATTGGTATATTCCTCCAACTTTATTTCCCTTCCCAAGAAACAGTGCATGCTTATGGGAAAATAATCAGCTTTCCCCTCAAAAACATGAAAGATGGCAGGATTGAAACTCCTTTCACAGTATAGAAAACACAAGAACCTCATTTCAATGCAATTTACTAAGTAATTTCAGTTTGCCTGCTGCTTTCGCCGTCCAATTCAAAATCCATTATAGCAATAATGTTTATAAAGATCAATGTTTTACCCCAACAGGGATATCACTAGCATAATAACATATGTCCAACACTCTATTCTGTCACATTCAGGATTAGTTAGAGCTTCTAAGTAGTTTTCAAGGGCAGTCCTGTGTACAGCATATTACAGTAATCCATTCAAGAGGTGACTAGGCCATGAGTTGTATATGTATATATACAGCCCGTGAGAATCGAACTGCCAAACTGCTGGCAGCTGACAGTCAGCAGAATTAAGCCTGCAATACTTCATTCTAACTACTGTGCCAGCAACTTTCCCCTTGAAAGGTTCACTCTTGCTTATCCACAGAGCAGAACTTCTGAGGGCCCATAACAATTAGAAGATTATACTAGCTATTCCCCTTCTTCTCCACTGGATTCTTGGCTGGTGACAAACCAAAATCCAGGACAGGGAAACTCTTCTGTCTGGGTCTTTCTGGGCACATACAAACAAGATTTTCTGCCCCATGACAATCAAATCATGAGTGAGAACAGATTTATTATGTGAATCAGTTGCCCAGGGCTAGTCCAGGGCCATCAAGGTTATAATTACCTAGCATGGGAGATGAACTCTGAGGACTGGATATTGGGATTACTCAGAATTCCTGATGTCCCTAAGTGCCCCCTGTCCTCAAGTTCCCATCATATTATCCTCTGCCTGCCATAGGACTAATGTTCCTGCCTGACCTTATTCCCAAATTCTTTTCTGACTCCCAAGCTTGACATCCATGTCATTGGATGGATGACACACCTATGCTCATTTAGACTTTATGTACAAGAAAGAGTTGCACTTAATATGCTTGGTGAATAGTCATAGCACTTTATAAGATCAATATTTTAGCAAATGCTTATTTTAGGATCCAACGTGGTTTGTTTACCAGGAGCAGAGATTTGGTCTTCTCAGCTTTCAGATTCATGCTGGAGTCCATCCTCAGGGAACTTTTCTTTCACCAAAATGTGTCAAGTAGAAATTCTGTTCCTGGTGACCAACCCAGATTGGATACTGCAACATTATCCTGGGACACATATATTTGCCTTTATTCATAATGCTTATTTCCTTTTAGCTATTTGTCTTAACGTGTCCTATTTTGGACACACTCAGGACAATGATGTCACTGGAAGGGAGAGATAAGGTAGCAAGTAGGTCTAGCAAGTAGGTCTAAGCAAATCCCTGTTGAGTTTTTCAATATTCTTTGGAGGTAGTCTTGAATATTCTATAATCACCAAGGAGAAAAGAATGCCTGGTTTGTGGGTTTTTTACATCTTACTCATAGAGGTAATTTTTATTATAATTTCTTGATAAAAATATACATATTAAGGATTGGTCCTTGACATTCAAGAGTGTTATTTGATCACATTTTTGTAAATGCTGGCAATTGAAAAATGATTATTCTATTAGAAAACCAAAATATGCAGACACAATCAGAAAAAGAGAAAAAATATTTAAAATTAAAAGATTTGTATAGAGTAGCAGCATAACATTAAGAGAGAATAACACTGAAGATTGACAAGTGTTTTGTGTCTAAGTAATTCCAAAAAAGGTGAAAATGAATTTCCTGTCATTCTGAACTTAACTGAGTCTGTAGCATGCAGCCTATTATAATATGAGAGAATTTTGAAAGGTTATCAGTCAAAACGCTGATGACATGCAGATATAAATAGCTGATGATGCAGTTATCTTGAAGTAAGTATTTATTTCAGTACATTGTGCCTCATCAGGTTTTTATTTCTAATATATGACAGAAACTGAGAAATCTACTTGGTGGCATCACAGAAAGCTATTAACACCATAAAAGTTAAAAAAAAGTGATTGCCCAAATTGAATTGAATACCATATCTGACTCATCCAGAGCAACAAATCTGAGTGAGAAGAAACAAGCAATAAAGTTTGCAAACTATAACTCAAAAAATTAATCACTTTAGTTTTAAAGATATCAATAGCAGCACGGTTACCTCTTCTGGTATAAAAAATATACAATTGCATCTGCTGTCTTATGAGACTACTAGGAATGGCTTTAATTTGTCCTTACACACTGAAGTTGATTGAAACATAACTCTTGATATTTCAAGGTGTTAACTTGTTCAATGTAGGAACCATTTAACTTTCAGCAAGAGATCTGATTATGTACCTTTTGATAAAGACTACCTATTTTTGTTTTGGTGTAGTTGATATCCAGTATTACCTCTGAACAATATAAGCCAACATTGTAGAGAGGATAATCATATCATCAGCATAGAGGAAAACCCATAATAAATCTATCCAGCTTGGGAATTGAAACTGATGCTTTTTCAGAGCCTGAGTTATGTGGTTCATATAAAGATTGAAAAGGAGGCCAGATAAAATACTCCTGTTTAATCCTTATCTGAATGGGAATTGGAGCAGAAAATCCTCTGAAAGTGCACATCTGACCTGCATTGAGGTGTTCTCATATGGAGCATTATGATCAGAAAAAGGAGATGGTGGTCAGTCAAAATACCTGTCAATTTTGCTCAAAGACTAACCCTAGGGATTACATCAATAAAGACTCCATAAAACCACAAAAGTAGCAAGAGTATGTTCCATTAGATGATGTAACACAAACTGAGCGTTGGATCAACCTGACTGGATCTAACTTACTCCTCTGCCGATATATTTTCTTCTATCAGCCAATGTCTAATTTCCAATAAAGATGCCTATCACATGATTTGCTAAATAATCTTAAAAGGATAGTGAAAATTTGATGGGTAAGGTTTATCATCTTTCTTATAAATAGGTTCTGTGATTGAAAAGGTCCATCTTTACCATTTATTTATGTATTTATTTATTTGATTTGTCAATCGCTTATAAGATAATAGGTATAAGTATAAACATGAGTAAGAATACAGAAAATAGGTACAATTCACCCTACTATTATTTCAAAATGTGAATATCCTTTGGAGTCCCTTTCAACAAAACTATTTATATTAAATTCAAATATAATGCTGCTTTGGGCCATAGTATAAATGAAGAAATGTCTGACTTTTGCGTCAAAAGCAATCATTATTAAATGATAACCAAGACCTTCACATCATAATGTAAATTCATTAGCAAATAGTACAATGAAATAGAGCATGCTAATATCAAATTTACAATTGGATCTTGAAATATTCCTCAGATCTCCAGACTACAAGGGACTGCTTATTGGAGAATAGGATGAATTAAAATCTAACAAGATGGAAGCGGGGGGGGGGGGGGGGGGGTTTGAAAAATTTAGCAATGGTTCTCTGCCCAGTTACTGGGTGGGCATGGCCATGGTGGGCATGGCCTAGTTGGCCTCCTACACCATGTTGGGGTTGTATGTTTTTGCCCTCCTCAGCTCCAGAAGCTCTCAGGAAGCCAGAAATGGACCCATTTCTGCCTTTCTGAACTTCTGGGAGGCTCATTTTTTGCCCTCCCTGAGCCTCTTTGGATGCACTTACTGCATTCAAAATGGGCCACGTGGGGACTCCTAGGAGGGGCGGGGGTGGGTGGGCAGCCAGGAGTAGGATTTGGGGTTCTCCAAACTGTGAAGAATCTTAGCTAGATCTCCCAAACTCCCAGCAGCCCAACCCTGGATGAAATGTTGCTAATTGCTGGGACTGGACTTGAAGAACTGGGTAATGCCTCTATTTTTGAGTTAGGTTACACTTCCCTTTACTTAAAGAATGTATTATGAAAGTCTTCCTGAATCCAGCACTGATGATGAAGAGCCAGATAACATCTGTAGCAAAGGAATGTTTGTACCTGGAGTTGGGAGAAACATGTTCCCAGATTTATTTATTTATGAAACGTATCTGACTACTTGAAACCAACCAGGGTACAGGTGGCTTACAGTAATACATGTGAGTTACATCAAGGTTGATTATTGCAGCCTACTATTTCTGAAAACTGCCCACAATTGGAAGCTGGCCCAGAAAGTGAACCTAAACAAACAGAAATCAAATATAAATAAAACATGTAAAATACAGATGAGTAAACAAGGGATCCAGAAATGTCATGGAGATTACAATTTTCCAATATAACATTAATTACTTATGAATAATTAGATATATTATATCATTTAAGTAGATTAAGAATTATTAGAATTTGAATTGAGAATAACTATTGGGAACCATAGTAAGCAAAATATAAATCACCCACTAGAATTGTAAGCTACAATAAATGGAATGGATACTGAGAATCTATTCTAATGTAATCATCCCATGATTAGAATATAAGTTCCATATATATAAAACCCAAATCTGTAGTACAAATCCATGTATTAAATTCTAGTTGAGGAATATTTTCCAGTTTAAACTGAATTCTATATCAGATTTATTTTTATAGTATGATGTTATTTTGGATAACAAAGTACAATCATACAATTCGTTAACTATTTTTCTAAGGAGGAAATGGACCAACCTTTTCAATAAGAAACTTATATAACTTTGTAGCAGTTAACATATAAAAAGCTAATTCAGTATACTTTGAAGGGACATATGGTTTAATTAAAATACCATAGTTTGAAATGGTAATTCAAGTTTTAAATTTTGTTTCATTTCATTATAGATCATTCTTCAAAATTGTTGACCTTTACAACATTGCTACAAAATGTGAAAAAAGATGTGATCCATTCATTACATTTGTAATGTAATTTTTAATATACTCCCATTCAAAGTTGTACTAATATACTAATGATAAAATACCTTACACCAAATTTCTTTAGATATTATATTCAGAGTAATTTAATATTTAATATTAATATTGAAAACTGTTGCATCTCTTTTACTTAATTCAAATTCTGCATCCATTTAATTCCATGATCTTTTACTTGTTGAGGTTCTGAATCATACTTCATCTGCTTAATAATATCTCACCAGTTAATAAATAAGATTAGGTGGATGGTCTGAATGACATATTATAAGATTTTCCAATTCAGTCAAGTCTCTCAAAATTTCCCATTTCTGTTATTCTTATAGATCCATGCCACTTATTTTAAAATACTGAAACTAGCCAGATATATTTGATCATTTGAAATAAGAGTCTGATAATTAAATCTTGAAGTCTGAACATGTTATTAACTTTCCATTGCACAATTTTTGGGTATTCTACATTCCTTTGTCTTAAACTTTCAATATATTACTCATTTTTCATAATTTGTAGCAACCAAAAAGATATTTATGCAATCTATATCGAAGTACTTGTTGACAAAATCAGAAACGAGGAGGTGATAAAGACAAAGGAAATAATCAAAACCATTAAAAAGTGAAAGTTAGCATATTTCAGACATGTGATGCGACAACCGGGAAAATATGGCATACTTATTTATTTATTTATTTAGTCTTTTATACCGCCCCCTCTCCCAACAGAACTCGGGGTGGTGTACAGCCGAATAAAATGGAATAGAAAATACAATAAAATATTTAAAAACAATTTAAGAAGATTAAATAAGTGGCTGATAAATAACTAATAGATAAAAACTTAACTTAACCTTCCAGTGAAAAATTGAAGGCAACTAAGTCCCAGGCAGAAAAAGACTTGGTAAGCTACTTCTTGGTAAGCTAGAAAAAGGTGGAATAGATAGCACCACTACCAGATGGATTCACAACTGGCTAACAAACCGTACTCAATGAGTAGTCCTTAATGGGTCTAAGTCTACATAGATAGAAGTTAGCAGTGGGGTGCCACAAGGTTCAGTCTTAGGCCCAGTACTTTTCAATATGTTCATTAATGATTTAGATGAGGGAATAGAAGGGGAACTTATCAAATCTGCAGATGATACTAAGCTGCCAAGAATAGCTAATACTCAAGAGATAGGCTCAAGATCTAGATGGATCTTGACAGACTAGAACTAGAACACTAGGGCTTTTGTTATTTAACAAAATAAAATTGAATATAGAGAAAAGTAAAGTCCTACACTTAGGCAAGAAAAACCAAAAAGTACACATATAGACTGGGTGAAACCTGGCTCAATAGCAGTAACTGTGAGAGGGATCTTGGAGTCTTAGTGGACAACCAGCTAAATATGAGCCAGCAGTGTGCAGCGGCAGCCAAAAACGCCAATGCAATCCTAAATTGCATTAACAGAGTGATACAATAAAGACCAAGTGAGGTACTAATGCCACTCTATAAAGCCTTAATAAGAGCACACCTAGAGTACTGCATCAAGTTTTGGTCACCACACTATAAAAAAGATGTTGAGACTAGAAAAAGTACAGAGAAGAACAGCCATGATGATTAGGGGACTGGAGACTAAAACATATGAAGAACAATTACAGGAACTGGGCATGGCTAGTCTAATTAAGAGAAGGACCAGGGGAGACATAATAGCAGTCTTCCAATATTTGAGGAGCTGCCACATAGAAGAAAGGGTCAATTTCAGGGTCAATATTTTCTAAAGTGCCTGTAGACCAGACAAGGAGTAATGGATGGAAATTGAACAGAGATTTAACCTGGAAATAAGGAGAAACTTTCTGACAGTGAGAACAATCAACCAATGGAATAGCTTGCCTTCGGAAGTTGTTGGAGCATCATTACCTGAGACTTTCAAGAAGAGATTGGACTGTCATTTGACAGACATGATGTAGGGGCTCCCACTTGGATGGTTGGTTGGATTAGATCAGGGGTCTCCAACCTTTTGGACCTCAGGGGCCACCAAACTCATAATTTTAAATCCCGGGGACCACTAATATGAACTTTAACTGATGGTGGCTTGCTGATGTGTTAAGGTAAAATGTCATGCTTTAGTCATGTAAGAAAATATTGATATTGCCGTCCCTCAAGTTAAGCACACAAGTTCCATGATGCATCACTGCATATTCCCTTCCCATCAGGTATAAAGGATACTCGCTCTTGGTTTTGCATTCTCTCTCGTTTTCCTGCTGGAAGAATGATATACCTAAGAAAGAACATAGACATAATGTAAGTTAATATTTCTACAATAAAAGAATTACTCTGACCATAAACAGTTTTTGAAAGTTAATTCTGGCTAGATCCATTAAAAGTTATTAACAAATGGTAGCAGAGGATGGTTGCCAAATTAACTTGAACAAAACATGTCAGGATCAAAAAATTCATCAGAAAAATCCAGAATTAATATGAGATCCTTCACCAGACAGATGGCAGCTCAATTAACACCAATGGGAGCAATAATAAGAACTGCTTTGGATGAAGAAAATAAAACTCCTACAACCAAAAGGAATGAAACCCAGGAGAAAGACAAAATAACTGACAAAAATGAAGATTTAAAATCAACCCTGCTCAGAATCATCGAAATATCAACAAAGAGCAAAGACCCGATGGAAGAATAAAGAGCACTCTTTCAAAATACAGACAAACCTCAAACTAAAGAAAGGCAAACAGAGAAAGAAAATAAAACTGTGAGCGTTAAATCGGCGAGTCCTTTGCAATCTTGTTTAAACTTACCGGAGGCGGGAAAATATGATGAGGTGCCATTTTCAGACCTACACATCTCAAAGCCGCAACCAATAAAAATGGCCAACCAGAAAACCAATCACTGCAGGAATTTTGAAATGGGAGGCAAAAAGAAAGGGTAGCCCTGAGAAGAACTCTCCCTCAGAACAGAAAATATCAAGAGCAATTGAAACACTCACAGCAGCATTCGGGGCTGCATTCATACCCCTGACTCCAAGACATTCATTCATCCAAGACAACGAGTACCAAACTCCCAGCAGCCACATCATCCCTACACAACCCAGCAACCACAGACAATCTCCCAGCACCTTCAAGCAGCATTCCAAAGGCTCCAGAAGCAACTACAACGAACACAGAAGTCACATTCCCTCTCAGCGTGTCTCCAACAGTTATCTCCATTCTCCAAGCAACCCAGAAAGATTTCACAGCTTCCTCTTCACTCCCGATGGCCTCACTGGCTTCTGCAGAGGTCCTAGTGCCTCCAGGTTACTCATTAGCACCACCAATAGCTCAAGCCTCCCAAGGGGGATTTCCAGCATTAGGAAACCCCCTCCTGAATCCAGCACAGCTTCAGGATACCACAGCTTCCCAGTCAGGAATTAATGTTTTAACCCTCACTTTCTGCAACAACTCTTCAGGGGACATCCTCCACAGGAAATTAACATGAAGTGAACATGGCATAAATTCAGAACATCATGCATGTACAGTCAGCTCCAGTCATTTTACAAAAAAAAAAGGCACAGTGAGTTTTTCGAACTTAACAGCGTGCATACCAATGTCCTTCTGCCAATATACACACATTCCAGAACATCAACAACAAAAAATTTTGAACACCAACCCAGCCCAACACAACATCTTACCTAATGGTTTCCCCAAGCTATGCGCAACAGTTAATAATCTAATGGACTGGGCACAGCAATTTCAGATTGCATTAATGAAGGAGAACGCCTTTTTTCTCATACTGAACCCACCCCAAAAACCATGGTGTATAAAAGTGGATTGTATTCACCATTGGGCATTTTGCTTAATGTTGAGTTCCTCGAACCAGTCATATACCACATAATACCCAATGGGTCCACCATCTCTGAAATTTGGGAGAAGATATTTAACCTGTTTTATAGCAAAAATAGAAGTACCACTAGCAGAATATCTAGAGAGTTTCATTTTGCTAGATTGAAACCAGGAGTAAGCATGAGCAAATATCTGCTCAACTTAAATGCCATCTGATCTGTTACAAAAGGGTGAGACAATCACAGAGGGAAGTTTCATTAGTATTATAATTAATTTCCTCGACTCTAGCTGGGACTATTTTCTTAATCAATTGGATAATCTAAATTCTGACAACATTTCACTCGAAACACTATCAGGAAGGCTGGTGGCTGAGGATAATCTCAGAAAGGATCAAGCTTTGCTTCATAAGGAACACAGGGTTGTAAAAAGAGTTAACTTTGTGGAACAGGTAAATGTGTTATCAGGGTGTTATACATGTGGTTCAAGAGATCACTTTAAGAAGAATTGTCCTAAGGCCTTTAAAGGCAGAGAACCCATTAAGCATCACCAGCCCTACTATACAAGTTATCAGAGGGAAAGGTCCAACTCTGAACAAAGATATCAAGGTAGACACCCCAGTAGCCAAAGACATGTAGAAAATCAGCCCAAGAAGGAACAGGAGATCTAGTCAGAAGAACAATAGGACTGACATTGATTCGGTGAATGGGATCAGAAACGTAGAACCGAATCTTGGCGTAAACATAAGGGAACAATGTTGGTTAATTCATATGAAGCCGCTGGGTGAGATCATCCATGGCTTCAGGGTAGAATTCCATCAGTATGCTGATGATACTCAGCTGTACATTTCTACCCTGGGCCACCCGATGAAGCCGTCGAGGTGATGGCCCGGTGCCTGGAGGCTGTGCGGTGTTGGATGGGGCGGAACAGGCTTCAACTCAACCCATCTAAGACTGAGTGTCTGTGCTTCCCGGCACCCCAATACAGTCAGCTGGTTCCATCGCTGGCTGTGGGGGAGGGGGGAATTGTTGCCCCCCCACAGAGAGGGCTCGCAATCTGGGTGTCCTCCTGGATATACGGCTGTCATTGGAGGACCATGTGGGCCGTCGCCAGGAGGGCTTTTGGTCAGGTCCATAGGATCTACCAGTTGCGACCCTTTCTGGATCGGGGTGCGCTTCGCACAGTCACCTCCACTCTCGTAATCTCCTGCCTAGACTATGCCAATGCTCTCTATATGGGGCTTCCCTTGAAGAGCACCCGGAGGCTCCAGCTGGTGCAGAATGTGGCAGCGCGGGTGGTGTTGGGAGCTCCATGGGGCTCCCATGTTACGCCACTCCTGCGTGAGCTGCATTGGCTCCTGGTGGCCCTCCGGGTGTGCTTCAAGGTTTTAGTTACCATCTTTAAAGTGCTCCATGGCTTGGGACCAGGATATTTGCGGGACCGCCATTATCGGCCTCCCATCAACCAATACGTTCCCATAAAGTCGGCCTCCTCGGGGTGCTGCCAGCTGGACAGCTGGCGACCCCGAGGATGCGTGCCTTCTCATTGGGGGAATCCTCCCTCTGGAAGGAGATGAGGACCATCCCTGATCTCTTGACCTTCCGGCATGCATTGAAAACCTATTTATTTCACCAAGCCGGTCTGGCCTAGGGTTTTTAGGGGATTTTTAATAAGGGTTCGTCTGGTTTTTAGTTTTTAGCCCTCTTTTTTAGCTCTCAGCCTTTTATATTTGGTCTTTTAATAGCTTTTAATTTTGCACTGTTTTTCGTATTTTAATATGGCTGTACACTGCCCTGAGTCCTGTTAGGGAAATAGGGCAGTGTATAAGTTTAATAAATAAATAAATAAATAATTGACTCTGGGGCAACGACACATACATCTTGCAATAGAAAACTGTTCACCTCTTTAGACGAGGTGTCGTTTAACATTAAAGTTGCCAACCAAAAATTCGTGCAAGTGGTTGGGAAGGGGGATGTCCACATCCCAGGTCTTGGAAGAATCAAGGAAGTTCTGTTCATACCTGAAATACCATATAACGTCCTATCTGTAATTAAATTAAGCAAAGTAACAAAAATCGAGGTGTTATTTAAGGGTGACAACGTCCAACTTACCAATGATGGCAAGGAGTTAGGGGAAGTTATAGTGACCAATGGGTTATCTTATTTTATACCCACAATAAATACCACCGCACAAGTCATAGACAATTTATCAAATGATAGTGTTAAGAATGGGAAGAAAGAAAGAAAGAAAGAAAGAAAGAAAGAAAGAAAGAAAGAAAGAAAGAAAGAAAGAAAGAAAGAAAGAAAGAAAGAAAGAAAGAAAGAAAGAAAGAAAGAAGGAAAGGGAAGAAAGAAAGAAGGAAAGGGAAGAAAGAAAGAAAGGGAAAAGGATGAAAATGCCAACAGTGACACAAGTGATGGGGAAATAGAAGGGGAAAGTGATGTTGTAATCAAAACGAATGACTCAAAGCATATTTCAATTGGTAAACCTTTACATAATAATTGTGCACATATTTTGCATAGAAAGTTGGGGCAAATTGGTTTTCCCATTGTTAAAAAAATGTTGAATTGTTCTGAGGGACTCAAAGTAAACAATTGTGAAAATTATTTAGAGTGTTTCATTTGTAAGAGTTCAAAGTCAAAAGAAAAACCCTGACCAAAAAAATCAGAAAGGAACACCATGCATATTTTTCAACACATGGATCTAGTGGGCCCTTTGAAGCCCTCTATTGGCTATAAAAAATATTTTCTCACAATTGTCGATGACCATAGTCGATACAGTTTCATATATACCCCCAAACAAAAGGGGCAAACATTCACCAAGTTTAAAGAATTCTATAAGAGGGTAGAAATCCAACATAACATTAAAATCAAACAGATCATGACAGACCACGGTTCTGAATTTCTTTCCAAAGAATTCAGTGACTGGATTAATAAACATGGTCTAATACACTTTACAACTTCGCCATTTTCTGCTTTTCAAAATGGTGTGGCAGAACGCAGGAATGGCATATTACAGACTATGGTTTGATGCATATTAGAAGATGCCAGATTAAACTTTTCATATTGGGGAGAGGCCGTCTTATAATCAATATAATATATATACCCTTAATAGAATATGATCAAGTGTGATACAGAAAATCCCATACGAAATAATGTACAATCAGAAGCCCACACTAGCACATCTCCATGTTTTTGGGGTAACTGCCGACGTACACATACCCAAGCAACTCAGACGAAAAGGAGATAAGGTATCAAAAAAACTCAAATTTGTTGGTTATGAACCAAAAAACAAAGCTTACAGATTCATGGATAGTAATACCAAGATAATCATATCAAGATCAGCAAATTTCCATGAAAACACAAACTGAAGTAGATACATTCAAATGAAATAATAATTGGCAAAGACTCATTCAAAACTGATCAGAAATTGGATTCATAAAAGTTGTACATTGTGAGACTAAGGAACAAACTGCAGATATTTTGACCAAACCTCTTCCCTCAAAACATTCATACCTGACAAAGAAACTGTGTATAAATATATAAATGTTGTATGACAATATCTATGTTAATGTTCCCTCAATGATAAATCAGTTCGACCTTAGAAGGGGAATTGTTAAGGTAAAATGTCAAACTGCTTTAGTCGTATAAGAAAATATTGATATTGCTGTCTCTCAAGTTAAGCATACAAGTTCCATGATGCATCACTGCATATTCCCTTCCCACCAGGTATAAAAGATACTCGCTTTTGGTTTTGCACTCTCTCTCGTTTTTCTCCTGGAAGAATGATATACCTAAGAGAAAACATAGACATAATGTAAGTTAATCTTCTACAATAAAAGAATTACTCTGACCATAAACAGTTTTTGAAAGTTAATTCTGACTAGATCCATTAAAAGTTATTAACATGATGTTGGTGGGAGAGAGAGAGAGAGAGAGAGAGATCTGATCTAACCTTTCTCCCTCTCTCTCCCTATCTCTCCCCCCTCTCTCTTTTGCTCTCTCTCTCTCTCTCTCATACATACACACATACACACACACACACAAACACATAGAGACAGGGGTGGGATTCAAATTTTTTAACCAGTTCTGCGGGTTAGCCAGTTAGCAAGATGGTGACCGGCAGCTCCGTTCGAGGGGAGCTCCGCCGAGCACCCGCTTTTGCCGGCTGAGCCGGCCTCCCCCCTCGACCCCCATGTACTGGGGGGGTATCGAGGGGTTTCGCCCCATCTGGGGCGACAGAAGAGCCGCCAGAAGAGCCGCCGGGAGGCCGCCCGGGTGACTTCTTGGGGCGGCGGCGGCGGCAACGGCAGCGGCGGCGGCGATTTGGAGGCCGCGGAGGCCGCGGCGGCCAAGATGCCAGGCGGGGAGGCCGCGGCGGCCGAGATGCCGGGCATGGAGCCGGCCTCCCCCCTCGACCCCCCTCGACAGAAGAGCCGCCAGAAGAGCCGCCGGGAGGCTGCCCAGGTGACTTCTTGGGGCAGCGGCGGCGGCGACGGCGATTTGGAGGCCGCGGAGGCCGCGGCGGCCAAGATGCCGGGCGGGGAGGCCGCGGCGGCCGAAATGCCAGGCATGGAGCCGGCCTCCCCCCTCGACCCCCATGTGCTGGGGTGTCGAGGGGTTTTGCCCCGTCTGGGGTGTCAGAGGAGCCGCCAGAAGGCCGCCCGGGTGATTTATTGGAGCGGCGACGGCAGCGGCTCCTCTGACACCCCAGGCGGAGGCCGTGGAGGCCGCAGCGGCAGCGATGACGGGCGTGGAGCCGCCCCCCCCCTTGGCCCCCATCCACTGAGGGGGCTTCGAGGGGTTTGGAGGTGTTCCGGGCCTTGGAAGAGCCACCAGGAGGCTGCCCGGGTGATCTTTTGGGACAGCGGCGGCGGCGGCGGTGACGCTGTTGGGGCTGCCCCGGGGTTGGGGGCTCCTTGGAGGTCCCCTACCTGGATGTTGGCGGCCCCGAAGATGGTCTACATGCCATTGTGGCTGCCGCGGTCGGTGATAGTGGACGGTACCACGGCAGCCGCGGGGGGTGGTGGAGACCTCGTTGCGGCCATTCTGCGGCCGGAGGCCCTCCCCAGGGATGCAAATGGCAGGGGCAACAGCGGGACTGGCCGGCCCGAAGGATGCCGATGACCTCGGTGGTGGTCCCCGATCCGGCGACGGCGAGGGTTAGAAGATCATACTCCTCGGCGGAACTACGGGCTCTCGGGAGGGTCCCCCACTCCCTGGAGTGGCCCTCCGGTCTATCGATGGCCCACCTCAAGGACGGTTCCTGGGATCCGGAGAGGTGGCATGGCCATCAAAAAAGGATTTTTAGAGGGGGTTTTAAATTTTTAAATTTTTATTTGGGGTTTTATCAAGGTTGGGGAGGGTGACGAAGAGAGGGTTGGGGGATGGTAACTTATTGGGGTTAGGGAGGATACCCGGTCCGGGTTTGGGGGATAACCCGGGGGGGTTTGGAGTCAGCCAGGCTGGAGTGCACGTCTGGGAGGGCCCAGAGGGTCGTGAGTCGTGGGGGCGAACACAATTCGAACAGCAGGGGGCGGGTCTCATTGGCACCATAAGTGGGAGGGGCAGATATGACGGGGGTAGAGGGCATATCAGGTTAGGGGATCGCGTGCCCGCTGTCTCCAAGCGGTGGCGCGCTCCGACCCTCCCGACCCGTCTGGCAGGCCTGGTTGTGCAGAGTCTCAGGCCCTGAGTACCTGGCTGATGTTATGTAATGCCAGGTCCGTCGTTAACAAGGCCCCCCTGATTTGCGATCTTATTCAGGAGGAGGGTGCGGACCTGGCGGGGGTCACCGAAACCTGGTTGGGCCCAGAGGGTGGCGTCCCTCTGGTAGAGATGTGCCCACCAGGTTTCCAAGCATTCCATCGACCGAGGTCTCAGGGAAGGGGTGGTGGGGTGGCGGTGATTATTAGAGAAGTCCTTTGTCCTAGGGAGGCCACTGTTTCTCAGACGGCTGGTTGTGAGTCTCTCTTTGTGAAGTGGGGTCGGGGGGTTCAGATGGGCCTGTTGATAACGTACCTGGCTCCCTGCCACGTGTCATCGGCCCTGCCGGGCTGGCGATTGAAACCCCCAGGCTTTTAGTCATGGGTGATTTCAACCTGCCTTCGCTCGGGGAAACCTCTGGGGTGGCCCGGGAGTTCCTGGCTTCCATGACGGCCATGGATCTGACCCAATTAGTTTCTGGCCCCACTCACACGGGGGGACACACACTGGACCTGATTTTCGCCTCTGGTCAGTGGTTGAATGATCGTGCTGGGGACTTAGTTATAAAACCCTTGTCATGGTCCGATCATTCTCTTCTTAGACTGGACTTTGGTGCCGCCACCGAAGCGGAGCCGAGGAGATGGTTCCGCCCCAGGCACCTGATGGATCCTGAATGGTTTCAGATGGAGCTTGGGCCATTTCCTGAAACTCTGGCTCATAACTCGGCCACAGACTTGGTGGCCACCTGGGATAGGTTGGCCGCTGAGGCTCTGGACCGAGTTGTGCCTTTGCGACCTCTGACTCGGCATAGATCCCACCTGGCTCCGTGGTTTACGGGGGAGCTGAGGGGGATAAAATGCCGGAAAAGACATCTGGAGGGCATCTGGAGGGCCAGTCGTGCTGAGTCTGACCGGACACAGGTGAGGTCCTATATTAGGACCTACCTAGTGGCGATAGAGGCGGCGAAGCGTTCACACCTCTCCGCCCTTATTGCGTCGGCAGAAAATCGGCCTGCTGCCCTGTTTAGAGTGACCCACTCCCTGCTTGAGCCGAGAGCGCGGGAGGACCTCTTGCAGGGTAGGGCAGAAGAGTTTTCCCGATTTCTGCATGATAAAATCACTCAGATTCGGGAGGGGCTGGACTCCAGTTGGGTGGTCCCGGGGGAGGTGTCCGGAGCAGGTCTTGAGATGGTTATCTGGGAGGAGTTCGATCCTGTGACCGCCGAGGGTGTGGACAGATTACTGGGGAGGCTGAATGCCACCACATGTTTATTGGACCCATGCCCTTCCTGGTTGGTTTCTACCTCCAGAGAGGTGACACGAGGCTGGCTCCAGGGGATTGTCAACGCTTCGTTGACGGAGGGGGCGCTTCCGACCGCCCTGAAAACGGCGGTGGTGCAGCCCCTCCTCAAGAAGCCTTCCCTGGACCCGGCTCTTTTGAATGACTATCGTCCTGTCTCCAACCTTCCCTTTGTGGCGAAGGTTGTTGAGAGTGTGGTGGCACGTCAGCTCCCTCAGTATCTGGAGGAAGCATTTTACTTAGATCCGTTCCAATCGGGCTTCAGGCCTGGGCACAGTACTGAAACAGCATTGGTCGCATTGGTAGATGATCTCTGGAGGGCCCGTGACAGAGGTTATTCCTCTGTCCTGGTCCTCTTAGATCTATCAGCGGCTTTTGATACTATCGACCATAGTATCCTATTGCGGCGGTTGGAGGGGTTGGGAATTGGGGGCACCGTTTTGCGGTGGTTCTCGTCCTTCCTCTCGGACCGCTCGCAATTTGTGTTGACGGGGGGGGGAGAAGTCCACCCCTACGTCCCTCATGTGTGGGGTGCCTCAGGGGTCGGTCCTCTCCCCTCTTCTGTTCAACATCAATGTGAAGCCGCTGGGAGAGATCATACGTGGTTTTGGGATGAAATGTCATCTTTATCCTGATGACACTCAGCTTTACATCTCCACCCCAAGCCACCCCAACGATGCTGTGGAGGTTATGGCCCGTTGCCTGGAGGCTGTGCGGAACTGGATGGGCGAGAACAGGCTTCGACTCAACCCTTCCAAGACCGAGTGGCTGTGGTTTCCGGTGGCCCGATATAGCCAGCTGACTCCGTCGCTGGCTATTGGGGATGAGATCTTGATCCCCACAGAAGGGGCTCGCAATCTTGGTGTCCTCCTGGATGTACGGCTGTCTTTGGAAGATCATATTACGGCCGTCTCCAGGGGGGCTTTTTATCAGGTTCGCCTGATACGCCAGATGCGGCCCTTTCTTGATCGGGACGCCTTACGCACAGTCACTCATGCCCTGGTCACCTCCCGTCTGGACTACTGTAATGCCCTCTACATGGGGCTCCCTGCGGGGAGCACCCGGAGGCTTCAACTGGTACAAAATGCGGCCGTGCGGGTAGTTATGGGGGTGTCGAGATACTCCCACATGACGCCCCTCCTGCGCGAGCTGCATTGGTTGCCGGTGGCCTTCCGGGTTCGCTTTAAAGTACTGGTTTTGGTCTTTAAAGCGCTCCATGGCAACGGACCAGGATACTTACAAGACCGCATTCTGCCAGTAGTCTCCCACCGACCGGTGCGCTCCCACAGAGAGGGTCTCCTCCGGGTCCTGACGCCTTCTATGTGTCACCTGGTTACCCTGAGGAACAGGGCCTTCTCTGTGGGGGCACCCGCCCTTTGGAACGGGATGCCCCCTGGACTACGAACGACCAGTGACCTGAGGGCCTTCAGACGTGACCTGAAGACTTGGCTCTTCGAGCAGGCCGGCCTGAGCTGACTCAAATGGGATTTTTAAATGGGGTTTTTAGATTAGTTGGGATGGGGTACAAAGTTTTAATTTATTTTAATTGGGGTTTTTTAGATTTTTATAGGGACAGCCCAGGGTTTAATTCTTTTTTAACTATTTATATTTGTTTACATGTATTTTAGTTGGCTGTTCACCGCCCTGAGTCCTTCGGGAGAAGGGCGGTATATAAAACTTAAATAATAATAATAATAATAATAATAATAATAATAATAATAATAATAATAATAATAGCCTAATTTGTGGGTATAGCTTGGTAGTCATGTGACTGGCTGGGCATGGTTTGTATGTAAATATTATAAATATTTACGTAAATGTTTAATTTTTTATAAGAAAAGAACAACTTTTACCCAAAATCAGGCAAAGCAGGCAGGCAAATTGAGTTGCTCACAGAATCACAGATTCATTCAGAGATCTATTTTTCTGCCATCAGCTATTTGAGTCTGTCACATAAAATTTGCTTGCAAGCAAATTCATAAAGTTTGCTAGCAAGAAAACTCACAAAATTAACTCATAACACACTATATATGTAAATATTGAATTTTTTTTTATTAAAAAAGAGCAACTTTTACCCAAGATCAGGAAAAGCAGGCAGGCAGATTGAATTGCTCACAGAATCACAGATTCACTTAGAGATCTATGATTCTGCAATCAGCTACTTGAGTCTGTTACATAAAATTTGCTTGCAAGCAAACTCTTAAAATTAACTCACAACACACCATGTATGTAAATATTTAATTTTTTATAAAGAAAAGAGCAACTTTTACCCAAAATCAGGCAAAGCAGGCAGGCAGATTGAGTTGCTCACAGAAACACAGATTCACTTAGAGATCTGTTTCTGCTACCGGTCTTCTGAGTCTGCAACTGAATAATAGAACCTTCAGTTCAAAAGGAGGTTCGGCTCTGCTTAAAAGCAGAGCCAAAGATCTAAAAATTAGCTAGAAAGCAAGAGATCCAATGATTTCCTGCTTTCTAGTTAATAAATCTCCTGGCATAGCAGAACAGTTGATAGTCAGGGGAAAAAAAAGGAAAAATAGCAACTTAGCAGGCAAGTTTGCCAGGTAAGAAGTGAAGGAGCAGGGACAGTTCCCGTGGGTCATGTGGGTGGCGCAACCTTGTGTTCCCATGCAGCCTGGATTAATTGCTTTTGGGGGGTGCTCTGCGGACTACCAAAATATTCTCGTAGACCACCAGTAGGCCACAGCCCATCATTATTGACCACTGGACAAAATGACCAGCAAGGTCCCTTCCAACTCTGATTATTTGTTATCTGTGCTGACCCAGGGTGGGATACAAAATAAATACAGTCACAAAAAATAGGTAAAGTCCCTTTTATTCCTTCACTTTACTTCCAAGCTCCAAATATTCTTGACTGGAGACAAAAAACTACCATATGAGCAGTTACAAGAAGGAGGAAATGCCGTTAAAATTATAAAGAGTAAAAAACAACACAAACCAGGCAAGATAAGGCTTGAAGACGTCCACAGATGTCAGAACACAAACTGGGAAGGATGCTAAACTCAGAAAGAAACAATAAACTAGAGATATTTCCATGTTTTGTTTCCAGCACTTGCCCGTACGCATGTCCGTCTTCTTATCCAGTTGTCACAGCTGCAGTCCATGAAGAGGATCAAGGCCCTCTCTTCCCCAATAGATCACGTCTCTTCCTTATCCTCTCCTCCCTGCATGCCCTAGGATGGAGAGGGGATGAGCCTGGGTCCTCCTCTGACTACCCAGCTGGCCTCTGCCCTTCACCAGCCTCCTCCACAACCTCTGGAGCCACACTTCCACTCCCTGTCAGCCAGGGGTGGGATTCAAATATTTTAACAACCGGTTCTGTGGACGTGGCTTAGTTAGTGGGCATGGCTTGGTTGTCATGTGACTGGGTGGACATGGCTTGGTGGTCATGTTATTGTCTGGGTGTGGCCAACTCAATATCACTCACATCGAGGCATGCATCTCCTCGCCTGGCCTCTCATGACTGTGGGGATGCTGCAACAGTCATAAGTGTGAAAATGGTCATAAGTCACTTTTAGTGCCACTGTAACTTTGAATGGTCACTCCACACAAACAAAGTATCAGCAAAGGAGAGGAAAAAAACTCCAGAGAAGTTCCTGAGACAGGAAATCTAGACCTGCCAAGAATGTAATAAGGGTTAATGGAGAGGCAATTTCTGTAAGCAACAACACCAGAATGTTTCCTTCCTGCCTTCCTTACAGGATTAGGCCAATAATTTCTTCTAACAACCGGTTCTCCAAACTGCTTAGAATGTTAACAACCAGTTCTAGCAAATAGGTGTGAACTGGTAGAATCCCATCCCTGCTGTCGGCTGTTCCTCCTCTCCCTCAGAGAGTCTCCACCAGGGGCATGACATTATCTGTTAAGAACATCATGGCTTCAAAATCTAAGGGACTGGTTTGACAAAACTCAGCAGCACTTTTTCATGTAGCTGTGAATAAAAATAGGACTGCCAACATGATTGCCAATATCTGATGATGGATATGGCACAAGAAGAAGATATCAAAATACTATATATTTTGCAGAAGTATCAGAACGTAACTGTTGAAAGTACCACATCGCACAATGTTGCAAATTGTAGAAGGAATGGTTAAAGGAACTATGTATGTCTGGTCTAATGAGAAGAAGAATTAGGATGTCATGATAGTTGTCCTCCAGTACTTAAGGGGAGTTTACTTATTCTCCAATGTTCCTGAGGATAGAATAAGAACCAATGGTTGAAAACTTTCTAAAGATAGATCCAACCTGGAACTAAGGAGAAAGTTCCTGAAAGTGAGAACCAATAGAACAGACTGACTCCTGGAGTTTTAGGTACACCATTGCTGGAGGTTTTCAAGAAAGGATTGGATAACCATATGTCCAGGATGCCATGGGAAGTGGGTTGGACTGAAAAACTTCCAAAGTCCCTTCCATCCATATGATTCATTGATTCTATAACCATCCAATTGTTTTCAAAATCCAATTTAGTATGTTTATTTTAGTGTACAAAGGTTTAGATGTTTAAGTTTATATTATCTGAGGAAGTCTTCACTTGAGTGTCTGCCATGTTTTTCTGCTTAGACATGTTTAAGAGAGACAATAAATTTCTACTTTTCTGATGGTGGAGATTTTCTATACAATGAACTGCTACTGAAGTTGAGGTAGGTGTTCTTTCCTTACTAAAATTTAAGCAGAAACTTAAAACCTTTTTTAAAAAAATCCTACAATCTTAAAGGACTACTTTGTTGTGATATAATTCAAAGGAACTTTTTAGATTAGCTTTACAAAAAGGCTAATCAAAAAAGCAGTTTCTCCTCTCCATTGGGAAGAAAAACTGCTTTATTTCAGTGGATCTTTGCACATGCACAAAATTCCATTTTTTGCAAGGAAAATTCTAGAAGAAAGGCTTTACATCAGGGGTGGGATTCTACAGATTCGCACCTATTTTCTAGAACCAGTTGTTAACATTCTGAGCAGTTCAGAGAACCGGTTGTTAGAAGAAATTACTGGCCTAATCCTGTAAAGAAGGCAGGAAGGAAACATTGTGGTGTTGCTTACAGAAACTGCCTCTCTGTTAACCCTTATTACATTCTGGCCAGGACTAGACTTCCTGTCTCTGGAACACCTCTGGAGTTTTTTTCCTTTCCTTTGCTGGTACTTTGCCTGTGTGAAGTGACCATTCAAAGTTACAATGGCACTGAAAAAATGACGTATGACAATTTTTCACACTTACAACTGTTGCAGCATCCCCACAGTCATGAGAGGTCAGGCGAGGAGATGCGTGCCTCGATGTGAGTGATATTGAGTTGGCCATACCCTGCCAGTCACATGACCACCAAGCTATGCCCATCAACTAAGCCACACCCACAGAACCAGTTGTTAAAAAATTTGAATCCCACCTCTGCTTTACATCATGCAAAATGCACCATCAAAGAGAAATGCACTATCTGGTGCATTAAGTATGGTAGATGATCTACAAGATAATGGGTGCCTTGGGCTTCTGTAACATAAAGCACCCAACACAAACCATGCCTGTCTCATTCAGTCAAAATATTTCTATGGACCTACCTCTTTTTCTCATTCTTTCTGTTCATGATGCCTTCAAGAGCCCATTTTCCTGAGTGCTAGAGAGGTTCAGTATGATAGCAATCCTTGCCCATGAAGGGAAGAAAGTAATGTCACAAAAAGGAGCAGAACAACTGCGAGATGAAAAGAGGGAAATGAAGGAAGAGAATAAAGACTGCAATTTAATTGTATAATTGGATGAATGGATGAATGTATTTGTTTAGTGATAAATGCAACAATTCTATGAAGGTGGTTCTGGGAACCTGAAATTTATTTTTCATTGGAAACTACTTTTGCAGTTTCTCTCTCTCTCTCTCTCTCTCTGTGTTTTGATATTTCTTGGTGTAATATATTTGGATAAAAGTGCTATCTGTTGGCCTTAAGAATTCTCAAAATATTTAAAATCACTGCAATGTTTAAAAACCCAAGAGAGCATATTTGCATTTCCAGAAATATTTTGTGTGATGACATATTAATTACTAAAATACTGTAAGACTTATATCAATGCAATACTGTCATCAATAGATACGAAGTCTGATACTTTATATGAAATTTAATATCTGGCAATAAGAATGTTCTAATGAGTTACTTTATAAAGAATTTCTTATCTTCTGGAGGGAGTTTAAATCCATTTAGGTGCATTAAAACTCTTCTGGATTGTTTGGATGCATTTTTAGAAAAATAGGTCATACTTTTAGAAAAAGAGAAGTGCATGAAATTAGCATTATTTTTTATCAAAGACAAGAATTGGTGTAGATGAATGCTAGAATTTCTATTTCTTTGCAGAAATGAAAGACCTTTCCTAATCAAATTCTCAACTGTGTGACTGATTGATTGATAACTAAATCATTTTACTATCCATTTATTAAGTCCTTAGGTTCCATAGTTGCAGAAATAAATAAATAAGGAAAGAAAGAAAGAAAGAAAGAAAGAAAGAAAGAAAGAAAGAAAGAAAGAAAGAAAGAAAGAAAGAAAGAGAATTTCAACTTTACAACTGATTCAAGGAACAATATAACTTTCATTATTTTCCTCCCAAAAATCAGCTCAAGAGGTTCAAACTTTTCTGAAATTAGATATAGAATCCACAGAAGAGAGACAATCTCATTGGCCCCTCAGAAAGAACTTCCATACATTCATTTTTCTGACTAAATGACACAATTGGAACCATCTCAATGTTTATTATCAGTACTTCAACAAATTTATTCACATGTAGTATAATTGCCCATCTCAAACCAGTAACTCTGGATTTCTAGGTATCTTTACAGTAAAGCTACAAATAAAATAAATCCCTTATGCAGAAATGTATGTATTAAAGTGCTATGGTGGCACAGTAGTTAGAAGCAGTTCAGTAGTTTGATTCTCATCAGCTCAAGACTGACTCAGCCTTTCATCCTTCCAAGGTCAGTAAAATGAGGACCCGGATTATTGGGGCCAATGTACTGATTCTGTAAACAACTTAGAGAACGCTGTAAAGCACTATGAAGTGGTATACAAGTCTATGTGCTATTGGTATTGCTATATATTGCATAAAGTTTCTTTCTATAATGTAAGTCTCAAATCTGGACACATCTCTGATACTTAGTCATCTTATCGAATCAATTTGAGACAATTTTCACAAGAATCTGGGTTTCATTTATTTTGAAAGGGATATATACCACTTACATGGACTTGGAACCTAAATTTTGAACACAATTTAGTATTCAAGCCATAACATTCTTGTAATAAACATACAAATATAAGAGCAGGGTATATTGTGGGCCAGGAAGATCCTTAATAAAGGCAGCAGAGTTGTAGATTATCTGCAAGATTCTTAAACTAACTAGTATACAACTTCACCAATCTTTTTAATCAGTTTAACTCTCTATTCAGCAATATCAGTGAAAGTGTGAACTTTCTTTCTGTGTATTTCAAATTCAGATTTGGAAGCTCTGATTTTCCCCACTTTCAAGAACATTTTACTAATTAAAGAGTCTTTTCACAATGTTTATGTTGCCCAAACAATGAAGTCTATCAAAGTCTTCTGTACCATCTTTTAGGTAATATCAAATGAATGACACCAATCCTCTCATAAAATAATAATAATAATAATAATAATAATAATAATAATGATGATGATGATGATGATGATGATGATTATTATTATTATTATTATTATGATGATGATAAAATAAATTGTATTAGCTTATGTGTTTATTTAAATTTTACAGAATCATCTTAGTGATACAATTTTTTTATTTATAAATTACTGACAGTGAAAGCAAAAAAGAAAAATGACAACTTCTGGTTAGCTCAACAACTTTTTAAAGTTTCTTAATGAAATGGCACACTTCAAAAGAATGGCTATAAGAAGTAATTATCTACTTGTGAACCATATAGAGATTTACCATTCCATCTCAAAACAAAACCCTAATTAGAAACTGCAATTCTAAGGTTTTTAAAAAGAAAGGAGGGAAAAAGCAAATAAAATTAGCATAACTTCTAATTGGGACATTGGCTAACTTGTGCTTTCTAACAATTTGTAATTTCAGCTGATTTAAGAATCATAAATCGGGGCTCAAAGTATGCAATTAGCATTTGTTTAAATGATAGCAATGTGCTGTAAATAAGATTCTTAATTGGGTTTGCAAGATTAAAATTCAGGCTTGTTGCTTCTCTCCCCCCACACACTGCCAAATCAACACCTTCTTTCTAGAGTTGCAATGTGGTATATTCACAATGCTACCTCTAAATGAATGTCAACTTGTTTTACCTCGACTGGAGCCGATCGATACTTCATTAGGCTGAATTGTCTTGTGCCCATGCAACCTTGAAGCTGTGGCTTAATTACCACCCGTATTATGCAGTGGCTGCAAGAACTGGGCTCAGCTGTGTCCATTCTGAACAAAAGCCACACACATTTACCTATGTTTAGGAAATAGATATTTCAGACTGAAGCTGTGGAATATTAGATAAGTTAACTTTCCTGAGGATGCCAACTTGCTTCATAATGTAAAGGTTTCCCACATCACACCTTTAAAAACTTTCAACTCTTTCAGAATACTTTGGGGATGAGTAAGAGGTGTAATCCGCGAATGTTCTATTTCTCTGACTTTTATTAGCTCATTTAAAATTATTTTGAAATTAACAGAAGACAAGAAACAAACATTATTCATCAGAAAAGAAAAGATGGGAAAGTGCACATGACAATCATGACAAATGACATCTCTCATCTCAGAGTCATGTTTCCTCACTAGACTGATTTGTCATCCTCATTTTTGACATTTTTCATCCTGCTATGAAATCACATTGACAGAATAAGATATTTCTGCACTTAGGAGTGGACTACGCAAGATGGCTCCTTGCCTCCATTTATTTTTTGTTTTATGGCTACACATTTTGATTTGTAAGCTCTTCAGTGTTCAAGTCACAATTTCCTTCCATTTGCAAAATGAAAAGTTTATTCTGTGCTGGGCTCAGAAAACAGCAATGTGGCTGTGTTCATATAGAAACAGTATATTGTAAAAGCAAAGTTGTACCACAAGTTCAGCTTGGTTTCCACTGGGGGAAAGAAGGCCTATTCTAAAATGACTAATAATATTTTTTTACTCAAGCTAGAGACTGGCAATTCCACATATCTTGAATTAGCAATTTCAGAACTCCTAAACACTACCTATGTTGGTTGGAGATTATGGGATTTGTATTTAAAATAGTCTAACGTAGGTTTGGAATTAGCATTTTGCAGGTAAGACTGTGGTGGTAAAAAGGAACATGCAGGACACACAAAATTATGGCTGGTGTAGAATAGAGTTAAGCAATACAGTCTCCCAAAATCTTATTTTGTCACTTGGCATGCTAAAATTGTAATAATATGGAATACTGGTTGCAAGATTTGAGCTACTTTCCAGGTTTGGCAATAGTTTTTTACAGGAGAAATTAAAACTGCTTACTTCTGGCAAGTTTTCTCCTACCACACTTTAATACACACACATATCCAAAAAAACAAGCAAAAAATCCTCTACACACCTGTCACTATATGGCTTCATATATGCTTCAGACATTTGGAAGAATGGTCATTCAACAGTTGCCTATAATAGTGTGGAAACTGTTGACAATGATTGGATAGTAGAAGATTCAGGACAGGCAAAATGAAGTACTTGGTCACAGAATTCATAGTAGACTTGTGGAATGTACTAGTATAAGATATAGTGATGACTATCAAGCTGGACATTGTCACGCCCCTGGTGGAGACTGAAGGGGAGGAGGAACAGCCAACAGGGAGTGGAAGTGTGGCTCCGGAGGTTGTGGAGGAGGCTGGGGAAGGGCAGAGCCTGGCTGAGCAGTCAAAGGAGGACCCAGGCCCATCCTCTATCCATCCTAGGGCACATAGGGAGGAGAGGCTAAGGGAGAGACTCGGGAGGAGAGGGCCTTGATCCTCTTCATGGGCTGCAGGTGTGACAACTGAATAAGAGTTTGGACCTGCGTACTGGAAAACGCTGGAAATAAATCATATAAATATCTCTAGTTTATAGTTCCTCTCAGAGTTTGGCATCCTTCCCAGTGTGTGTTATCTGTGGACATTCTCTAGCCCTTATCTTGCCTGGTTTGTGTTGCTTTTTTCTTTCTTCATGTAACTGTGTGGGAGGTTTTTTTTGTCTTCCATCAAAGATATTCAGAGCTTGAAAGCAAACTGTGCTTGAGTTTATTTTGTATCCCACCCTGGGTCATCGTAGACATTGTTAAAAGGAATTAGACTACCAATGACTAACTACTAATCAAGTACACACTAGAGCTGTATGCAGGCTTTGAACTAGAACTGACAACCTTCTGAATAAAACACCTTAAAGCTGCTTTGCAGAATAACTCATTGACTAATCCAGGTAGCAAAACTTTACCTCCCCTGGCTTATCTTTCAGCAGTTTCACTTGAGAGAAAAGGTTTCTTTACCAGTCAGAACTTCAAGATTACATTATATTAAGCACCTTGACAGAAACATTTTGTTGGCTCTTTACCTCAAGAAAAAGTATCATATCACATCTGCAGTACAAAACACCAGCATCAGAAGAAATATTTTCTTTAGCACTTCTTACTTAGGAACTCAGAAAAAAAATTGCATTCATATCCTGTTTGAAGGATTATCATAATCAGCTGATCTGGTTAGCCATTTTAGAAACAGAATATTGAACTAGTTATGCCTGTGATCTATTGAAATAATTTTTGACTCATGCAAATGGAATGCATGGGTCAGCTGCAATAGTTTCAACCTATCTTTACATTTTGTACGTCTTTTTCTCTTTATGCTGCTATTTATTTCTACTCTATTTAATGTTTTAAGAAACTGCATGTTCATTATTTATTATTTTATTATTGTAGAAGAGGGGGAGACTGAGCTGGAAGATGGAGTTAAATGTGCCACCAGTTTAGAGTCATTATGTTGCCACAAGTTCAGCCCCCCATCCCCAATGAATACTCTGACCCTTATCTAATACTAATTTAGCTTTGGCCTTCAGTTGACCAGATTCTTGTGTATAGATAACAATAATAATAAACCTTTCTGTGCTTTAAATTCAATGAATGCTGCTGGTTATTTGTTCCTGACAACTACGCAGTCAATCTTTTTTTTTCCTGATTAAAAATTACAGGTAGTCCTTGACTTGTAACTGGTTGTTTAGTGCAGATTACAACGGATGTCCCTGGGGCTATTTATGACTTAACTTTGAAGTTTAGATGGTTGCTCCTCCTCCAAGTATTAGTCACATAATTGCATTCTGCATGCTCAACAACTGGCTCAAATTTATTGTCATTTTCAGCATCCTGTGATCACTAAATATTGTATGCCTGCCAAACAAACTCCTACAATGTTCCTCACCCAACAAAATCTGATACAATTTAACTAAATTTATGCAACTCAAAGTTTTTTTGGGGGGAAGCATAAATTACAATATATATAGAATTACTGAAGGAAGTGAAAGTTACTATTAAATTTGTGGATACCTTAATAACTTTAACATCCATGACTTATTGAATGTATAAGGCATAGTTTTATGCTGAACCTGGCTTTTTTGTTCTGTTTTTTTCTCAACTATTTCCTGCCTTAATTTGCTATTCCAATGAACATCTAAAAGCTTATAGAAATATTTATAAAGATAGTTATCACCTATCTCTGTAATGTTATTTGTGAGCACTTGTCGTTAATTGAACTACAACTTAGTTAAGGAACAGAAACTTTTAAAAAGATATCTGTTCAATTTGTCTTAACTTTTTTTTAGGATTTTAAGAATTCTGCATCTGTGGTTTGGAAATATTACAAACAAAGTAATTTCCAGAAGGAAACAACACCTTTGCTTATAAAAAGAAAGAAGTTTGAGCTCAAGATTTTTTGGTAATTGTGGCAGATAATCTCCATCAGAAATATATATATATATATTGTTACACCCATTGAAGAAGTTGATTTGCAAGAGGGTATGGATTATATATAGCTTAATCTCTCTCTTTAATAATAGAGAACAATCAAACAATGGAATAGCTTGCCCTCAGAAGTTGTGGGAGCATCATCACTTGAAACTTTCAAGAAGAGATTGGACTGCCATTTGTCAGAAATGGTGTAGGGTCTTCCGCTTGGGTGGGGGGTTGGACTAGATGACCTACAATGTCACTTCCAACTCTGATTATCTATTATCTGTAATAGTTAATACATGCTTACTTTGATATATTTTTAACAAAATATTTAACTATATGGTTATTAAACCTTGACACCAATTTGATGGTAAATCAAGTCAATCAATGTAGTTTTATATCATGACCTACATTTTAATTTGCAAAATAACCACACATACATTTTAAGACATAAAATGCATTTATGATGATTATATTATTATAGCCAGCATTACTTATAGATATGCATACATTAGCCATTCAATAATTATGATTTTGAGAAATGTTTTTAAAGGCCAAAAATTTATGGAAAAAAGGCAAAGAATACAAATGTCAAATCTCTCAAAAATAGGAAATAAAGATTTACAAAATAAATCCTTGTGTATTAGGCATGTCCAATCTTTTATATGTTGCAAAATAAAGATTCTATATTCTGCTTTACAACTTTCAAATATTGGACTGCAGGTTTTTTCCTTAGTCAATTTCCAAATTCAATTAGCAACCATAAACCTTTGGGGCAGAATCCAGCACATTGAGTCCAAGGAATAATTGGGATTCAGACATGTATCTGACACAAAGTAGATCCTAATCCAAAGGACTAAAGAAATTAGAAGCCAAGAACTTGTCAAAAAGATATTTTTCCTTTTTATTCCAAGTTCTACACTGGATATTTTGCTTTCACCATACTACATGTTGGAATCAACCATCAACAATAAAGGAAAAAACAGTCAAGAAATATGGCAATCTAGCACTTGATAGAGCAGCCATGTAAACCTTAGAAAAGGTATTCAAATAGGTCAATACCTAGAAATATTAGAATTGTGCAAGCCAATATACCCCCTTTGATACCTTATTGATGTGAAAATTGGACTTTAAAGAAGCAGGATAAGAACAGTATTGATGGCTTTGAGTTTTAGTATTGGACAGGACTCCTGGGAATACCATGGACAGCCAAGAAAACAAATGGATGGAGAACATTTATGTGGTCACAAGGAGATGAAAATCAATCAATCAATCAATCATTACATACAGGAAAAGTGCAATTTCAATTAATTCAAATATTATTCATTATTAAAAATATTGAATCAAATCTTCTAAGATATTCTTGTTCATGTTCTGCTTGTAAGATCTCAATAATTTCTGATTAGGACACATGTGGTTTCAACATTTTAAACAAGATCACCTGATATCTCATGTGTGAGATGCTAAAATCCTATCTGATTTTGTGATTTCTCAAGGTTTTTATAGAGTGGGCTTCTCACTTCATTGGCAATATCCCATAGTGGTATCCAACACCTGAAATATTGCGGATCCCTATTTTACACATTTGTTTGGCTTTCCTTAAGTTCCATATTAGGTCATATTTATGTAACACAATAAGTCCCTTGTTCACTTCTTGATATTTTTAAGTAGAGCTGGAAAAGACTATCAGATGAAACAGCCATTACAAATAAACATTGAGCAAATTTAAAATACCCTACCCACTACAAGGCAAGTCCCTAAATAACCCTTCATTACTGTATACCAGTGGTTGCGAACCAATGGGCCAGGGACCACTGGTGGTCCATGATAAAATTTTGGTGGTCTGCAGAGAAATGTCACCCCCAAAACACCCCGCAAAGCGATTAATCCAGGCTGTGCAGGAACACAAGGCTGCACTGCACACATGGCCTGCGGGAACACAAGGCTTGCATCACCTGCATTGCGAACAACACGAGGTAGTGAGGGGAGGGGGAAATGGGCAGGGGAGAAAGCTTGCCCCATGCGCCCTACACGCCTGGCCTGGCCACCGGGCTTCTTCTTTCTGCTTCTTTCTTCTTCTGCTTTTGGCTGCACACAAGGAAAGCAGCAAAAGTCTTTCTTTCTCTCCCCAAACTCCACCAGAAATGAATCTTTGGGATCCTGCAAGGCTTCCTGTTCCAAGAGGCTGCGTCAACATGACAAGTCTCACAAAGACTCATTTCTGGTGGAGTTTGGGGGAAAGAAAGAAAGACTTCTGCTGCTTTCCTTGTATGAAGCCAAAAGTCTCTCTCTCTCCCCCACCCACCCTGAGAATGGAGCTAGAGACAGTATCCTGTGATCCGAAATAAAGAATGATTGATCGGTATAAAAATGGGGTGGGGAATTTTCCTTCAGACTTTTTTGGGGATTTTTCCAGAGTCTCTGGTCAGCGAGATTTAAAATTATGAGCTTGGTGATCCTAGAGTCCAAAAGGTTGGCCACTCCTGCTCTATACCACTCCTTACCTGGCAGATGTCTACAAATTGCCATCCCTACCAACAGCCCCAGCAATCTAATACCTAAGGTCACTTGCTTTTATTTTATTATAGAATGTACTGGTTATGAGCAAAGACTCCTCTTTTGTGCTCATCCACAAAGAATCTTTTGCTACCATCTGGAAAACATTCTTCTCTTCCTCGTCCTCCCCAACTATCTACTTTCTTCAGCTGAAATACAAAAGATGCTGCACAAGCCATTTGATTGAAGTCACTGTTATATATAAATTGTTTAAAATTACCAAGTTATTTTTCCAGATTAATGGGAACAAAATCTAACAACCAATGATGGCATCAGAGTAAAAAGTGCCTTTATGGGCTGTGAATTCCCAAAATAGCCTCATAGTGTTACTGATTAGCAAATCAAAGAATTCTTATCACTCCAATCTCAAAAATGTATGCAATATATGTATAATCAGTAAAGGAAAAAGATTCTGGATTAGATGAGCCTATTGTCCTTTTAAAAAATGTGATATAAAGAAAAGTGGCTATACAGTTAAGTATAAACAATATTAATTAGGGATTTTCCCTCCCTCCCAAATGATACTTCTATTTTTGACTGACAATATCTATAATTAAATGAAGGCATGGAAGATCTCTGAAAACTAGGAATCATGAAAATTGAAGACTGGAAGGATTCTGTAGGAGGTTTATTACAAAGAAATGGAAACGCTGGCAATCTTTTCCACATTGATTAAAAAAATAGGAGAGGATTATGTTCTTTCACTCTGTCTTGATCGCTACTCCCAATGGCACAATGATTGTGACAGTTTAGTTATTATAGTATGACATATAACTACAATGCATCCATGCACCCAAAATATTTCTTATAGAATAGTAGCCATACAGTTTTCCTCTAGCCTCTGCTAATTCAATCTTCCCAATCTTGTCCCACCTAAATAGGTCAATGGTCACTTTTCATCATCCACTGTCTGAATATTCAGTGGAATGGGTTGTTGTTCTGGAATATACACATCTAGAATATGTCAGAAGAGGATGCTTATACCTTTTTTGGTACTATGAAAAACTATGCCTAAATTTGCAGTTACATTTACCATCATTTTAAAGATTTTATGTAAGCTTTGTTCAGTCAATAAATCTTTGTAGGTATGTATTTAAAACCTAAAAAGTGCCCACGGATAAATAGAACAGTAGAAGTTTTCTAGTTTAGATGGTATTCAATGTTTCTCAACCTTAGCAGCTTTATGATGTATGGACTTCAACTCCAGAATTCCCTAGCTAGCAAGGCTGGCTGGGGAATTCTGGGAGTTGCAGTCTAACCATCTTAAAGCTGCTAAGGTTGAGAAACATTGTGGTGTACCATTCAATATTAACAAAAGTAATATGATATGTTACCTTTATTAAACATGAAACTGACCCTCTTTTTAGTTATTTAACTACATGTGATATCCAATTTGATTCAAATTAAATTTTACAATTTGTAATTTAAACTCTCCTGATTTCTTGTCAACTCCTTCCTGCCAAACTGAGATTAGAAAAAGAAGGGCACCAAGTTTCACCTAGCAGCAATGAAGACATCTTTCTTTTTTCTGTGTGAACAAATGTCAGAAAGAAAGCAGCTATAGATAACAGCTTCATATCCATATGGATGTCCAATTTGGTCAGGAATCTTAGGTATGTGCTTGTCCCAAATCTGCGGTAACACCTGTTGCTTACCTATAAAAAAATCATTTTTTAAATTCAGGACATTTTTCCAAATAGAGATTCCTTCATATTAAATGATTAATTAATTTTTAATATAAGGTATCTGCCATAGACTTTAGTTTATGTTTTTATGTATATAAATATTTTAAATAAACAAATATATATAAAAAATAAATAAATATGCACAAAAGCCAGGAAAAGCACCAGGCCCAAACAAGATTTATTTATTTTTATTTATTTATTTGATTTGTCAATCGCTTACAAGATAATAGGTATAACTTTAAACATGAGGAAGAATACAGGAAATAGGTATGAATAAATAGGGACAAAAGGACAGGGATGGTAGGCACAATTGTGCACTTATGCACTCCCCTTACAAACCTTACAAATTAACTCACAACACACCATGTATGTAAATATTGAATTTTTTTATTAAAAAAGCAACTTTTATCCAAAATCAGGCAAAGCAGGCAGATTGAGTTGCTCACAGAATCATTCAGTGATATATCTATCTGCCATCGGCTAGCTCAGTCTCTCAAATTTGCTTGCCGTGAGTTTGCATTGAATTTGCTTGCAAGCAAACCTTCAGTCCTAAGGGAGGTTCCGCTGTACTTTGCTAGAAAGCAAGAAATCCAACTATTTCCTGCTTCCCAGCTAATCTAAATCTCCCAGCACAGCAGAACAGATGATGGTTGGAAAAAGGAAAAATAGCAACTTAGCAGACAAGTTTGCCGGGTAAGGAGTGAGTGGGTGGGGAGGGTTCCCGCAGGCCATGTGGGCTGAGCAGCCTTGTGTTTCTGCGCAACCTGGATTAATTGCTTTGGGGGGGTGCTCTGGGGTGAGATTTCTCTGCGGGCCACTAAAATTTTCTCAGGGCCCATCAGTGGGCCATGGCCCATCGGTTGGTGACCGCTGCAATGTACAGTGCAGATTCCAGACTGATGAGTTGCATTTGAGTTTTGGTCTAGCAAAAGTTTTGTATGCTCTAGTTAGCAATACAATATTTCTGGAGGAGAAGCTTCATAAGATTAGATTTACAACTCTTAATGCCTTTTCGGCAATGCTGTTACAGTGAGCTTTGGCACTTAGGTCACTTGATATGAAGGTCCTTGACAGAATGAGGATTGTCAACAAGCTCATATCTGCCTAGTTTGTATTTGGTATACTGATTTCTTTTTAGCAATGTGTAGGACAGAGCATTTGTTGATTGAGATTTGGAGTTTCCAATTGTTTGACCATTCAGACACATAATCAAGGTCGGTTTTAAGGACAGTAGCATTGTTGGTGGTGTTGAATAGTTTTACATCATCCACAAAGAGGATGCAGTTGCTTATAAGGTGATCACAAAGATCATTTATATAGAGTATAAAGAGTGTGGGTCCTAGAACGCTGCCTTGGGGACACCACTGTTAACTGGAGTAGGGTTTGATATATTTTATTTTATTTATTTTGGTTTGTCAATTGCTTAAAAGATAATAGGTATAAGTAAAAATATAGTTATGAATACATGGATAGATATAAGAAAAATAAAAGAAATAATAGGACAGGGATGGTAGGCACGTTGGTGCGCTTATGCATGCCCCCTATAGACCTCTTAGGAAATGGGTGAGGTCAATAGTAGACAGTTTAAGGTTAAAGTGTTTGGGGTTTGGGGAAGAAACCACAGAGTCAGGTAGAGTATTCCAGACATTGACCACTCTATTGCTGAAGTCGTATTTTCTGCAATCAGGTTTGGTACAGTTAACCTTGAGTTTGTATCTACTTTGTGCTCTTGCATAGTTATAATTGAAGCTGAAGTATTCATTTGCAGGTAGGACATTGCAATGTATGATTTTATATACTATTCTTAGATCCGACTGAAGGCAACGTAGTTCTAGATTTATATAGTTTATATAACGCTCCCTATTTTTACTATTTGTTGCCTGTTTGATAGGAATGCAGTAATCCAGAAATGCCATAAGAGTTTAGTTTTAATAGTAGTTTGTCATGTACCACTGAATCAAAGGCTTTGCAGAAGTCTATGTAAATTGCATCTATAGCCTGGTCAAGTAGAGTAGTCCATATGTTTTTGCAGTGTAGAAGTTGAAGATTGCAGGACAATTTTTTCCTGAATTATTTTTTGGACAGTACGTTGTTTGACTTTAAGTGGAGGGTGATGAATTGGTTAATGATTGATTCCATGACTTTGCACATGACAAATACAGTGAGATTGGCCTGTAGCTTTCAACCAGGCTGGGGTTACCTTTTTTGAAGATAAAGATGACCATAGCTAAGGACCATAGGTTCAGTAAGGAGTTGGTTCTGAATGATATCTCATATATAATGCTTAGGGGTCCCGCTATGGCAGAGGAGAATTTTTTTAAGAAGTATGTACATAATCCAACAGGGCCAATAGATAGGGATGGTTACATTGTGCCTTTTCTACATTATCTCCTGTAAAGTCAATATGTAGTAGATCATTAGAGTTAGTTGTGGTATGACTAGGAAATGTGGGGCATGAGTCATGTCATTACTGTTTACAGAGACTGAACTGAAGAATGTGTTAATGGCTTCATCGTTGCAGTCTTTCCCATTTGGTCCTTTTAAGGTGGGATGGTTCTTGAATCTTTAAGTTTGGTGTTTACTAAATTGTAGAAGGCATGGGTGGATTTTGTACATAGGAGGTTTTCCTCTTGCTTGCAGTGGTAATTTGTGCATTCTGACTTTATCTGTCAGCATAAGGTGTTGTATTTGTTTTAAAGTTTGCTACATAGCTAGTTTTGTTTTTACACTATAGCGATATTTTTTTATTGAAGTTTTCTTATTGTTATGGGTAATTTGTTTTTGTTTTGTTTTTGTTTTGGGGGGTTACTAATGGTACATATAGTTTAATGACTCTTTCAAGTTCAAACATTATAATGGTCTTCTGTACTATTATATCTAGAGAATACAATGTGTCAATCAAGAGATGATAGGTTGACGTTTATGAGATCATAGTGGCTTTTTTGAAGTTGTATTTTGGGGATCCATCATTATGTTCCTCTTTGTGAGGGTTAAATTGAGACAAAAGTCGATCATACTATGGTCACTGTTTGAAAAGGGTTCTTGCATTTGTAGGCCATATATTGAGTTTGAGCTGTTGTAGAAGATGAGGTTGAGGCAGTTGTTGAGTATAGTATTCTTAGTTACTAATTGATCCAGTCCCAGTGTACTAACGGAATTGTACAGGATTGCATGTATGGGTTTGGATGTACATTCATTTAGGGTCCAATTTATAAGAGGTAGATTGAGGTCACCTAGGAAAATAAGAGGGTGTGGGCAAGAGGCAGGCCATGTCAGCAGTGAAGTTAGCTTGTTTGTTTAACTCCCTCTTGCCTAAAAGTCTGTGCTGATCAGTTGGCTCCCATCTTCACCTGAATCTTCAATAAATCACTAAAGATGTGCTCTGTTCCTTCTTGCTTCAAATGCTCTACTATCATCCGAGAGCTGAAGAAGCCCTCCATCAAGGAATTGAATGACTGTAGACCAGCTGCTCTAACATCTGTAGTTATGAAAACCTTTGAAACGCTAGTGCTGTCTGACCTGGAAACCATCATGGATCCGCTGCTAGACCCACTGCAATTTGTATACTGAGCAAATAGATTGACTGATGCTGTTAATATGGCTCTGCACTACATCCTACAACATCTTGAATCTCCAAAGACCTACACAAGGGTCTTCTTGGTAGACTTGTTAGTTCAGAATTCAATATTATCATTCCAGACATTCTTCTAACTAAACTAAACCAGATAGTGGTACCTGAATACACTTGTAAGTGGATCATAAGCTTCCTAACAGACAGGAAGCAGCAGGTGAAACTAGTCAGAATCGCATCAGATACCTGTACAATTAGCACAGGGCTCCCCCAAGGCTGTGTGCTTTCTCCACTTCTCTTCTCCCTATATACCAACGACTGCATCTCATATGATCCATCTGTTAAAATACTGAACTTTGCTGATGACACAACAGTTACTGGTCTCATTCGAGACAACAACAAATCACATACAGACAGGAGGTTATACAACTTGCCTCATGATGTAACCGGGACAATCTGGAACTGAACACACTCAAAACCATAGAAATGGTGGTAGACTTTAGAAGAAACCCTCCCATATTATCACCTCTTACAATACTAGACAACACCATATCAACAGTAGAGACCTTCAAATTTCTAGGTTTTACTATATCACATGACCTAAAATGGACACCTAACATCAAAAATGTCATCAAAAAAGCACAGCAAAGAATGTTCTTTCTGTGCCAACTCAGGAAGCTGCTGATACAGTTCTACAGAGGAATGATTGAGTCTGTCATCTGCACCATGATAACTGTCTGGTTTGGTTCTGCAACCCAACAGGACAGACACAGACTTCAGAAGATTAGGACTGCAGAAAAAACAATTATTACCAATCTGCCTTCCACTGAGGACCTGTATACTGTGCAAGTGAAAAAGAGAGCTGTGAAAATATTTACACACCTCTAAAATCCTGGACATAAACTACAAGCTAAATAGTCAAGACCTTGTTGAGGATCCAAACTCTGTCAAGGACCTTGGAGTACTCATCTCTAATGATCTAAGTGCTAGAGCCTGCTGTAACTATATTAAGAGTTATTAATCTAATCCTACGTAGCTTTTTCTCTGGTAATATCACACTACTAACTAGAGCATACAAAACATTTGCTAGACCTATACTTGAATACAGCTCATCAGTCTGGAACCCATATCATGTATCTGATATTAACACAGTAGAGAAAGTCCAGAAATATTTCATAAGAAGAGTTCTCTGCTCCTCTACTCATTGCAGAATACCTTATGCCACCAGACTTGAAACTCTAGACCTAGAAAACCTAGAACTGCACCACCTTCGGTCTGATCTAAATATAGTATATAAAATCATACATTGCAATGTATGATTATGTATGATTGCATACCTGCAAATGAATACTTCAGCTTCAATCATAACAATGCAAGAGCACACAATAGATACAAACTCAAGATTAACTGCACCAAACTTGATTGCAGAAAATACGACTTCAGCAACAGAGTGGTCAATGTCTGGAATACTCTATCTGACTGTGGTTTCTTCCCCAAACCCTTAAAAACTTCAACGTTAGACTGTCTACTATTGACCTCACCCATTTCCTAAGCGTACCAATGTGCCTACCATCCACATGCCACGTGTAGGGGCATGCATAAGCGCACCAATGTGCCTACCATCCCTGTCCTATTGTTTATTTTTATTTTTCTTATAAGTATCTATCTCATGTATTCAAAACTATGTTTATTTTTATACCTGTATCTTGTAAGCAATTGACAAATCAAATCAAATAAATAAATAAACAAGAACAGTGTTTCCCTGAGTGCCATCACTCTGCTAAACAAATAATTCTCTCAACACTGTTCAACTATTTACTAAGTCAGCATTACTATTACTATTAATCTTCTCATCACTCCTATAATCCATCCCCTCCCACTTGTGACTGTGTGATTGTAACTTTGTTGCTTCTATTCTTACAATTTATATTGTCTGTTTCCTAGTATGATTGGATTGCTTGTTTGTACCCTATGATTATATTAAGTGTTGTACCTTACAATTCTTGACAAATATATCTTTTCTTGTTATGTACACTGAGAGCATATTCATCAACAAATCCCTTATTATATTCTATTATTGTAATGCTATTCAGGTTGATGTATAGTCACAATAAATTTAGGATTGGCAGAACTAAATATTCAGACCCTCCAATATTATGGGTCCATTCAGTTGGAAAGTGATATGTGCTGCTCTTAATGGGAAATTGATTGAAGATCCTATTCTATCCCTATTCTGCCTACATTTAGAAACATATATAAACTATTCCAATGACGCTTAGATTGCCTAGAATACCAGATAGGTATACAGAGCTTGTATATGCCCCCACCCATGTATGAACCATGGAGACTTTTGCATGTATTTGCTTGATTGTGCAATTGAGGTTTAGCAGAGGTTCAGATCACACAAAGGGAAATGCTGTTCAAACCACACCAGCGAAATGCTGTGAACATAGTATACTTGGATTTCAGCAAAGCATTTGACGAAGTAGATCACAATCTACTTCTTGGTAAATTAAAAAAATGTGATCTAGATTGCATCACCACCAGATGGATTTGTAACTGGCTGACAAACTGTACTCAATGAGTAGTTGTTAATGGTACTACATCTACATGGAAAGTAAGCAGTGGGGTACCACACAGTTCCTTCTTAGGCCCAGGACTATTCAATATCTTCATAAATGACTAAGATGAAGAAATAGAAAGAGAACTAATCAAATTTTCAGATGACTCTAAGCTGGCAAGAATAGCCAACATACCAGAAGACAAGCTCAGGATTGAAAAAGATATTGACAGACTTGAATAATAGACCCTATCCAACAACATGAAGTTTATTGTGATGAAAAGCAAGGTTTTACACCTAGGCAGGAAAAACCAAAGATATAAATACAAATTAGTAAAACCTGGCTCAAAAACAGTAATTATGAGAGGTATCTAGAGGACATTAACTTAAACTTAAGCCAGCAGTGTGCAGCAGCAGCCAAAAAAGCTAATACAATCCTTGGTGTTATAAACAGAGGCATAGAATCAAAATCATATGATTTATTATTACTACTTTATTAATCCTTAGTAAAACCACATCTGGACTACTGCATCCAGTTTTTGTCACCACATTACAAAAAATATGTTGAGATTTTGAGAAAAGGAAAAAGAAGAGCAACTATGATGATTAAAAACCTGGAGATGCTATGAAGAATGGTTGAAGGAATTGGGTATGGCTAGTCTAGAGAAAAGAAGGAATAGGGGTGACATGATAGCAAAATCCCAGTATCTGAGGGACTGCCACAAAGATGAAGGGGGTGAATTTATTTCCAAAGTGCCAGAAGGCAAGACAGGAAACAATAAATGGAAACTAATCAAAGAAAAAAGCAACCTGAATTAAGGAGAAACTTCCTGCTAGTGAGTACAATAAACTGTTTGTCTTAGAAGTTATAGATGCTTCATCACCGGAGGTTTTTAAGAAAAGACTGGAAGCCACCTATCTGAAACGGTATAAGGTCTGCTGCTTGAGCAGGAGATTGGACTAGAAGAATTCCAAGGTCCCCTCCATCTCTATTCTAGTTGAAAAAAGGGTTCTGACCCCTTATAAATGTTTAAATAAAACAAGTAAAAACTGCTATAGATCTCCCCTGCACAAACATGGAGGTCAGATTCTAAGCAATATTTGAATCTTTGTTTTTATATGAAAGTTTTGCTACTGAGGTGTAGACAGAGGACAGGTGGAGCATTAAAAACATTGTTAATAATAGGAAGATTAAGGAACTTATTACATGATGGTTCTTATATGTCATAGCAAAAAGCTTTCTTATCTCTAGAATCCTGGCTGACCTCATTTTGATTTTTTTTTCTTTTTGCCAAGAGGTCTTTTTTTCAGGCACATAGAAAATAGAAAATTAAATCTCATACAACGCCCGCACACACATGAACACACACATGCTCCAACTACAGTTTTGCAGAGAACTCTGATAACACAATCAATTTGCTGTGGGTAGCATATAGCTATATCCACATTTATATTTTTGATCAATATCTGTACAATATATTGGAATTCTGATTGTGACTGGATTGCCCTTCCAGTTTTTATACTATTTAGTATTTAGAATAAATAATAAAACTTAGATAAATAAAAGCCTGTATGAAATGAGATTAATGCACTTTAAACAAATTTCTCTGCCTTATACTTTATGGAGTTTGTGCTTTTGAAAGAGCATTTGATTTGATTTTGAATCTGGGTTGTTATAGGGTTAGTTTTATTTGGTTAGTTATCACTCTTATCTATAGTCCAGATAGACTTGTTAGTGTCTTGCTAGTGTCCCCATTTTCCAGGAGACACTGAAAAGGATTATATAATCTACAGTCAATTCATTCACCTTGAACACTGGTAGTTATCTGAGAATGACCTAACCGAAAGAATTGCAAAAGTTTATTGCAGAATCCTTTGATAAATGGTACATCCAAGAAAGCTATTATAAATGATGACTTATATAAAAGTATAAAGAATATTTTTTTTTATATATTTTGGGTGTGTCAAACAAATGATCACTTATTTTGTGGATGGTCAGTGTTCTGCAATGATTGTAATTCCTATTGTTGATGTCTGCAGAGATGGTCAAAACAAGCAAGATGGTAATTGCCACTTATGTGAATGAATCCCTATTCCTTTATATGTGTAAAAATTGTAGGGTGAGACTTGGTCATATAGTTGAAGCTGCCATTTTCTTTGACTCCACCTGCAGAAGCTCCTGATAATTATACATATTTGTAATATATACTGTAGATTTCTTTTTATCTTTTAAAGTCTACTACTTCTTCCTCATTCATTCTTTGTTTCAGTCAACCAACAGCTGCAGGAGCCTGCAAGGAAAAAGAGTTATCTATTATAACTGAGCTGATGATAATGCAGCTGAAGCATAGAAAATATTATTTAACCCCATGACTGTTACAGGAAAACAAAAGAACAATGGGCATAAAATCTTTTTGTGATCTCTGCAACAATTGCTGTTAACACAACGTCTATATTTAGGACTTCGCATGGTTTCCCTGAAAGACACATTTTGACTATATTTGTCTCTTTGGAGAGGCAATTCTTTAGTGATCAAGGTTCTATAGATGCTAAGGTGGCATAAATGGATTTTTCAGGAAAAGGGCTACAAAAGACGTGTAAGTATTGAGAAACAAAACTCTATATTGTGTACCATACTTCTTTTCAAGACAATATGGATTTGCATCAGTTTAAGAATTGAGTTAAATTTGTCAGAGTAAAATTAACCTTTCTTAGTATATTCCTGGATAATTTTAAAAAGTATCATATCTCAAAGCTGCTATGAATATAAGTGGAAAGTCCATAAAGGAAGGTCTTTTGAAGATTGTTATGATTATGGATACAGAAAGGGGTCAGGTGCTAGGTAGAAAAAGAAATGAAATTGATATCTAGAACATCAATGATATTCCAGTGTATGAGCATTATTATTATTATTAACTTTTGTATAGCTAAATTAATAGTCAGGGTAGATACAGTAACTGAGAGATTAGTCTTAAAAAACTGGCACAGTTGAAGTAAAGAAAAACTATAGTTAATTCAACCCAACAATTCCTGAAGTAACTTAAGGCTATAATTTCAGGTTTTGTTTGGATGTCCATAAGTTAAATTATAACTTATTCTAATATGCACAGAAATGTACATCTGCTCAAACAAATAATAGTTCAATATAACTTTTAATGAAACAGAATGTTTTATTTGAAGTTACTATTTTTAAAGAGTTTCATGAAAAATGGGAACTGCACTGCTACCCTTTCAAAATCTTATTTGCTGAACCTTACCACATGTGGAAAGAACTTAAGAACTTAACTTGTTTCCAGACAAAACAGAAACTTGCACTTAGCTACTTACCATATATTGACTGTTCTATTTTCTCTTTCCAATTTTACTAACCTCATCTCTTCAGACCCTACAATTTCAGGCAGGCTGTAAACTGGCTAGGATTATATTGGTCTTTAATTTATTATCATTGGGCGCCCATTAAAAAAAAGGATTGGACCTTATTTAATTAAAGAATGTGTACATTTGTAGCTAGAAATATAATTGTGTGCAATATAGTCTCATTACACTAAAGTGTTTTGGGTTTTGTTGATGTTTGTTATTTTGTTCAATTGACCATTCATTTTGTTGTAACCATAGGACTCAGCAGAAATCATTATTAGTATTAATGATATTTGGTTCTCTGCATATTTCTTAACAAAATTTGTTTTTGTGAGGGGAAAAACAAGGATAGTACCTTACAATTGAATTAGACTGTCTTCTCTTGAATTCTTACCTTTTTCCTCTGTGTACACCCTATTATTAATATACATTATTACTTCAAGTATGTCAGAAAAGGAGACAAACAGTCAGAAGTAGAAATTTCTCCCTAATTCATTCTGCCTAGCCAGCAAAATGTAAGGCAAAATTATTCAGGGGAAAAAATACAATTTTCTGTCATCTCTGCCATACACTGATAACAAAGCTACAGGCTAATATGTTTTGATATTTTTGTCACTCGTTTATCATGTGACCTTTCATGCTATCATTAATACAGCTGAGGGACAGAACAGACACACTGAAATAAGGGTGTGGGTAAGTCAGATTGCTTCTGTAACAACTAACGGTCAGTCATAGCAATTTATGCTTTTCTTTGCTGTAGCACTGACTGAAGAAGAGAAATTGTTATTAAAATTTGATATCACTGTCTAGGCTCTGCCACCTAGAATTTGCAACTTTTAGCTCTGATGAGAATGCTGGAAGGAGGTTTAATAAATTTCCCTTTGAATTATGATATTAATACAATACGACATGCTTACTTAGATATTCAACGAATGGAGGGGAAAATCAGATTCAGGACATTGGAACACTGAGTATTATCTGTACCAATCAAATATTTTATCAAATAACATATCTGAATAATCAGATACAAGCAATGGTTTATGTTAAAATTAGTAACCTCTTTAAAGTACAAAATATTAAAAAAATCTTTATTAATGGTATTAATAAAGGTTTGTTTTAATCAGCATTATGTTCAGGATGCTATAAATAATTTATTACATCTTTCTTACCTCGTTTAGAATAGGTGATAAATACATTTGCATTTAATCTGGCAACAATTTTTACAATTACATTCCATTTATGTTGATTATAGAGCCCATTTTGTAGCATTCTCAATATAAATCTAATTTATATTTAATATTAGTGCATTGAAAATATTTTACATAGCAGAAAATTAACCTTATAAGCTATCTGGTGAAAAAAAAAAGTACAACTTTCAGGATAAAAACAAAGTGAGAAAAAAAGCAATCTCTTAGTAAATTTAAGCCTTCTTGTCTTCCCAAAGTGGTGCTATTTTAAATATTTGAATTACGAAATGATTGTGAATGATACAAAGGCAATTTCCACATTTAAGCTTCAGTTTGAATGCCAAATACATCAAAGATTGATCTTACCCTGTTATCCTGTTTTTACTGTGCAAGCTTGAATCTGGTTAAATATAAACTAATTCTATATAGTGAAAATTATTTAAAATGCTCTAAAACTTGAAATATCAAAAAGCTCTTTGAATTGCTTCTCTTTGGGGAGAGTTTCTAACTGAACCTGTTACACAATTGTATTTATATACAAAGATAGCAACTGTAAAATTTCAGGGTTTTTTTTAAAAGGGACCTTACAGGGAAATTGTTTTCTTTAATGGACTGTCTACTAAATTACATTTCTTTCAATAGAGTGTGATAAAAAAAAATTCCTAATACATGAAAGAAACATGCAAAGGCTTTTTAAAATTCAGTTCATAAACACATTTTCCTTATGTGCACTAATATGACAAGTTATGCACAACTTAGTAAATACACATACAGTAATATATTTTAAAACCTAGTGCAATACAAAGAATTGTATTATTCATCAGAGTGTAGATCTTCAGGTGTAATAGCTCTTTATAGCTATAAACAAACTATGATCAATTTTATTTTTCATTTACTCGGGGTTTTCTCAATCCTTGCAGATATCTTCACTTGGAACAATACAATGCTTATACAATATACATTTTTAGAACATTTGTTTATTTTGCAGAGGATGAATATTCAATTCAGAAATAATGTGTGGAAATATGACTTTTGACATTAGTACTTTGCTATACCTTTGTTTTCAGGATATAATCCATAAAATATTAGCTAAAAAAGGAAATATGTGTTTTGGTATGATTGCAAATAGGCTTGGTAAAAATGAACATGGTAGTTTAAAAGTTGCATGAAATAATACATGACTAATAATTTAGGAATAAAAACAGTTGGGAGTTTTCTAGTGATTTATTAATAGAAACTGCAATCTATATAAAAGCAATACATGAATAAGATAATTAATACTGTGTAAATAAAAAAGGAACATTACACAGGTATTACCTTGTTATTTTTTTCCCCGCACTATGTTATGAACAAAGAATTGTCTTTCCTTCACCGCCTTATTCCTTACAGACACACTGACCTGGAGATAAAGTCTCTCCATAAAGAGCAGGAGTAAATACAAATACATATTCATACTAGCTGAGTCTTATATCACTGCAGAGAGCATAGATTATTCATTCCACCCTGCGTTATATAGAATTCCATTTTCATTTTTATAGGGGATGCATATGTGGAAATGGGAGGGGTAGAGGGGGAATATTGGACTTATTAGCCACAAAGGAGACTGCCTTATTGTACTAAGAACTAATTTCGTATCATTCTCTAGCATAAGTCTTTGTATATTTATTTCTAAGTAAATTCTATGCATAATAGAGCTTAATCTCAGATAATTGTGCTTGGGTTCATAACCTTATGGAACTTAATGCTTTCCATTTTAAAAGCAAAGGTGTACCATCTTAATCCTACACTAAAAACAAGGCAAGAACTATTTTTAACCCTGGAATTGCTCCACTTATATTAAAGATACTATATATGTGATACTATATATGTATTTTTAAAATTCTAGGCCGCCTCCATGAATTGCTTAGGAAAATATTTATTATGTAATAATAATAAAGGTCCCAATAATAGTAAAAGCCTGTTATTTGCATAAATATCCAAGGGGATTTTTTTTCAGTTTGAAACAGGCTCCAAATATTAAAAGTGATAGTAGAAATACCTGTGATTTAGAAGGGCATTAATAACAATTCTTAACTTGGTGATGTGCACATTTTCTTAAATGCAGTGAAACAATCAGAAATAAATTCTGTTAATTAGATGACAATAAATAAGTAAACGAATACACCCCATAAACACAATTCTTCTTTTCCATTCCCTTTCTTATAACATTTCACAAAATCAGTTTTTGTGGGGAAAAAAGAAGAAAACTCCACTGGCATTCACGTTTTCATGTAAATAAAGCAGGAACCACAAACAAAGCCAGCAATCTTACATACTTGCCTTCAGTGGTAAAGGATGGAACGCTTGCCTGCTACCAATCAGCAAGTGGTTGCTATGGTTACAAGGTCAGGAAATATGCCTTTTCCCCTGTTGTCCAAGGCTTGCACATGTCACTTCTGAAACTATGAATTTTATATACAGGTCAGGAGATGCATACCAAAGAAATAAATAGTGTATTGGACCATAATGACAGCTAACGTTCAAATGTCCTTGAATTTTTTTTTAATTCTATCCAAACACATTTTGTCATTTTCAATGGGTTGGGGATTTTTATATAAAACTGGAGCAATTCCTTCCTGTAATGAAATTTAGCAACGTAGGTACAAACTATATCTTCTTATTGGAAATTGCATTAATAACTTGCTTGAAAAAGAATCTTATGATGTTTAATTTGCTGACACTGCCGTTCTTAAGTGATCTTGTAGTTCTTCAAAAACTACAGCATTATTCTATTTTAAATGTCTCATTTTCCAGCTAATAACTAATTTCTGAAAACTGGATTTATCAATGCTGAATTGATATATAGAAATATAGTTGTCATGCTGATAATTAAATGTAAATGGTCCTGTTTGAAAATCTGTTTCTTTGCAGTCTGTATGATAGAAAAATAAATACAGAGATAAGGAATAGATACAGAAAAAGATATGGAAGTTTTAATAAAAACTCAGTAGACTGAAAAAGAAGTTGTTTTTAAAGTGACTGAAATGTGAATTCAAACCTTGATGGTATATGTGCCATTGAAGACTTAACTAGGAAAATTAGTCAAGGCCTCTCAAGGGATTTTGCATTTTGCAACAGATAAGGTAGGTCAAGTAAAGATGGTTATTCCAGGGTATATGTTTTTTTCAACTTGTTTTCTTTTTACACCCTGATACTTATTTTGATATAATCTGTTTTTAGATTCTTTATGTAGCAGATATGAAGAGAAGTGCAGTTTCTGTAGAACATGCAATTGTGCAAATTATACTAGTTTAAAATGTGAAGAAGGATATGATAAATACCTGGCAATATTAAGCATTTTTGTTTCTTTATCCTTACCATTAAGTAAATAGTTTGCTCACTTAGATAATATTTGTTAGGAATATTCTGATGTTATTTTCATTTCTCAATGTGGAATGTAGGGAAATATGATATATTTAATCATACATCATCCAAAGCAGATTTATTAAGACATTGTAGCATGGTAAGAATACTATGAGCAGTATTAGAATCTAGAAAACCGTGTATGCAAAATATTATGAATCTTGCTGATGGAAAAAAATGCTGCACTTCTTGAAATAAAAGTTATTATTTATTTATTATATTTTAAGCTTTCTAAGCGAATCATGTTTCTTTCTGATTTCTTTCTGGTTGCTTTGCAACTCTTCTATAGTCTGTAAACTTGTCTATTGATGATAAAAACCTTGAAATATATTGAAATATGAATATAACACAAAGGATAAGAGAGATGTTATTACCCTTTTCTTTTTGGATTGCATCTTTTGTTGAAGTGGATATTCCCCTCCCTTCTTTTTCTTACTCTCATTTGGCCAGGAAAGATTAGCCTGTACCTTGATAACAATCCTTCCAACTCACCCCCAACAGCTTGATTCTTTCTTTCTTTCTTTCTTTCTTTCTTTCTTTCTTTCTTTCTTTCTTTCTTTCTTTCTTTCTTTCTTTCTTTCTTTCTTTCTTTCTTTCTTTCTTCTTCCTTCCTTCCTTCCTTCCTTCCTTCCTTCCTTCCTTCCTTCCTTTTTTCTTTCTCAGAAAGCAGCATTCAAATGAGAAACTAAACACAATTCTTTTCAACAGGCAATTTACCCCATGACGAGATATGCTTTCACTTATTTTTCTCTGACATTCTCACATCTAGTAGCACAGCAGGTATCCAGAGGTTAGGCTTCAAATAAAGGATAACTACCTTCTTATATTAATAGATGCCATTGTATGAATGTCATATTATTGCAGCGTTTAGTTCCTTTAATTGTTTTCTTTTAAATTATATATGATAAAGCAGGCCAAGACAAGTAAGAATAAAAAATATCCCACATTTTACTAATTTATCATTATTATGATGTGGCACATTTGCCCATTACATGTGCATATGTATGTGTATGTAGTTGTATGTGTTCGCATTCAATGCCACTTGTAAGGAGCTGTTTGAGAAATTGGTCATGGTTTTACTGAGCTATTTTACCCAGATGCTTCTGATGCTGTTCAAATAATTCTTGCTCCTGTAAACTGTACATGTTATTTCATTCCAAGCAATGCTACACACTCTAAACTTTTCATGTCAGATGGGTCAATACCCCTTGCTCAAGAGGTTGGTATGTTTCGCTTTAAGAACAGAACAGAATCCCCTGGTTCTCAATCTCAAATCTGGTGGGGCTGTTTTATTCTGCCTTTTTTTTTTGTCTAGTCAGATGAGTCCAGGTTACAATCTCCTGGCCTTTGTGCAACCTTCTCCATTAGCCAGTCCTTGCACCTTTGATGTGAACCATCAGCCCTCTGCTTTCTGTGGCTCATTCATTTTTGCGGTTCCGTAACAATCTATGCCCTAGTCCTGAATCCTGCTTTTATTGTAGACAGAGCTGACAACAGGCAGCCTTGTCTTTCATTTCCTTGATGTACTTTGTACTGCAGTATGGCTTTTGTTAGTATTGATGCAAACATTACCATAAACCACCACCTAGGGACTGAAAACAATTGACTAACTGTTTTCAAATCCAATACACTTAAGTTGATCAGATACAAAGTTTAAGTACAGTTAGCTTGGAGGAAAAAAAACGGGGAAAAAAACCAGTGATGTGTGGTCTCAGTTTCTGCATCTGGAAATAAAGAGCAGTGGAATATCAAGACAAACAGCAATGAAATCTATTGGGGGGAGGGTTAGTCAGGACCAATTTTTCTCTTCTTTGGCCCTATTTAAATGACCTTTGTTTTATCTCATTTTAGAGGCTTATTTCAAGCAAGAATAGAAATGGGATTATAAGAGTAAAGCAACCATGTTCAGGTTATGAGATGTGCATTTTAAATTGGCTGATGTTAAAATTCTGTGTTAAATTCTAAACAGCAGGCTAACAATCAGGGCACTCATTATAGCAGACTATTCCATATCATATGGAAGAATTTCAAAGTTAGTGTGTTGTAAATGCAAAACTGTGTACTGACCCTTATTGAGAAAGAAGCAGTAACAGGGTCATTTGCTTTTGGAGCCTTGTTAGATCCTGAATTCAAGCCTTTGTAAAAGGGGCTATTCAGATTCAGTTTCCACAGGATGCTTCAAAGATGTCAGTAGTGCATCTTTGAAGTTTTCTCCTAAATTAAGCAATGAAGGACTTGAGGAGAAAAAAATGATCTATGAAATGAATCAGATTCAAGGTTTTATGTATATTTCACCCCTCATAAAGCTCTGTTTCTTATTAAACATATAAAATGCCATTACTAATTTCCTAATTTGCTCCTTTGCTCATACAGCTTAATTGTAGTAGCAAAATCCAACAGTTGTAAATATGAAATAAAAATGTAAAGCTATACTTGGTCTCACTATAGGTTTCATAATCTGAAAAATATTCACTTTTTTAAAGCAAAAACTTATAGATTTTAACATACTTGTAGAGATTAGCAAAATTGCCTGTTTTAGCTCCAAAAAAAACAAAACCCCTCAAAGTGGATGTAGATTTAAGATGCAATCAATAAAGTCATTAACATTTAAGCAGTTTCACTGTTCATGGAATTGGAATTCTAAATGATAATCTTTCCATGTATCTTGCTTTGTCACTAGAAGGCCTCTACAGTAATTCTGAATTCTGCCCTTCTGCTACTCACTTTCAATAGTATCTTTTTAACTCAATGTCATTCCTAACATTTCCAGTTACTCATTCGGATTATACAAAACTTTGGATCTTAAACCTAATATTTAATGAGTGACAAAGCAAACATATTTTTGCATATACACAAGTAAATTCAGGAATGTACTCCTGATAAGTTTGTTATAGGACTGGAACAAGAAATTGCTATTTTCTTTTTCTTTACTTTTTTGAAAATGACATAGAATACGGTGACATTAAAATGTAGCATGTTCCTCTATCATTCATAATATATTTGAATGTAGTAGTGGTTACGGTTCATCAGTTAATGAAGGAAAACATGTTCATCAGTTTCAAAATTATGATCTACATTTATGTAATGATATATATTATAAAATAAATATCTCCTACTTCCCCGCTCTGTCTGTTCTTAAAGAAAAAAGAAAATAGCCCATTGGAATAGATGAATCCCCTTATCTTTCATAATTATAATAGATTATACTAGCATTCAAAATAAAATATAATCAGAACAAATATAACTTCTGTATTTTCATGATTGTATAATTATAAAGATTACATTTATACTTTTATAGTTTGAAAAAATCTAATTCTTAAATCATACAGTTAATTATCAAGATCAGTATCATGATCATTGTTCAGCAAAGTAGCCAATTTATAAGAAATATGTTTAACATCTCAATAATTGAACCTGATGTGGGAATTATCATCTAATTGTAAAAGTTATCAATAATAATTGACTGAATCTTTAAGAGGCAACATATCCAAGTTCAGTTCATAGAATAAAGATGCTGGAGAGTGATAGTGATTTAAGTCTTGAGTTCAATGTGTCATAGCCTCCTTGACATCACTTTATTTTTTAACCATCATCCAGTGGACCGTATAAGATATATAAGGGTTGGTGGCTTCAGCTGCTTGAATTTATGTGTGAAATCTCTTGCTGAATTGTCTCATAATTGAGTTTTTAAAATAGATTTTCTTGGCTAACCACAACAGCAATTGTGTTTTGTAACGAAGTTTAAACTGTTATGAAACACACAAACCCTGAGAAAGAATTTAAAGGAAAACAGAACATGGTGAGATATTAATAACATATATATACATATATTTAAAGGATGCCTAATAGGCCCAGGAAAGCAAATTTTAGAAAATCTCATATAATCTTTTTCATGTATTACAAGAGTAACATTGCAATCACTTCATACTTTACTTTCATTCACTAATTCACTTCAGATGTATTTATGTATTGTTTATCTAGGAAAGTGACTTCTGTAGAAATATAACGGTGAACTAATTTTATTATTGGAGCAGTTAATTTACCAACTATGTAATCATATAAGATGCAAGTTTAATTGAGATCAGTGGTTTTATCTTATCTCCAAAGAATTGAGGTATATTAAGGCTAATCTCTATCTCTCTCTATCATCTCTATCTCTATTGATCTAGTGATTTCTCTCTCTGTCTGTCTCTGTCTCTGTCTGTATCTCTGTCTCTGTCTGTGTCTCTCTGCCTCTGCCTCTCTCTCTCTCTCTCTCTTATATATATATATATATATATATATATATATATATATATATATATATATATATATATATGTGTGTGTAAGGTTTTTAAGCTGATAATTTTAAATAATAAATAAGGGAGACTAGTATAGATCTATTTCGAGCTAGTTAGCTCTCTTCAGCTAGCCATACCCTTACTGGGATTCGAACCAGGGAAGTATTACATATATATATATATATATATATATATATACATATATATATTTGTTTTCTTAAGTTTTCTTGGGTATTTATATGTATGGTATTCAGCTTTGTTTGGGTATTTTCCCACATCATTATAGTTGTGCTTTTAAAGTTGTAGCAATGTTTCGGCAGAATCTCCTCTGCCATCATCAGGCTTGTGTATTGGGTTCATCTGTGTGTCAGGCTTTCACAGCCGTTTCTGTTTTAAATTTGGTGCTAGCCTCGTGCTGTGTTAGAATGGTTTTTTCTTCATCCTGATTGGTTGGGAGTCTTGGTCTGTGTTTATTGGTCTTGGAGTTTGCTGTGTTCTGCTTGATTGGTGTTTCTAATATGTTCTGTCTGTTTTGTAGCGTTTTTTGATTTTGATTGGCTGGCAACATTGTGTTTCGTGTATTGGGGGCTTATAGTGTGGTTTGGCTTCGGGTGAATAGCCGGCTATTGTTTATTAGGAAGCTATGTTTCATCTGGGTGGCTGGTTGGGGTGGAGGTATCATGGGGGTCTGTTTGTGTCCAGGTGTTTGCTTGGCTTGTGGTGTGGAGATTTTTTTTTTTGTGAGTGCAGGCTTCCAGATAATTGACAGTCTGGTGGAGTCATCTCTTCTATTTATGTTTTCAGGTCTTTTTTCAATCTCTATGGCTTCTCTGATAATTCTGTAGCTGGGGATTTCTATAGTGGCTAGGGTTTTGGTGCCATTGAAGTCAATGCTATGACCTGTGGCTTTCATGTGCTGGACTAGTGAGGAAACGTGTTCCAGCTTTTTTACTGCATTTTTGTGTTTATCCAGGTGGGTACTTATTCTTCTATTGGTCTGACCAATGTGCAAGTTCTCCCACTGAAAAAGATGAGAGAGGCCTGTAATTGTCATCATAGGTATACCTCACCTATGAGAGACAAAATGTGAAAACAAATCCAGACAATCACATTGTCTGATTTGGAAAGAATTTATTTGCAAATTATGATGGAAAATAAGTATTTGGTCACCTACAAACAAGCAAGATTGCTGGCTCTCACAGACCTGTAACTTCTTCTTTAAGAGGCTCCTCTGTCCTCCACTCTTTACCTGTATTAATGGCACCTGTTTGAACTTGTTATCAGTATAACCTGTCCACAACCTCAAACAGTCACACTCCAAACTCCACTATGGTAAAGACCAAAGAAACAAAATTGTAGACCTGCACCAGGCTGGGAAGTCTGAATCTGCAATAGGCAAGCAGCTTGGTGTGAAGAAATCAACTGTGGAAGCAATAATTAGAAAATGGAAGACATACAAGACCATTGATAATCTCCCTCTATCTGTGGCTCCATGCAAGATCTCATCCCATGGGGTCAAAATGATCACAAGAACGGTGAGCAAAAATCCCAGAACTACAGGGGGGGACCTAGTGAATGACCTGCAGAGAGCTGGAACCAACGTAACAAAGGCTACCATCAGTAATACACTACGCCACCAGGGACTCAGATCCTGCAGTGCCAGATGTGTCCCCCTGCTTAAGCCAGTACATATCCAGGCCCATCTGAAGTTTGCTAGAGAGCATTTGGATGATCCAGAAGAGGATTGGGAGAATGTCATATGTCAGATGAAATCAAAGTAGAACTGTTTGGTAGAAATACAACTCGTCGTGTTTGGAGGAGAGAGAATGCTGAGTTGCAACCAAAGAACACCATATCTACTGTGAAGCATGGAGGTGGCAACATCATGCTTTGGAGCTGTTTCTCTGCAAGGGAACAGAATGAATGATCCATGTACAGGAAAGAATGAATGGGGCCATGTATCATGAGATTTTGATGCAAACCATCAGCAAGGGCATTGAAGATGAAACACGGCTGGGTCTTTCAGCATGGCAATGATCCCAAACACACCACCCGGGCAACGAAGGAGTGGCTTCGTAAGAAGCATTTCAAGGTCCTGGAGTGGCCTAGCCAGTCTCCATATCTCAACCTCATAGAAAACTTTTGGAGGGAGTTGAAAGTCCCTGTTTCCCAGCAACAGCCCCAAAACATCACTGCTGTAGAGGAGATCTGCATGGAGGAATGGGCCAACATACCAGCAACAGTGTGTGACAACTTTGTGAAGACTTACAGAAAACCTTTGACCTCTGTCATTGCCAACAAAGGCTATATAACAAAGTATTGAGATGAACTTTTAATATTGACCAGATACTTATTTTCCACCATAATTTGCAAATAAATTCTTTCCAAATCAGGCAATGTGATTGTCTGGATTTGTTTTCACATTTTGTCTCTCATAGGTGAGGTATACCAATGATGACAATTACAGGCGTCTCTCATCTTTTTAAATGGGAGAACATGCACAATTGGTGGCTGACTAAATTATTTTTTTGCCCCACTGTATATGGCAGGGTTTGATGCGCAGGGGACTTCATATATGCCTTTTGTTTTCCAGGTCAATTTCATCTTTGAGGTTTCTTAGGATGGCTACTATTTTTCTGTCTGTTTTGAAGGCAGTCTTGATGTGATGTCTATGTAGTATCTTACTGATTTTGTCTGTAGTATCTCTTATGTAGGGCAGGACAGCTGTTCCATAGATCTGTTCATTTTCTAGGTCTCTATTATGTCTCCATGTGTTTTTATGGATCAGGCCTATAACTTTGATTTGGTGGAAGCCATTGGCTGTCAGTACTTTAGTCAGGGTGCATAGTTCAGTCTTTATGTGTGTCTTGTCCACTGGGCATTTGGTTCTGGCAATTAGTGTTTTGGCCACAGAGTTTATCTGTGCTGGGTGGTGGTGGGTTTGGGCATTGAGGTAGCAGTTGGTGTGTGTTTTATTCTGGTGTATGGTGTGTCCTAGTGTGCCATCTGTTTTTTTGTAGATTAGTACATCTAGGAATGATAGTTGATTGTTTGTTTCCGTTTCCATGGTGAATTTGATTTTGGGGTGTGTGCTGTTTAGATATGTTAGGAAATTGTTTAGGTTTTCTTTTCCATGGGGCCAAATAACAAATGTGTCATCGATGTATCTTAACTATAGTTTGTGTTTGTGGGTGGCATTTGCCTGGGCTCTGGATTTGAATTCTTCCATGAACAGGTTTTCAATAATGGGTGACAATGGTGATCCCATAGGAGCTCCTTCAATTTGTTTGTATCTTTGTCCTTTGTATATGAAATATGTGTTGGTTAAGCAGTGTTCTGCTAGTTCCATGAGGTGTTTGGGTGTTTGGTATTTTTTTTTTTTTATGATTTCTAGGGTTTCTTTTAACGGGACTTGAGTGAATAGTGAAACCACATTGAAACTTACAAGCAGATCTTTTTGTCCCATGTGTAGATCTTTGATCATTTCTAAGAGTGGTATGAGTTTTGTACATGTGAAGCTGCTGCTTCAGCATGGGGCTGTAGCTGCTTTGCTAGGTCTTTGACTAGGTTTTGTAGTGGTGCTCCTCTGGAGCTGACTACGGGTCTGAGAGGTATGCCTTCTTTGTGTATTTTGGGAAGACCATATAGTTTGCGCCATCTGGAAGATTTTTTTCTTGGAATGATCATCTGTTGGATCTCTTTGCTCATTGTTGCTGGTTATGATTTTCTTCTTGATTATTTTTTCCAGATATGTGGTCTGTGTTTATGGGTTTGTATGTGGAGTCTTGAAGTAGGTCTGCCAGTTTTGTTTCATAGTCTTTTCTGTTGCATTACCTAAAGCTGCTTGAAGTATGATTATGCTGTTGTCGTTCTTTAGGGTTTGCAGGGCTTTTTGTTCCTCTTTGTGTAAGTTGCTTTTGGGTGGTTTGCTTGTGCATAGGATGTTAGTGACATGGTGTCTTATTCTATCAGCTTCATCTGTATTTAATTTAGTTGGGCTGGATTCCACTCTCCATATGATGGATTCTGTGGGAATTTTTTTGGGTGCTATAGCATAGTTGAATCCTTTGGTTAGGACATCTGTTTCTTTTTTGGTGAGTTCTCTATTGGAAATGTATACTAATTGTTTCAGGTGTTGTTGGGAGTTGTTGGGAGCTTTCTTATCATGTTCTAATTTCTTTAGTTTCTTCAGGAGTTTGTCATTTTTGTAAGTGATTTCAGTTTCAGCTCTCCAAGTTGTGAGTTGTTTTATCTTGTCCCAAAGTAGAGGGTGGATTTTGTGGCTCAATTCCAGTTGTAGGGTTAGGAGGTCTTTGTTTAATTGGTCGAGTTGGAATCTGTTTCTGTGGAGCTCATTCCTGAGTAGAGCCATTTCAGTTCTTTTCAGGATACGTTTGGTAGCTGCTGTGCTGTGATGAAATGTTAATTTGAAGCAAGTCAGAGTTGCATTGTTGTCTCTGCAGCTACGTAGGAATTTGAGGTCACATAGAATTCCTGCTCTTTTAACTTCCAGCTTCTTGTAAGTTTCTCGTAAGCCAAGCCACACTATAAGCCCCCAATACATGAAACACAATGTTGCCAGCCAATCAGGACAAAAAAACGCTACAAAACAGACAGAAGGTACTAGAAATACCAATCAAGCAGAACACAGCAAACTCCAAGACCAATAAACACAGACCAAAACTCCCAATCAATCAGGATGAAAAAAAAACAAACATTCTAACATAGCACGAGGCTAGCACCAAATTTAAAACAGAAACGGCTGTGAAAGCCTGATACATAGACGAACCCAATACACAAGCCTGATGATGGCAGATGAGATTCTGCCGAAACGTCGCTACATATATGTGTGTGTGTGTGTGTGTGTGTGATATTTAGGTGTCTTCGGGTATTTTTCCACGTAATATTTGTGTTTTTATTATAGCGATGTTTCAGCAGAATCTCATCTGCCATCTTCAGGCTTTTTAATTTTTAATTTTGTGTGCCAGGCTTGGCAGTCTTTTTTTGTTTGAATTTGGTGCTGGCTTTCTGTTGTATTTGAATGTTTTTTTCCTCATCTTGGTTGGCTGGGAGTCTAGGTCTGTTTCCATTGGTCTTCAAGTTGCTGTGTTTTTGATTGGTTGGCAACATTGTGTTTTGTGCATTGGCGTTTCTTAGTGCAGCTTGGTTTCTTGTAAATGGCCGATAATTATTTATTAGGAAGTTAGGTTTTATTTGGATAGCTGGCTGGGGCATGTTTGGGCTGGAGATATTAGGGGAGATCTGTTTGTGTCCAGGTGTTTGCCTGGATTGTGCTATAGAGATTTTTTTTGTTGGTGAGTGCAGGCTTCCAGATGATTGATAGTCTGGTGGAGTCATCTCTTTTGTTCATACTATTAGGTCTTTTATCAATTTCTATGGCTTCTCTGATGATTCTGTAGCCAGGGTTTTCTATAGCAGCTAGGGTTTTGGTGCCATTGATGTTGATGCTGTGACCTATGGCCTTCATATGTTGGACTAGTGAGGAAGGTTTTCTAGGTCAATGTTATCTTTATCTTTTTAGTATGGTTGCTATTTTTTTGTTCATTTTGGAGGCAGTCTTGATGCGGTGCCTGAGTAGTATCTTGCTTATTTTGTCTGTTGTTCCTCTTATGTAGGGCAGGACAGCTATTCCACAGGTTTGTTCATCTTTTGGGTCTCTATTGTGCTTTAGTATGTTTTTGTGGATCAAGTTCATGGTTTTATTTTTGTGGAAGCCATTAGCTATCACATACTACACAGAAAACCAAGGCATATATGAAGTATCCTGTGCATCATGTCCTGCCACATACATAGGACAAACCAACAGAAGGATAAGTACCTGCCTTGAAGAACACAAGAATGCAATAAAAAGCTGGAACACACTTCCTCACTAGTGCAACATATGAAGGCCACAGGTCACAGCATCAACATCAATGGCACCAAAACCCTAGCTGCTATAGAAAACCCTGGCTACAGAATCATCAGAGAAGACAGAGAAGATAGAAATTGATAAAAGACCTAATAGTATGAACAAAAGAGGTGACTCCACCAGACTATCAATCATCTGGAAGCCTGCACTCACCAACAAAAAAATCTCTATACCACAATCCAGGCAAACACCTGGACACAAACAGATCTCTCCTAATACCTCCAGCCCAAACATCCCCCAGCCAGCTATCCAAATAAAACCTAACTTCCTAATAAATAATTATCGGCCATTTACAAGAAACCAAGCTGCACTAAGAAACCCCAATGCACAAAACCAATCAAAAACACAGCAACTCGAAGACCAATGAAAACAGACCTAGACTCCCAGCCAATCAAGATGAGGAAAAAAACATTCAAATACAACAGAAAGTCAGCACCAAATTCAAACAAAAAAAGACTGCTTAGCCTGGCACACAAAATTAAAAATTAAAAAGCCTGAAGATGGCAGATGAGATTCTGCTGAAACATCGCTATAATAAAAACACAACTATTACGTGGGAAAATACCTGAAGACACCTAAATATCACACATATAAATACCCGTGAAAACATAAGAAAACATATATATATATATATATATATATATATATATATATATATATATATATATATTTATGCAGGTCTTGGTATGTTCGGGTCTTTTCCCGTGTAAGATTGAGACTATCTGGGCAACATTTCGACGAGATCTCTCTCGCCGTCTTCAGGCTGGTGCTTTCAGCTTTGTGCTTGTGCGAAGCGTGATCTGAGCTGCTGTCTCCCTATATATACTGGTGGGGAGGTTGGCTGTGTTGTCATTTCTTGATTGGTTGATGGAGTTGATGTTTGCAGATTGGCTGGCTTTTTCTTAAGAACATGTGTGGCTGAGGTATTGGCTGTGTTTCTATCCGCCTCCTGTGTTGTAACGACTTGGGTAATGGGCTGGGTGTTGACCTTCTGAGTTCTATTGTTTTGACATCCTGGGTCTTGTGATGTAATCTCCTGGGTAATCTCCAGTATATATAGGGAGACAGCAGCTCTGCTTTGCTCGCACAAGCACAAAGCCGAAAACACCAGCCTGAAAATGGAGAGTGAGATCTCGTCGAAATGTTGCCCAGATAGTCTCAATCTTACATGGGAAAAGACCTGAACACACCAAGACCTGCATACCTGTATCCGTGAAAATCTTATTAGAGAATAATAAAATGCCTATCCACCTAAAGCTTTAGTCTGATTAATTTTCCAGACTTACTTATGTTTAGCAGAATCTGAAATGTTTCAGCATTAATTGCTCCCATTGAATGTGCTGGTTCGTCAACATTTCCCTTCTTTAGGATATTTCATTCCATTCTCCTAACCAAATTCCCACTGATCAAATAAAGATTTCTGGAAGGTTATGTTTAAACAAAGGCAACATGTGACTTCCATTCTGCAGTCAAGCTCAACCCATTATAATACATTAATTATAATACATTTTGTTATGCTATTAATTAATAAAACCTATAAAACATTTATGATTATATATATATATATATATATATATATATATGGTTTTAAAAGTATGAAGAAAATGTTGGCATCTATTGTCTAAGTTTATCTTTCCGATATCAAAAAGTTTTGCATATTTCTTTTCGCTTTAAGCTAAACATACTTTTTAAAAATATTGTATGCAGATACTGTTTGTAAATTCAACTTAAAAGAACAATAAATTTCTATCATTAACATAGGGATTGAAATTGAAATGAATTCTGTGCAATTGGTTTTTTAAATTCTACATATATTTATATCTGTTGATTTTATGAAATAAGCCAGAAGATTGTATTTTGATTCCTAATTAAAACATCAACTGATAATCATTTACTTGATTTAGTATTACATAAATTAAATTCAGTAACAAAAACTACAAAATTAATTGAAAGGGATGCATCATTTAGAAATACAACAGGAGTAGGAACTGAGTGTGTTTTATTTTCTTAACAGAATAACAGAATTGGAAGGGACCTTGGAGGTCTTCTAGTCCAACCATCTGTACAAGCAGGAGAGCCTTTACCATTCCAGACAAGTAGCTGTCTGGTCTCTTTTTTAAAGCATCCAGTCATGAAGTACACACAACTTCTGAAGGCAAGACATTCCACTGATTAATTGTTCTCACTGCCAGGAAATTTCTCCTTAGTTCTAGGTTGCTTCTCTGCTTGATTTGTTTCCATCCATTGTTTCTTGTCTTGTCTTTGGAAAATAGGATGGCTCCTTTTCTTTATGGCAATCCCTCAAATATTGGAACACTGCTGTAATGTCATCCCTATCAATCCCATTCCTGCAACCATTTTTATATGTTTTGATTCCTTCCCCCTAATCATCTTTGTTGTTCTTCTCTGCACTTTTTCCAGAGTCTCTACATCTTTTTTATAATATGGTGACCAAAACTGAATGCAATATTTTTAAGGTGGTCTTACTAAATCTTTATAAAGCAGTACTTCATGTGATCTTGATTCTATCCTTCTCTTAATACAACTAGCATTTTGATTTCTGATAATCAATAACTTAGTATTGAGATACTAACATGGATAAAATTCTAAAGGGAAACATTTGAGACTTAACTACATAACTATAGACATACAAGTACATACAATATGGCAATATTACTTTTAAAACAAGATTTCTTTCAGTTTTCTCAAGTTTTTTTTAAAGGGACTTCCATTGGTCAAATTTTCCACAAGTTTTAGGGCAGATGCTATTCTGAATGTTATTGTGGATGGAGGTAGAGGCCTATGTTGTTATACTTTATGTCATTACTTATTTCTCTTATCACTCTGCACTTTACATGGGTTTTTTCATATTTCTGGTTTAAAAAACCCTATTAGGGAAGTTCACTCCTGGGAGTTAACTAAAGTGTGTGAAGAAATCCCCTGCAGACTGTTGGGAAAAATCTTTTGCATCAACTGAAAACGTTTTTTTTAAATGTTATATAAATTATTAGATTATTCAACTATAAACCTTGCAAGTATACATATTGGATATTCAAAGAAAGGAAGAGATCTGTGCATGTCTGTATAGTTTCTAATGTTTCCACTAAAGTCCTGCTGCCTTTTTGCAACCAGTGGGGACCAAAATTATCAGTAATTATCATCAATCACTATGAGCCATATTTGGATGTTGGGCTGAAGGATATAAAAAGGATTTTTCATTTGCTTCCTTTCTACTTAGAGATCAATAGAAAGGGATGGAAAATATATTGTCATGGTTCTTAATTCAGTTTTTCTCCTTACCAGGAGAATTCTTTCAATAGCTCTTTTATGATTTGAGGAACCACAATGAACTGTATTTACATACAAGGTAAAATTACAGTCTGATCTTTTAACTATGTATGTGTACATGTGCCTGAGAGAAAGACACATATGTGTTCATGAGTCTGAAAGAAAGAATACTTTCAAATCAAACTTGGATATGTAGAGTGTTTTCTTCCAATTAATAATAATATTGTGTCTCTCTTGTGTCTCTTTTATCTTAGATCTTCCTTCTTACATTCTGAATATCCAGTTTCCTTCAGACTATCTTCATAAGGCATATTCTCAAATCCCTGTATGATATTAATTATATTGCTCTGAACCTTCACTACTCTGTAAATATTTTTTGAAAACATGGTGTTCAAAATTGTATACAGTATTATGATTATTATTACACTGTTGCTTTGCATGTACATTGAAAGCTTTTGGACTGGAGACAAATTCCTTGTGTGTTGAATCACTCATGGCAAAAGTTCTGTTCTGTTCCGTTCTGTTCCATTACATTCCAGGAGGGGTCTCATTCCAGTAAACTTCATCCTGAGTGCCTTGACTCAAATTACCTAAAACATTTCCATTTGTGATTTTAGAATTGAATAAATGGAGTTTTTTGCAACGTACTTTTTTATCAATTGCTACAAGGAGATAGTGATAATGGCACAAAAAAAGGTGTTAGGATTTTTTTTCTTTCCTCAGATTTTTTTTTTTTAATTGAAGAGATTTCAAAGTAAAATAAAGTTACACCAGTTTCACCTCTTTTTGAGTGGTTGAATGCACAATGCCTGTGTCACAGCTACCAAAGACACAGGCCAGCAGCTCTGGTTAAAACCACAAAACGTCCCCAAAAGATCCCGGAATGGTCTGGGGGAGCACACCAGGCAGAGTCCTCAATGATGTTCTCAGATGAGGGAGAAGCAATGGCAGTAGGGAAGTTCCAGCCAGGGCATGGAGTTGAAACTCCCATCCTCGCTAGGAAGGGTTCACCCCATGTTTCATAGCCTACTGAAACCTGTGGAAGACTCCCCATCACCAGATCTATCAGGGGGGTTCCAGTATGAAATAGATCAGGTATTAGACCTCCAACTCTGTAGGGGCAAACTACAATACACGGAACAGTGAAAAGGATATCCCTCCACCAAAACCTTGTGGGTGGGAGACCAGGACGTGATGGCCCCACGGTTGCTTAGGAAATTCCACTGGAAATATCTGACAATTCTAAAATGGCCATATAAATATCCTCACAAACTGGAGGGGGTGAATACATGCTGTGCTGCTCTGCCTAATGACTCTCTCTCCTGTCTTCCAGGTGCGGTCCTGGTAGGGGGGAGCTGCATGTCAAGCCCCGATTTGGGGCTCACCATACCTGGGGGGAAGGTGGGCATATTCAACCATGAAGCAACATGAAGCCAGGGAAACCAAGGGAGAAACAGGAGTGATAGGTGAGATTGCAGCTGTAGTAGCAGGACTTCTGGGTGCTCACCAACTGACTGCTCACCAGCTGATTGCTTAGGGGTCGGGCCTCTGGTCAGGAGGGAATGTTGTTGTCACCAAAGATGTGAGATGCCCGAGACATGCTTGCCAGCTAATTGTTTACCAGCTGATTGCTTTGTTGGTTGGGCCTCTGGTCAGGAGCGAATGCTGCTGCTGCTGATGGTGTGAGAGGCCCAGAACATGCCTCCAGGATCGAGGAAGTGCTGCTGCTGGAAGGAAGGGAAGGCTGCAACTACTGGCTACTGGATGCTGGGTGACTGGTGGGTGTGGCCGGATGGCATGAGGGTATAGTCCCTGGACTATAAAGTGCACTGGGAGCTCTCACCACTGACTTTGCAAGGGACTCTGTTGTTCCCTACTCATTGTGTACTGAAGCTCTGGACTGTTTTTTGAGGAATAAAGTTTGGTTTGCTATTCCTTTTGATTACTGAGTATGTTTGCTTTGGTCCTAACCAGGTCCTGCCTTGGACCTTTGAGACATTAATCCTATTGAATGTTTAACACATATATGTTATAAAGCAGTAATTCATGTGCTTTTAAGCAACAATAGCAAAATTATTGCATCTAATATTCAGCACTTTGCTTTCAAATTTTACTCAAGTATCTATGACAAGCTAAGGACTATAGCATAGAAGACAACCATCACTTGCTATGAAATCTGCATTGGAAAATTGTGACTAATCCTCTTTATTGGTTTCAAATATTCTATAATAATATATGAACGGATATCAACATCCTCAACAACTGAAACAAGACCAATTAGTCAAGAAGGAAGGAAGTGGTAATTTGTCCTTCAGCTTTTCAGAAATTATTTGAGTTAGAGCTATAAGATCTGAGTAGCAGAAATATGGGTGACCACCATATAAGCAAAGACACAAATAACCACTAACCCTTTGCTATCTTGTTATGAAAGTCTTCAATAATTCTGCATCCAGATTTGGTAGACTTATTTAATTAAATTGACTCTTGTTATAAAGCAGGGCTGTCAAACTTGCAGCCCGTGGACTGGATGCACACTAACACCTTGTTTAGCAAAGGGGGGGAAAGTTGCAATATGTCATGTGATGACACCATGATACCATGATTATAAAGTATTTCAAATTAACACTTTTAAGCTATTATTCTCTTTGATCCACCTGGTACATACATTCCTTTTTCTGTTATGACATCAAAACCAATTTTTGTCATTCTGAGTAAAGAAGTTGAACAAGTGTTAACATAAGGTATTTATAATCAGAAGAAAGCAACAGGCAGCTAAGAGTGAAAAAAATATAATGTATTCTTCTGCAAGTTCGAAGATGCCTTATGGCCTCTAAATAGCTTTATGACAAAAATCAATTATTTATGATAGCATAGTGCAGCATTTATAATAATAGGGTTTGGCATGCAGTAGCTTGGTTCTGTATAAAAATAAAAATGAACCTTATTTTGCTTAGTTTTCTTTTTAAGAAAGGGGAAGGGGGGCTCTCAATTTTATCAAAATAACCAAGCAAAATATATTGAAAAGCAAGCATCCAATTGTATTTGATGATGGATAAACCAGCTCAGCCAAATGCATAGCCCTCCTGAAATGTATTTCCTATCATCAATAGTTCTATACACTGATAAAACTTAAATGCTATTAAGTTAGAGTTATTATGTGGAAATCAAAACTTCGCACTTCAACACATCACCTGCAATACAAACCAAAATCTTCTGTTAGGTAATTGCATCCTGCTATGTGGGCAATAGCTACAGACTGCTGCTATTATCCAGTTCTGTCTGCTGCATTCACATGGGGTATTCGTGTAATCTCCTTTCTGCATTCAACAAGTTGCTGGCTAAATCCCTAGTGGTTGTGCACTCAGCTTCATATATAAAGCTTCATATGATATAGCCACTATCTCACAAATACCAAATGTCCAGCCATAGACAGAAAGCCAACAAAGACAGTTCCATGTAACAGGCCCATACAAACCACTAAATATTTTTATGAAATAAATAAAAGTAAAGTCTACAGATTATTTTGTAGATGTACCTATGCAGTTTTCTTTTCAAAAAGATGGAAGTAATTTATCACTGTCTTCCATCATGTAGATGGCTCTTTTCATTTTGATTTGATTTCCTAAACTAGCTTATAGCACATACTCTCTACATCTGACTGTCATTAGGTTTAGGGCTCAGTCAAGGTTAGCTTGGTGCTACCACCAAGTGTTTTTTTTTTTTCATTTGAAACTGCAAATAGGCAAATTAATCACTCTCTACCATACATACAAAAGAGCAGTGGGACTAGTTTATTATCTTTGCTGAAAGGATAGCTGCTGCTGGTTTTCCTCACTATTGGAACAGCTTTTATCCCAGCTGGTCAAAATGCAAATTGCAAATACTGTGAGCCAGATTATCCTTGCTTTACCCTACTTCCTCATCTCTTTTTATTCAGCTGTTGTTGTGTTGCTATATCTTTTAGATTAAAAACATCAGGATAGGACATCCAAGAAGAAGGTCAAAAAAGTCAAGACAACAAAAAGCATTCTTAATATGCATCATACATTAGAGAGAGAGAGACAGACAGACAGACAAACAAACAGACAGACAGACAGACAGAGTGTATTTGATAGTGCAATTGCAGATGGCTTTTTTAAAAAAAATCTGTTCTGAAATATCCCTTCATTAAAACATAAAACTAAACAAATAAAGTAACATAGAACAAGCAAATAAGAAGTACAAGGACCTTATTAGGAGTTATAGAATTACTTCAAATTCTTTGTCAATTCTTTTAATATTTGATATGAAGTGTCTCCTTGGAAACTATCAGTCTATATAAGTTAATAAAAAAGTAGAATAAATTATTAATGAAAATAGTTAGGATGGAGGTCTACAGAAAGTGGCAGCAGCAAAAGTGTCCTTGGCTGGTCTCAGAGAAGTTTCTCAGACAAGTAGTATTAAAACAGGTTTGTTTGTGAATGAGTGATCCATGAAATCCAAGCTGGTTGGAATCAAATGTGCGGTCACAAATATATCCAAAAAGTGGCAATAACAAATTATTTCCCTAATACTACCAAGAAAAGTACCCAGGCATGTTGCCATTTAAAGCACAAGTTTAACTTGAAAGACTTTTTACTTTAACTTTATATAAAATGACACTTCAGAAATAGTTTTTAATTACATTTTTAATTTTTTAAAAGCTATATTTTTCTGATCCTCTGTAAAATCTCTGAAAGGATTGCTTCACAAAGTACACCCCTCCTATGAACAGCATCTACTTCCTCCAAAAGATCCAGTGTTGCAAAGACTTTTCCTGATTGTCTCAGTATACATGTGGATTCTTTCAATTTGCAGAAGCAATGTCTATTCATACATGCACAGGCAGCCAAAGACAGACTTCCATTCACCTGGGCCAAGAGTTCCAGAGGTTGCAGTTACTTTAGTACTTTATGGAGTGGGTGCTTTATTCATGCCACTGGAGTTTGCTAAGCACCCCTTTCAAAGGCTTTGCACACTTCTCTTAGCCTGGTGAAGTGCTCATTATTTTCCCTCTAGTGAACCAATGCATTCACAAATATTGTTTACATAGATCACTTCCTTTTAAAACATACTCATCTGACCTTTTTCTGTTTACAGTCAAGTCTTTCCTCAATGTCCATTTGTCTTACAAACTCACCTCTTGATAGACAGAATATCTAGGAATATAACTGTTCTTGCCTCAATTTTTTACGTGCGTAAATTTGGTGAAATACCTCGCTGACACTGTCCTGAATATATGAATGAAAGAAAAACAAACAGAAAAACAATTAGAAGTTATTTATTTATTTAAGTTAAGGTAAAATTAATATTTTATAAGGATCTGTAAATTATTTGTACACTAAACATCCATTCATAATAATAGTGTATGAATCTACAAGCAATACTGTTCCAATTGTCATTAATTTAACTCAGTGGTTCCCAAACTTTTTCAGTCCACCGCCCCCTTGGTGCTACAAACTCATTCATGGTGCCCCCCACCCAGGGATGAGATTCAAATTTCTGTGGGCATGGCCTAATTTGAAAGTGTGGCTTGCTGGTCACATGACCGGGTAGGAGTGGTTTGGTGGTCATGTGACTGGGTGGGCATGACTGGCTGGTCACGTGACTGGTTAAAGTGGCTTGCTGGCTGAGCATGGCTTGCTGGTCACATGACTGGGTAGGTGTGATTTGGTGGTCATGTGACTGGGTGGACTTGGCCAGGTGACTGGCAAACAAGTGGTCCTCACTTAATGGCCAGTTGTTTAGCAAGCATTCTAATTTATGACTGGCCTTCCCAGAGATATTTGACCTGTTTTTGGAGTTTTGACAGCCATGCATACACATACACACACACTCCCTTCTAACCCTTCTGACCCTGCTGGAGCAGGTCATTGGACTAGAATCAGCAAAACTTCTCTGATTAGATTCTAGTAGTGAATAAAATCTAATCAGAGATGCTTTGCCAATTCTTGTTGATTTGTTTTATTTGTATCTCTTTATTTTATGTTGCTGAATTGCATTGACATGTGTGTCCCTTCTTGTGCACAACCCAGAAGCATTTGTGATTCTTTGCAGCAAAAATTATCGACCTCTGGCTTTGCTCTACTTTTCAAACATGCCGCCACTGCCGCATTCTAGGTGCCGGCCCCGCAGGTCCACCCCATTCAGCTCACTGCACTGGAGGGACCTGCCCAAGCAAGTCAAGTCAATGGGGTGAGCCTAAGAGAGGGAAAGAGAGAGAGAAGGAAGAGAGAAGGAAGAAAAGAAAGAGAGGGAAAGAAAGAAAAAAGGAAAAAGAAAGAGGGGGGATGGAAGGAAGGGACAGAAAGAAAAAGAAATAAAGAAGGAGGGAGGGACGGAGGAGAAAGATAATGAGATATCTATTCTGGTCCAATCACCTGCTCCAACAGGGTTAGAAGGGAGTGTGTGTGTGTGTGTGTGTGTGTGTGTGTGTGTGTGTGTGTTCTCCTTGTAATTTACCAGTACATTTTGGTTTTGCCTTCTTCAGAATTGGCACGGTAATACAATGAGGAAAAGTAATTTTTAGGGTGGAGATCTGGTCCAATGGATCCTGTTTAAAGCCTCAACAAAATGTGATGGCTTCCTGATAGTCTTGACCATGTTTCGTCCACAAAACCTTTAATAGAAATCAAAATGTTTCAATGTACTGGCAAAGATGTTTCAATGTGGAAAAGGGCCTCAGTCTAAACTAGGCCTCATTTCAATCTGATGCATCAGGTCTCTCTCTCTCTCTTTCTCTCCCATCCCCTCCCTCCCTCCCCCCCAGACTGGCTTTGCTCTACTTTCCCGATGTGCCTGCAAGGCTGGCGCTTTGAGCATGGATGGATGGATATATAGATAGATAGAGATAGACAGACATGTAGGTAGGTAGGTAGGTAGATTGGTAGGTAGGTAGGTAGGCAGACTTTTTGGATGAATATATGGATAGATAGGTAGGTAGGTAGGTAGATAGATAGATGGGTAGATAAGTAGGTAGGTAGGTAGGTAGATCTATATTGGTAGGTAGGTAGATAGAAAGACAGGCAGGTAGGTAGGTAGGCAGACCTTTTGGATGGATGGATGGATGGATGGATGGATGGATGGATGGATGGATGGATGGATGGATGGATGGATGGATAAACAGACAGACAGACAGAATGCGACAGCAGCGGCACTTTGGGAAAGTAGAGCAAAGCCAGAATAGGAATTGAAATCCACACAAGATGCCAAGGTTGAGAAACACAGGCTGAATATATCAACCCAGCCATTCTGGTGAGAGTTTAGCATGCTGTTTGATTCCAGCTTAGTCAATAAACCATGGCTAAGATCTTCCTGCTCTTTAATGCAGCTGCCCCTCTGCCCCTTCTCCAGCCCCCTGCCCAAGTTCTTTCTTTGGCATCCAATTTTGCAATGCTTCACCTGGGAGGAGGAAGGCGTGCAGAAGCAGCCCAGACCGGCAGAGGTGGAGGGAACGATCACTTGGAAAGTAAGCAAGCAAGCAAGTGCAGGGCTCAGTTGGAAGAACCGGGCTGCAGAGGGAGGCTACATTCCAGGTCTGGGCCAGCCACATAGAGCCTAACTGAGCCACACATCTTGGAGAGCCGCAACTGCACCCACCCACATTCTGCGTGCAAGCCTGGATGGCTGGAGAGTCAGAGGGTGGGTGGGCACTGCATGCTGCCTTGTTCTCTTCTGGGGAAGGGGGCCCTAACGCTGGACCACCCACCCCTTCCACTGCGCGCCTTGGGAGGGTTTTCCTTTCGGGCCTTCTGGCGTGCCTCCGCTGCTTCCACCAGAGAGAGCAGCCTCCAAGCTAAGGTGCCCCCTTTTTGCCACCTCCCACCTTCCCCTCCCCAGGCTTGGCAAGGTTTGCCACATGCGGGTTCCGCATTCAAGGCACCGGCTACGGAGCTATGAAACAGTCAATGGGCTGTGTGGCTAGCAGTCAGTGAGCCTGCAGGTCCGGCACCTCAAATGCCTCCCTGCTGCCTCTTAGCACCCTCCCTGCCAGTCCCCTTGCCTCTTAGCACCCACCTAAGGCATCTCCCCCCAGGGGGCGGTTCCGCCCACTTTGGGAATGACTGGTTTAACTTATTCCGCTTTGACTTTTTCATACTTAAATGTTCTAGTGCAACAGTATCAAACACAAGGCCTGGGGGGGCAGGTCTGGCCTGCAGAGTGCTTAGATCTGGCCCGGGGGGTCACCCTGGAAACAGTAAAGGACTGGCCTCTGCCAGTGAAAAGGGAGCTTGGGAAGGCTGCATGTGGCTCTCCCAAGCTCTGTTTTTGCTGGCAGAGGGTTACAGGAGGCCATCACAGCTAAAAACAGAACTTGGGAGGGATGCATGTGTCCCCCCACACCCCTCCGAGCTCCAATTTTGCTAGCAGAAGGTTGCAGGAGGCTGTCCAGTGGAAAATGGAGCTTGAGAGTGCCGTGGGTGGCTCTACCAAACTCCATTTTCTCTGGCAGTTAATAGAAGGAGGCCATTGCAGCCAGCTTGGGAACCTGTTTTCACTGGCAGACTGCTTGGGCCACCACAGGCACCCCCAACACGAGTAACCTTGAGCTAGTCATGCACACCCACCCAGTCTCCCAAGGTCAAATAAAATCCTGATGCAGCCCACAATGAAATCAAGTTTGACACCCGTTATAGTGAATATTGAATTTAGAAGTATATTCTCTCATTTTGGTAAAACCTAATTAAATGCTCCTGCCTGGAATCTACTATAATATCTGTAAACAGGAATGCATAAAGAAGGAAATAGTCTTTCCGTGAATATTTTAAGCATCTCCTTGAAAGATAATACTCACTTTTCCTCATTCTTACTGTCTCATGAAAAATGTCCTCTTTCTTCTTAATTTTGTAACCTGAGGAAGTTCAAGTCGCTTCTAACTCAATGAACATGGGGTGGGGCATCTTTGAAACTGACAAAAACAGTGTTGCTTTTCCATGAAGCAAGCTGTACCTCTTTTGTATATATTCACATATAAAACATGTGCTACTTATGAAAGGGACGGAGGTTACATTGTGATGGTACAATAGCAATAACAATAGCATTTAGAGTTAAATACTGTTCCATAGTGCTTTACCATACTCTCTGAGTGGTTTACAGAGTCAGCATATTGCCCCCAATAACCTGGGTCCTCATTTTACCAATCTTGGAAGGATGAAAGGATGAGTCAACCTTAAGACAGTCAGGACTGAACTCCAGGCTGAAGGTAAAGTTGGCCTGCAATACCGCATTCTAACCACTGAAGCACCAGGGCTCTTTTGTTGCTGAGATGAAAGTTTTGGTGATGTGAACATCTCTACAATAAATCTTATTAAGGGGATAAAATTTCTAGATGAGCAACAAAAAACATATAATGAAGGAAACCGACTTTAGGTACTTAGAACAATAAGAAAGAAAAAGAAGGGAAAAAAATAGGAAGAAGGGAAAGTTCCAGATATCGAGTTTTTAAAAATGGTGAGAAATTACCAAACACTGGCTTTTCCACACCTAAGTACTTCTTTATGCAATCATCCAAGCACTTATTGCACCTACTTGCTGAAAATAATACTTAAAAAAATAAGTTGACATTGATGTGCTTTTAACAACTAATACGATTTCTATATACAGATATATGAAACAAATGTTCAGTAATAGACTGTTCTTCACTGTATCCTATTGTTATTATACTTTATAATTTCCATATACAGATGTTCATTTTTTTTCAACTATATTATTGTAGTGTTTGTTAATTCATTTGTCTATAATCTTTCAATAAACTTTCTTTTGTCAAGGAAGGAAGGAAGGAAGGAAGGAAGGAAGGAAGGAAGGAAGTTCAAGAAAGTTATTGACTTTACTTTTTATTTAACCTTGTTGGCAGTTTTAATTTACTTAAACTGAATTTTATTGATGATATCCTTTCTAGCTTAGTGAGCAACTACAACTAAACTTTTTTTTAACTTTCCTGGGAAATTCTGTTAAGAGACACTTTGGTGTAGCAATGCAAGAAACTGGAAGACTTTGAGTTTCAGTTGTACTTTAAACTTGGACCCATCACTCTCTCAGCCTACGAAGAAGGCAATGACAAATTACTTCCAAAAAATGGTGCCAAGAATATTTCAAGGATTTATTCAGAGTGTTGCCAAGACTCAAGACTGTCTCAAAGGCACTAAGAAAGAAATTTGGAGATCACATTTTAGTTTCTGATTTTGAACTAGAGCGGTGTAATTATTTTTTAACAATTTCTTTATATGTAGGTAAATCTAGGATTATGGTTACTTTTGCTAAATGGTTCAATAACTTCACCCTTAAAATCTGCACTGGCTTCTCTTGTTTATTCTAACTGCTCCAAGGCATACTTATTTACTGGATCTAAACATTTTATCTCTCTGTAATGACCTCAACTGACATATGTTTAGCCATTTCTCAAGTTATCTGCTATTATCACGTTCACAGTTTTGATGACATTTCAGATTTCAACCTTAGCATCACCGCCTCAAACAAATTATTAGTACATCGTAGAATCAGTAAGTCTGATAAATTTCTCATGTTCCCATGGGAGAGTATTTGTGTTATAAATTTCTAATTTATTTGATTTTAAGCTTTAGTACCTATAAAAGTAACCATATTTCAGCTTGACTTATCAAACTGAATCCATCATTTTGATATTCAAAGATTTGATATTCAGCTATCACTGGGTGTTCCATGAAAACATGTGTTGAAACAGGTCCACTTCTTGTTGGCAAGAGCTTCAGTGCCTTGTAACAAGTTTCAGAGACCAATGTAAGGAAGAAACATGATCCAGGTGATGGCCAAAGTCTATCTGCTTGGTCATTTCTTTACAGGATATCCAGATAATGAGATAGAGATACAAAAGAAGATGGTGAAAATGGTGTAAATCTTTTATTCAGGATGGGCAGATTTCAAATAACATGATCCCAAACCATAAGGGTTCTAAAGGTGAAAATCAGCACTTTGAATTGTACCCAGAAGCAAATTGGCAACCAATTCAGCTCCCACAGGACACCTGTACACACTGAGATCTGCACAAAAATAGCTCTTGAGAAACCCATTGCCACCAGACTGTGATCTGACCGTGTCAGGGAGACCAAATAGAAGTCTACCAAATCCAGGTCACATAGGCAATGCTCCGACAAGAACAAAAAAAAATCAGGTGTGTGTCCGCTATTCCTAGTTGGTCCCTGGGTAACCTGGGACAAGCCCATGGAAGTCATGGTTGTGGTGGTGCAGTGGTTAGAATGCAATACTGCAATACTTCAGGCTACTGAGTATCTGCGCATGACTGGGATGTCGGCTGTCTGAATGGAGACGTCCCGGAGGGCTTCATTCGATCTGGGCAGAGACGTCGGGGGGAGAGTTTTCCCCCCTGATCTTCTTCCAGCTGGTAGGGATGGATCCGGCCGTCGCCTTGAGTCCATCCTGGAGTGTATCGGAGCCACGACGGCCAAGCGGTGGGTCTGCGACGCGGAGTTTGCAGGACTACAGCTGCGCCCGCCATCTTGGATGGCGGGATATTTGAATTCCAGGCGAGAGGATCGGCTGAGGTTTGTTTTGCTGCGATCCCCTCTCGCTCTCGCTCTTGCTTCAGTGGGTGGACGAGGCTGCTGGCATTTGCTGTCTTGCCTCGTCGCCCTCTTTTACTCGCAGCGTTTTGCCTGGCAGCGTTTGACATTGTTGTTTTCCGTGTGTGAGCTCTGGAAACTTGTTTTGCTGGGTCTGTGCTGCCGCCATGCCGAGCCCATCCTAGGATATGTGGGGGGGCGAGGCAGCTGAGCGGCTTGCAGGCGAGGCAGGAAGCGACGGCGGCAATTGAGGCTGCCATGTCCTCTGTCAGGACTCAACCGAGGCCATAGGTGACGGACTGTATCATCGTTATTGTTGCAGCATCGCCAGGGTTATTTTTTGCAACTGCTGTCTGAGCCGCCATTATGTGGGCAGCAGATGTGGCAATTATTAGCAATCTGCTGCCTGAGGAAAACTGCCACTGTTGAGTCCCCGTTACCAACGTTAGGACCATTATCATCAATTCCAGGCCATTGTCACCCTTGGTGGAACAACATCACCCACCAGCCAGCAAATGCCCCTATCTGACTATCCCTGACCAGGAGAAAGGTGCCAGAGGAGGAGGTTTTTATATTGTCATCGTGTGAGAGGACGATGGCGGTTGTATATCATCTCTCTCCCCACTGTTGTGAGAGGACAGAGGGTTGAACTTTAACTTCCACCTTGAGGTCCGTGTGATCTGGTCCCTCACCATCGTGAGAGGATGGTGGGCCTATTATCATCGGGACTCCCCAGTGACCATGAGAGGGTCATAGGGGTAGAGGATCTCTTCTTTTGCAGGACAACATATTCTGGCCCTTTCTTTGTTATCAGGCCTTACTGCCCAGAGATGATGAAAGGATGAAGTTTACTTATTCGGCAGCCGAACTGTGGACCCTGAGGAATGCCCCCTTTCTCAGGTCTGGCCCTCAGACCTTTCCCTGTCATACCTCGAGGATGGTTCTTGGGTACCAGAGAGGAGACACGGCGCAGCTGGGGGTTTTAATTATAGGGATTTTAAGGGTTCTTTTAAATTATTTAAATTCTTGATGAAATTTTTAATGGGGTTAGGGAAAGGGAATTTATTATTGGGGTTCAGGAGGGGGGGCCAGACCGGGTTTGGGGGACAACCCGTCTGGGGATAAAGCCAGACCAGGGCATGCCTGCGACTGGGAGGCCTTGGGATCGGGGACGGTCGATCCGAAAATGGGGGCTTCTTCTGGGGAGGGGGATGAAAGGGCTATCCCTACGATCGGTGGGAGAGGCAGGTATGGTGCTGACAGGGGGTCTTATCAAGTTATGGGAGCCCGGCCCCGCTGTTTACAAGCGGTGGTGTGCTCCGGCCCCCAGGTCACGTCTCGCCCCCTGAGTTGTTTGAATGATCGGGCCCCGGGCCTTCGGCTGATGCTTTGCAATGCCAGGTCCATAGTGAATAAAGCCCCCCTTGTTCACGATCTTGTCACGGAGGGGGGTGCGGACCTGGCTGGCATTACCGAGACCTGGCTGGGACAGGAGGGTGGTGTCCCTCTAGTAGAAATGTGCCCAGCCGGGTTTCGGGTTTTTCATCGGCCAAGGGCCCAGGGGAAGGATGGGGGGGTTGCGGTAATTATTCGGGAGGATCTGGATCCTAGGGAATCCACTGTTCCTCAGACGACCGGATGTGAATCCCTTTTTGTTAAGTGTGGTTCCGGGGTTCAGATGGGCCTTTTGATCACATACCTGGCTCCCTGCTATGTGACATCGGCCCTGCCTGAGCTCCTCGAGGTCATAGCCGGTCTGGTGGTTGAGACCCCCAGGCTGATGGTCATGTGGGATCTCAACCTGCCTTCGGCCGGTGGGGTCTCGGGGATTGCCCAGGAGTTCTTGGCTTCCATGACAGCCTTGGGCCTGACCCAATTAATTAAGGAACCCACGCATACTGGGGGTCACATCCTGGATCTGGTTTTTGTCTCTGGACAGTGGCAGGATGATCTGGGTGTTGGGGATGGTTTTGTTGAACCCTTGTCATGGTCAGATCATTCGCTCCTTAGGCTGGACTTCCAGGCCGCTTCTGCCCATCGCAGGGAGGCGGACCAAATACGTTGGTACTGCCCCAGGCGCCTGATGGATCCAGATAGGTTCCTGATGGAGCTTGGCCCATATCCCGACATTCGAACTCACGACTCGGTGGGGGACCTGGTCGCCACTTGGGAAAGGGTGGCGGCTGGGGCCCTGGACCGGATCGTGCCCTTGCGGCCTCTGACCTGGCGCCGCTCTCGCTCGGCCCCCTGGTTTTCCGGGGAGCTGAGGGAGATGAAGCGCCGGAAAAGACGCCTGGAGAGTATTTGGAGGACTACTCACTCCGGACCCGACAGAACACTTTTACGGTCTTATATCAAGATCTATTTAGTGGCGATAAGGGTGGCAAAGCGTCTTTACTTTTCCACCCTTATTGCAGTCCGCAGGAAACTGCCCGGCCACCCTGTTTAGAGTGACCCGCTCCCTCTTGGAAGGGGGAGTGCGGGAGGACCCCTTGCAGGGACAGACTGAGGATTTTTCAAAGTTCCTGATGGATAAAATCGCTCGGATCCGGGATGGGTTGGATTCTGAATGGGCGGCTCTGGGTGGGGGATCGGGGGCGGAACTTGAAACAGTCATTTGGGATGAGTTTGATCCTGTGACCCCCAAAGACGTGGACAGGTTGCTGCGGGGACTGAATGCAACCACATGTTTATTGGACCCGTGTCCCTCCTGGCTGGTGTTGGCCACCCGGGAGGTGACACGAGGTTGGTTTCAGGGTATTATTAACGCTTCCTTGAGTGAGGGATATCTACCCCCCGCCTTGAAAGAGGCGGTGGTGAGACCCCTCCTCAAGAAACCGTCCCTGGACCCAACTCTGTTATCTAATTATCGTCCCGTCTCCAACCTTCGTTTTATGGCGAAGGTTGTTGAGAGTGTGGTGGCACAACAGTTTCCCAGCACCTGGATGAAGCTGTCTATTTGGATCCACGCCAATCGGGCTTCAGGCCTGGGCACAGCACAGAGACGGCGTTGGTCACATTGGTGGATGATCTCTGGAGGGCCTGTGACAGAGGTTATTCCTCTGTCCTGGTCCTCTTAGATCTCTCGGTGGCTTTTGATACTGTCGACCACAGTATCCTATTGCAGCGGCTGGACGGGTTGGGAGTGGGAGGCACCATTATGCGGTGGTTCTCGTCCTTCCTCTCTGACTGCTCGCAATTTGTGTTGGCAGGGGGGCAGAGGTCGGCCCCGAGGCCCCTGGTTTGCGGGGTGCCTCAGGGGTCGGTGCTCTCGCCCCTTCTGTTCAACATTTATATGAAGCCGCTAGGTGAGGTCATCCGTGGCTTTGGGGTAGAGTTCCATCAGTACGCTGATGATACTCAGCTGTACATTTCTACCCCAGGCCACCCCGATGAAGCCGTCGAAGTGATGACCCAGTGCCTGGAGGCTGTGCGGTGTTGGATGGGGCGGAACAGGCTTCAGCTCAACCCATCTAAGACTGAGTGGCTGTGCTTCCCAGCACCCCGGTACAGCCAGCTGGTTCCATCGCTGGCTGTGGGGGGGGGGGGGAAATTCTTGCCCCCACACAGAGGGCCCACAATCTGGGTGTCCTCCTGGATGTGTGGCTGTCATCGGAAGACCACGTTGCGGCCATCGCCAGGGGGGCTTTTGGCCAGGTCCGTAGGATCTACCAGTTGCGGCCCTTTCCGGATCGGGATGCGCTTCGCACGGTCACCTCCACCCTGGTGACCTCCCGCCTAGACTATGCCAATGCTCTCTACATGGGGCTGCCTTTGAAGAGTATCCGGAGGCTCCAGTTGGTGCAGAATGCAGCCGCGAGGGTGGTAATGGGAGCTCCTAGGGGCTCCCATGTTATGCCACTTCTGCGTGCGCTGCATTGGCTCCCGGTGGCCCTCCGGGTGCGCTTCAAAGTCTTGGTCACTATCTTTAAAGCGCTCCATGGCTTGGGACCGGGATACTTGCGAGACCACCTCCTGCCACCATCAGCTTCCCACCGACCGGTACGCTCCCATAGAGTCGGTCTCCTCAGGGTGCCGCTGGCTGGACGGCTGGCGACCCCGACGGCGTGGGCCTTCTCATTGGGAGCACCCCTTCTCTGGAATGAATTACCCCCGGAGGTAAGGGCCGCCCCTGATCTCATGGCCTTCCGTCGGTTACTTAAAACTCACCTATTTTGGCAGGCCGGACTGGCCTAGGGGTCTTTTAAATTTTAACCTGGTTTTAATTTCTTTTAACTCTTGTTTATATTTTTAATTAGAGCCACACTATATTCAATTTTTAAATTTTAATATTATCATGTTGTATGCTGTATATGTGTTCTGTATATATATTTTATTGGCTGTTCACCGCCCCGAGTCCCTTTGGGGAGAGGGGGCGGTATATAAATCGAATTAATAAATAAATAAATAATAATACTTCTGCTGACTGCCAGTGCCTGCAATTTGGCAGTTCGAATCTCACCAAGCTCAAGGTTTACTCAGCCTTCCATCCTTCTGAGGTTGGTAAAATGAGGACCCAGATTGTTGGGGGCAATATGCTGACTCTGTAAACCACTTAAAGAGGGCTACAAAGCACTGTGAAGCAGTATAAGTTTAGTTTACTTTACTTTATTGTCATTGCACCTCGTACAACAAAACCAAACACCATCTTCAGTGCACATCATGACCATGAAAATAAACACAGACACACATCCTTCACACTGCACACATTGAACCAAAACCCCCGACACTGCACCAACACTGCACTATACAGTAGAATTCAAAAGAGCTACTGCCCTGAGTTAGAAGCTTTTTTCAGCCTATTTGTCCTTGTTTTTATTACTCTGTACCATCTGCCAGATGGTAATAGTTCAAAAAAAGGGTGCCCAGGATGAGATGGCTCTTTGAGAATATTTTGAACTTAAGGCAGCAGGAGCTATAAAGCTCTTCCAAAGAGGGGAGAGAGCAACAAATTATCTTTTGGGCAATAACATTAACCCTCTGGAGTGCTTTCCTGTCTGCCACTGTGTAATTGGCAAACCATACAGAGTGCAGTAAGTTAAGATACTCTCTATAGTGCAGCAATAGAAGATCACCAGTAGTTTATTTATTCAGTTGTTGTTTTACTGAGAAGTCTCAGGTAGTATAATCTCTGCTGGGCCCTTTTGACCAGTACTGCAATATGAACACCCCAGGTCAGGTCCTCTTTTATGGTAACACCCAGAAACTTAAAACTGGCCACTTGCTCCACTCGGTTGATATGCAAGGGCTGGATATCTGATCTGTTCCTTCTATAGTCCACTATAAGCTCCTTGGTCTTATTGATGTTGAGGACCAAGTTATTGTCTCCACACTACGAAAGCAACTGGTCCACCTCATCTTGGTAGGCAGACTCATCCCGCCCCCGGAGATGAATCCCACCGCTGTTGTATCATTGCAAATTTAGTAATAGTATTACTAACATGAGTGGGAATGCAGTCATGCACATAAAGAGTATAGAGTAAGGGTCTCAACACGCAACCTGTGGTGTACCAGTGTTAAGAATTAGGGCTGAAGAGATATGATTACCTAATCTGACATTCTGTGAGTGGCCAGACAGGAAATCCATAATCCAAAGGCAGATTGAATGAGAAAGTCCAAGGTCCAGAAGTTTAGAGACTGGTCTATGTGGAAGAATTGTGTTAAATACAGAACTAAAATCTACAAAAAGCATCCTCACATAGCCCCCTGCTGTTCTAGATGAGTCAGAGCAGTGTGAAGAATGATGGCTATAGCGTTCTCTGTAGATCTATTTCTTCTGTACACAAACTGGTGTTTATCAAATGTATGTGGAAGACTAGAAATGATGTGCCAGCAGACCAATTTCTCAAAGCATTTCATGGTGATAGGAATGAGTGCCACTGGTCTGTAAACATTGAGGTTGTTGATAGGGAACTTCTTTGGCAGTGGAACAACGGTGGAAGCCTTCAAACAAGATGGAATAGTGGACTGGGATAACGACCGATTGAAGATCTGTGTAAAGACTCCAGCCAACTGATCAACACAGTCTTTAAGCACTTGGCCAGAGATACCGTCAGGACCAGCAGCATTTCTAGGGTCCACAGCCTTCAGAATGCTCCTCACCTCCTGTTCCTCCACAATGAGGTGAGGACTACAATTGGCTGTATTGTGGTTGTATTTTATCTGTCTCTGATGTCTCTGATGTCTTCACTTCAAAGCGAGCAAAGAAACGATTCAGTTCCTCTGCTAATGAAGCATCCCCCTCAGCAGGGATGACATTCAGTTGATGGTTGGTAATTTGGTTGGTAATTTGTTGAATCCCTTGCCACACCTGCCTCATGTTATTGCTATAAAATTATCCTCAATCTTCCTCTTATAGTTAGTCTTGGCCTTCCGAATACCCTTTTTCAGATTAGCTCTGGCAACACTGTATCTTGCCCCATCACCGGACCTAAAGGCCTTGATCCTGTCACGCAAGAGGTGCTGGACTTCCTTGGTCATCCAGGGTTTCTGATTGGGATAGATCGTAATACGTTTATCTACAGTGATAGTATCTATGCAGTGTTTGATATAGCACAGAACAGTTGTAGTGTGCTCCTCTAGGTCAGGGTGGTAAAAGATGTTCCAATTTGTGTTCTCCAAACAATCCTGAAGTTGTTGGAAAGCATCTTCTGTCTTTACTGTCTTTATTATAGGCAGAGCCTGTCTCCTAAGAAGGATGTATGGTGATGACATATGGTCTGATTGTCCCAAATGTGGTAATTGTATAACGTTATAGTCAAGTTTGATGTTGGTATATACTTTGTCCAATATGTTTGCTCCTCTAGTAGCACACTTAACATGCTTGATAGAATTTAGGGAGCACTGCTTTTAAATCAGCTCGATTAAAGTTCCCCGCTATGATATGCATAGCATCAGGATACTTATTCTGCTGTTTACTAACAATGTTATATAAGAATCCCAAAGCTATGGTAGTATTGGCATCAGATGGGATATAGACTGCAGTAATCAAAATCACGCTGAATTCCCATGGAAGATATATGGGTCTACATTTAAAAGTCATATACTCCAGATCCATGGAGCAATGCTATCTACAGTCTTTGTATTGATACACCAGCTTTTTTGTTCACGTAAAGCCTTAAGCCTCCCACTTTGTCCTTGCCATAATATCTACTACTGTCCTGCCGGTGAGCTATGTAGCCTTCCAGTTCAACAGCTGCATCTGGAATGAGTAAATGAAGCCAAGTTTCTGTGATTAACAAAACACAGCAGTTCTTGATGAATTTAGTCTTTGCAATCTGTAGCTTTAATTCATCCACTTTGTTAGTCAGGTAAGATTGGTAAGAAATATACTGAATTGAAGAAACTTACTCAGCCTAAAGAAAACCCCAGCATAGCATCCTCTCTTCCTGTTCCTCTTTCTCTGCCTCTTCCTCCTTCCTACAGGGATAGTGATCCATGCAGAGGTGGTATTCAGCAGGTTCTGACCAGTTCTTGAGAACCAGTAGTGGAAATTTTGAGTAGTTTGGAGAACCAGCAAATACCAGCAAATATCACCTCTGACTGGAGATTTTACAGTATCCTTCCCCAGCAACACCAACCAAACCATGTCCACAGAACCGGTAGTAAAAAAATTTGAATCCCACCACTGGATCCATGGCTCCCCCAGGGTCCTAGCTGCCTCCTTTGGTATGTTATAAGAATGTATAAAACCATCCATAATAGCCTTTTCACATTTCAATCCAATTTGTAGCAAGGCTTGCCGACTATAGACGCCCCTTGCCCCACAGGAGTCAATCAAGAAAAGAATCCAAAACACACACAGAATCATACACACCATACACTGAAAGAAGGAGTGGCCAACCGCAGCATCCATGTACACAGCCATCTTGAAAACTGAAAAAGTCTAAGTGCTATTGCTATGGTTTCCATGAAATCCTGGGCTATCTCTGTCTCCATCCACCAGGATGGCAGGTTGAAGTCCCCCAGTACTATAAGCCTGGGAAACTCCACCAGCCTTGGGGTAAGGTCCAGGAATCCAGATAGGAAAGCTGCCATGCAGCAGGGAAGCTGGTACAGCAGCAGAAATCCCATCTGATCCGTTGAGCCAAACCTAAGAAAAAGAATCTCACCAGCTGGGCACTTGTGGAGTGATGCTCCTGGAGGGTGCCAGCAATTGTCTGATAACAACAGCTACGTCCCCTACCCAGTCCGATAACCTGCTGGGCACATTTCTGAGTGGGAATACCTCCCTCTGGGACTATTAGATTTAGAGCTAGAATCAAAGAAAAAAGAAAGGAAAGTACAAGAAGATAGAAAACCGGTTTCCAAGCATTGCACAATTAACTGAAAAAGTTCAAAATTACATTGATATAAATTTGCATATTGGAATATATTAATTTACCATCATTATTAAAAGCCTATTATTATGCAGATATTATCAGTAGTAACCAATATAACTTGAATCTTTGATTTGCTGGATGTCTCCAATACAGAGGAATCCAGAAGGCAGATAGATGTGGAAGGGCATGAGGAGGGGCCTAAAAACAGTGTATGACAGGTTACACCATATTTCTGAAGGGTATTTGAAAGATATCCTTCTTATGTCTCAGCTTTGTTTTCACATACTGGTGGTTGACACAAGGGGTGTAAGTGACATATAACTTGCTTTAAAAGATGTCTGAATAATTAGGCATTCTGAGATTTTTGTGCTTTGAATATTAAACATTTTGTCCATTTTCATTATTAAAAAATGTATCTAATATGAAATAATAGCAATGAGCAATGACAGATTCCATTGTACACATAGAAAGAACTGTTCAATAGTTTTTCTGACATTAGATGAGAAGTCCATCAGAAAAAATTCAATATGTTTTTTTTAATTAAAAATGAACACTCATTAAAGTGGTAAACTGATGTGATAATTGTAGTACTGGTCAAGAAGCAAATGTAGAAAGTAAGAAAATAAACACAAGGAATAGAAATGGAATTCTTTATGGTTGTTTCACTTAGTTTTTGAATGGTCGATTTGGTTAGCAGTTGCCAATGTATACTTGGAAAGTCCTTTTTTGAAATTTCTCATGAAAATGTGCAGTATGTAACCCTTCAGTAGACGATTTATCTTTTTCAGCACTGGGAAAATCAGGTAAATATCTTCCTGAATCCCATTTCTTTTGACACATCCAATCCAAGTTATAACTCTCAAGAAACTGCTCTGGAGCTGACTCCATTTAATGATAATAATACACACACACACACAAACACACACACATACCCATAGATATATGGGCATTTCTCTGAAATTTTTTTACATTTATATCCTAAAGCATCTAAGAAGGAAGAAAGGAAAATGTGTCTCTACAGATTTTGATAAACTATGACTCTCAGCATCCTTCAATGTTGGCTATAATGACAAAGGCTGCTAGTAGTTGTACTTCACCCATAGTTGTAGGGTAGTATTTTTCCTAAGAGGCAATCCCAATGAATTTAGTGTAGTTTAACCCTGATGTACAGGGTTACATTGGATTATGTATTGTTTTAAGATGTGAAATCTTATTGGGTATAATGTATTCTAGTGATGCCAGATAATGAATGTTCAAAAATTATGTCTGTGTGTATTTGTATTTGTACAGCTTCAGATATAGCTTCAGATACAGACACCTACTGAGTTTGTAGATGATGCATGATTTTAATTAAGCCATTTATGGCTTACCTTATTAGTATGTGCTATTTGGTAGGAAAGTAGAATAAGATTTCTGCTTTTCTTTTCCAATACTCCAATGCTTACCTTCTGTCATAAAGATCTGGGGACAATACAGGGATGAGGAAGATGAGCCCCAGAAGCCTTCGCAGGGGGCAGCAAACAGCAGTGGGTTGGGGGGGGGGTAATAAATACAAAAGCTGGATTGTGATGGCATGATTCTGCTTTCATCCTTTTGATGAAAGTATCGGATTTTCTGGAGATGTCTATGAATTTATCTCAGTTTTTTGGATGACAATAAATCAAAAGTATAATTTAAAAATACATTGTGGTTTTAAGCTTTGTTTCTAAGTCTAATGAACAACAACCTTTCAAATGTATAATTAAATAGAGAATATGGAAAAGCAGTATAAACTGTCAACATGTAATAAATCAATAACAGAATTCAATATTAACTTTTTGGGAATAATTTCTGCTACTGGAGCTCCAATACATTATGAATATATTTTTTCACTTATTTATTTTTTATTGTTCTGAGGTTGAAGGGGGTGGCATGGAGAAAATAAATTTCATGGGTTTTTTTACTTTTTACTGTTTATTTCATTCTTTTCCAACAAATGTACAATCTGTAGATGATATGATACCATCTATAATATAATACTACATTACTATTATGTGTGGTAAAATCAATGGCTGAAAGAAGACCCTGGTAGGGAGAATTAAGAATTATTCCAGCTTGGACTCCATGGAGGAAGAGTACTTAGGACTATATCAGATGTTTCCCAAGAGAAGGAAGACAGTCTGGCAAAAATTTTGTGAATTGGTGACTCAACAGTGAAGAAACCTCTTGATGTAATTCTCAAAACTGTTCTGGTTGGTTGCACCTGACATCATTGTATATAATACTGTATTATAATTCTATAGATCGCATAATACATCTGTATTATCAATAGATTGGATGATGTCTTTATGATCTGAAAACCCATCTGTTTTCAATATCTGTTTAGTTTTTTAGCACCAGATACTGGCTTCAAAATTATCAGTACTGGCTTCAAAATTATCAGTATGGCTGGGCAAATCTGCCTGTTTTTAAACATGTATAGCATATATTGGACCTACATAAAAAGAATATTTTTGGATCATACAGTCCCGCCATTTCAAAACCAGTGATTACTGCGAACGATCTGTTAACCTACCACACCTTCCTATGCAAATCAAGTTTTATTATAGCATTCATTAAAAGCAATAAGGTTATTTCTGAGCTATTTCTGGCATTAATAGATTTATTTGTTTGTTTGTTTGTCTGTTTCAGTTTTCATTTTATCTAAGTTTGTTCCAAGACAGTTGTACTATGTGGAACTGCTAGATATTTTTAGTTTCTCACCCAAATCTTATCTTCTTGGTTAAATAACTGATAATGACACCATCTCTCAGATATCCTTCATCTTCACTGAGAATTGGATGTTAGTCTTATTTCAATCAATATATTCTTGTCTAATGTGTCAAGATAGTTGTATAAGTAAAGATAGTATACTTATACTCAAGGGGTATGTTGTAGTTTCTATTTCACCATTCATGACACTTACATTTTTGGAAATATTGCTAATATTGAATTGGAAAAGGAAGAAAATTAAAAGTTATACCAACTTCTTCAATCCAGTACCGTCTGGTTATTTTGTGATTACATTTTCTAGAATTTGTAACTAAAATAACAATTTGGAAGGCACCAGAGAATGTAGATCTCTGTGGTAGTCAAAGCTTCTGGGCATTTAGCAAGCCTTGTATAGCATAGATTGAAATTAGGAAAACCCAAGTTCAATACCCTCTAAGCCATTAAATACTCTTGGTGACATATGTTTTCTCAGAATTATAACTATAACATAGAATATAGAATATATGGAACCCTAAAGCAGCTACCAAAAGCTATACTTGCTGAGCCTAAAAACAGAAGACTAGCTCAATAAATGTATTATCTTTCTTCACTGTTTTGATATGTCAACCCACAATTATTTCTGTTATGAGATTGTTTCCAAATACAGGGGACTTTGTATAAGTGTAATTTCAGATTTGTTTCTGACCTTTGTACTAAACTTTCTAAAAATGTTGAGATGTCCCAATTGTAGTTGAAACCCTTTTCTGATTTAAATTTATCTTCCCTAAATGGAATAATTAGAATAGAATAGAATATATTTATTGTCATTGCATTCCATGAATACAATGAAATTTGAAAGCTACTCCAGCACAGTGCCCCACACCACATCACAATCACATTACAGAGTATTTAAAAATTAAAATAATAATATTTAATAATATTAAATAATAACAGGACTAAATCACAAATGCACTGATTGATTCAAGACAAGTACTGCGTTGGAAATGAAACTGTTTCTCAATCATATTAGTCCTTATTTTAAGACACCTATAATGCCTCCCTGATGGTAACAGTTCAAAATATGAGTGTCCAGGATGAGAATGGTCCGTGGAGATTTTTAGTGTTCTATTCTTCTGTTTCTTCAATATATAATGTATGCTTGAAGTGGTGAAGAGTTTTTTCATTGACACTGCTAAAGTGGTGGAAGTTCTTTCCTAGGCATTCCTTAAAAATGGAGCTTCCTCATGCAAAATCCAGGGTTGGTTTGTGTTAAATTTATGAGACCAGCTGTTGATTGTCAATTTATTGCTATTCTGAGCAGAAAGCTAAAAGAATAGGAATATATTGTTAAAATCTAAAAAAGAAGTAAATAGGATAAAAGAAACATATCATTTTAAAGTATATCCTCTCTTCAGTACTTACTGCTTTTTAAAATTAATCCAATCATACAGCATCTTGAGGGTTGCCTACACCACTTATACATATGGTATTTGTTGTAGTTAGAAGAGAACCATTCGAAGAGACTGGACATGGTATTATATTGTTTATTGCTGGCCAAGATAGGAAACAGCATGCTATGGTGCTATGTTAAGCTCCAGCCCTTGTAACTCTAATGAATGCTGGCTGTGAGAAAAATGAAGTTCAAGTTGACATAAAAAGAAAAGAAGAAAAATAAAATCTACTTGCCTTTAGTTCATGTTTGCCTAAACCAATGGCACCTGCTATGGCCTGGAGTATAGTAAATGTAAATTACATTTGCAATGCAGTTTCACTTAATGAACCTATTGAAGCCCTGCAAATTTTATATTATAGGGACACTACTGTGTGTATGATCACATGCAGAATTGAAGACAGTAAAGCAAAGTGCTTCCATGAATAAGTGCTCTAAAATTTAACATCTTGCAGAGATGGATTAAGCATTTGATTTTTGAGGATACAGCTTTTGAAATCAAATTTTCCTACTGAGCACAACAGTCTAGAATGATAACCAGAGTGGACAAATGCTTCTCCACAGTCTTTTAAATTACTATACAATTTATATTGTAATAAACTTGATATGGTTGTGGGGCTTGCATGCTCTGAAGACAATAGCTATGCCAAGGTTCAACCATACTGGATAGAGCTCATCAGAGAAGTCAGCTGAAGAGTGTTTCTGCCATAAACAATGTAGTAAGAAGTCATTTACAAAAACTCATAGTGGATCAGTTATCACCTAGATCAACAAGGACAATACTAGGTTGAAATTTCTGAATATCTGGTGACAAACAGGCTAAAGGACCTAGGACTGGTTGATTGATCAAGCAGGGTAGCACTTGAGGACCACTGGAAAAAAAGTTATTTATTATTGTAAATATATGAAGACTGTAAACAAAGAAATAATGGTCTATTATGACAAATTAAGTCCAACAGGAAAAGGATATCTGAAATATTGCAAGTCATCCAGAATCAGAAGTAATAGAACAAAGACTAACAGATTGATATAGATTATAATACAAGATAAAGTAGTCACAGAAGCAGAAATGGAAGAATTGCAAATGTCTATCCAGGCCAAAGAAATTGAAGCCAGAAAAAGCTCATATTTTAGAGGTAAACCAGCAGAAATCAGAAGGAATTTAGAGGAAGCCATTATATATATGGAATCATTTTTCATTCTTAAACCAGGCATTCTTCTCTGCTTTCTCCTCAGAAAGAACAAAGCCCTTTATGAAAAAGTAAAACTAAGAACAACTGAGCATCTAGAACATCAAAAACAAGAGAATAACATTACATTGAATCTTGTTATGAAGAAAACATCACAAAATTAAAAGATGCCAATTCTGTAATATCAAATATGAGCACAAACTCACTGCAAGAACAAAAACAACTAATATACTGTATGGCTGCAGTTCTAGCTGATTACCTTGGATGCAAAATCAAAAACTAAAAAATGCTAAACAGTGCACCACCAAAAAGGAAGATCAGGTTGGAAAATAAGATCAGATGCAAGCCAGCCCATCAATGAAGAGAATGCAATAAACATCTAATAGACAGCCAACATCTAATAAAGAAGAAACAGTGCATTTCTGGGTGCAGCTATGGAATAAACCAAAGAAAAAATGCAGCTTAGATAAAGAAAGTGGATAAGAATAAAAAAAAAGAAGCTGAAATAAAAGTACTTATAATAACAGCAGAAGAAAGATTGAGAATTGTTCAGTACTAGGTGAAGATGAACTGATTGAAATATCTGATTGGTCCACATCCGCTCAACATACTGCAAGAAGGTGAAAATAAATAATAGTTAACATCTGTCAAAACCTACTGATAATGAAAGATTCAACAAAAAGGGCAATATCAAACAACTACATGCCAATTATCTGCTTACCAATACATTGTTGCTAATTTGTGTGGTAGCTGATGCAGTTCAACAGCATCTACTTGAAAACAAGCTCCTTCCATCTGAGCAGAAATAGTAGTAGCTAAAGCAGAAAGAAATAGTACCTAAACAGCAGAGGGAAAAAGATCACTGCCAAATTAACAAGATGATCTTGGAAAACTATAAAAGAAGGAAGACCAACTTAAATGTAGCTTGGATTATTATAAGAAAACATTTAACTCCTTTCCACATGACTGGATTATCGAGTGCCTGGAACTAACAGGAGTCAATAGAAACATCAGATGCACTGTACAAATATCAATAGCACAATGGAAGTAACAATTGCATGTCAATGGTGATAGACTGGGAGAGTTTAACATCAAGAGAGGACTCTTTTAAGGAGAGTCGCCATTATTGTTTGTCATGGCAATAATTCCGCTGTCAAAAATACAGAAATCAGCCCATGGCTATCCAACACAAAAATATCTGCCAGGCTATCCCATATCCTTTATATGGATGATCTGAAGCTATGCAGAAAAGCATCATCTGAAATGAATCACTGCTCAACACTATCTAATATACAGCTAAGATATTGCAATGGAGTTTGGTTGGAACAAATGTGCCTCCTTTAATAACAAAAATAGTGAAAACGGAGGGAATCAAGATGCTCTATATAACTAACATTAAATGTTTGGATGAAAATGATCTAAACTAAAAAGACCTGGGCATCCTTCAGACTAACACCATCAAGCACACTAAACTCAAGAAGGAGGTTAATAGTAAATATATCAGAAGAGTAAAAAAAGATCTAAAGTCCTAATTCAGTAGCAGAAATATGATCAATGTGATTAAAACCTGGGCAATTCCAGTCATTGGATATACAGCTGGAATAGGGGATTTGACTAGAAGCTATGGATGAGAAAAACTAGAAAAATGACAGTGGATTGTGTTTTTCATCCTCACAGTGATTTGTCAGACTCTATTTGCCAAGGAGTGTAGGTGGGCATAGAATGTTGCATGACAGTTGAAGAAGGGAAAAAAAGGGCATTAGAAGAATATCTGATGGACAGTAAGGAAAATGCTGTAGGAAGCATACCATGAAACCTTATTGAATATCAAAGAGACCAAATGGACCTATAAGACCAAATGAAGAAGTGGGTACGTGATAAAACCAAGCTAACAAAATCGATAGCAACCAGAACTAGCAATAGCTAGTTTGTATATTAAATCAAAGGCAGAAAATTAGGCAAATTTACCTCACAGTGTAAAATGAAGTAGGCATTCCCCCAAACCCTTTATTCCTTTTATTAATTTTACTTGAACCAATCATTCAAGCTATGATTTATTATGCTATCTTATTTCAAAAACTAATCTTAAGCTATGGGTTTTCATTTGATTTGAGGGAGTGGCTTGAGACAAAAAAAAGCTTTAAAAAGTTTCTTTTGAGAGAAAGACAAATTTCAACTAATTTGAGAGGCTGTTGAGGTACTTACTACTATGAAGTCATGAATTCCAGTATTGTCTCTTGGCTTCCTTCATTTTCTTATCTGTCTCCATTTCTATTTTCAATTCTATATTGACTTAGTATTGGTAGAGAATTCCCAACCGTATCAAGTAAACAAAATATTTTGCCACATGTATTCTAATATATTAATCTACATGTTTTAATCCATAAAATGCCATGTATTTTCTGTATGGATTTAAGCACAGTTAGTTTAGAATAATAACTAATGTTATCCTCATTAAAAAATGCTTACAAGTTCAATTCAATAAGAAATACTTAATTTTAAGCTTTTCAAATTGTTTCTTACACAATGGTTTGACTGACAATGGTTTTATTTCAACCGTTGCAAAAAATACTTTCCATTCTGAAAACAGGAACTGTCGATGTGTGGAATTTTTTTTTAATGTGACATTCTATTGATGTTGTAACCTTGCCAATTGGAATGTATATAGTTGTTATTTGTCCTCATAGCTGCAGCTAAACAGCCGTTTGATTATTACACAGGTAAAATATTCAGTGTTATGTTATAGCTACAGCAAGCATTGATTAAAGTCTCTAGTGTTCATGAAGGCTGACAGGGATTCAAAGGAGGAAATGTAAAACTTGAAGGTACAGCAGTATAGTGACATTTCACTCTATAAAGCTGCCAATATTTTAATCCTGCACGTAAATCATTTCCATCAGTTCAATTCCATATCTTAATTTGTGTAGCAAACAATGTATCGGATTGCATTATCTTTAATAATGAGGCATGAGATACAAAGTTTTCTGGTTTTCACAATCCCTATCGTGGAGCTTCAATTTTTAGGTAGGGAGGTTTAGCACCTAGAACAGTTATGGGATAGATTTCATTTTCATTCTTTGATCAGCCTACATTTCATTATTTGTTCTATAAACCTTTTAGTTCTCTGCTTTAAATGATGCCTTCATCAATGGTGATGCCGTATTCGTTTAGAGTGATGATTGATATGGTAATAGATACAGTGTGATTGAAAGCAACCTTTGTCAGTGGGGAGGCCAAATACTCAAACAGTATATTGGTCTGACTTCGCTCATTATTGGAGGCCTTTCATAGTCATATTGACTTGCTGTCCAAATGTTGTTACTTACCCAAAGCTTTCATTGTTTAAATGGTATAGACATTAGTATTGAACACGGCTTTTCCCAATATTTGTCCTAAAAATACACACATGGCTCAATTATCTTCTGAAAATGCTGTGAGTATTAAAAGAGCAGTGGGGACCAAGAAATACAATTTGGTTTTAAAGAAAAATAATATTTTGTTCCTTTTCATCAATCCCACTTCAATACACATATACCTTTCTTGCAGTATTTCTTGTATTAAATAGTCACAAAAGCATTTGTACATTTTCTTATTAACATCAGAGAACTGCTTTTCCACTTTCATTGGTAAATTTTATAACAGGAAAAGAGTGACTGCAGACATGAGAAAGGGAAACATTTTGTGCTTTGGAAACAAATCTTATCTAGAGACTGGCCAAATATTTGGGCTCATTACTCAGAACCTTGACATTGCTATTCTTCATTTTAGCAAATTAAACCCACCTTCAAATTGTCCAGAAAAATATTAAATAAGTCTTTTGAGTGATACCCATTTGATTGCTGGCTCTTGTTAAGATTTACAGGTCCTTGATCCCTCCTTCCTTCTGGCTAAGTTCTACCTTTGTGGGCCAGCAAATCCAGAATTAGACTTTGCAGTACACTTAGTATGATTTATGCAATCTACAGAATAAAATAATGAACTATATTGCAACATTTCTTAGGTAAGAAGATATCATTTCAAAACATTCTCCTTTCCTTTGTATGTATTTTCATTACATCTTTATACAAATCACATTTGAAAAAAGGATCCCCAATTTTCTTATTTATCTGATGTTTTTTCCTCTTGTATTTATACAGAAAAGTCAACACTTATGAATGTTTAGTAAATTGATTCCATACTTGTAGTATAAGGTGATTTAACTCATTGTTGTATTTTAATATATTATCCTTTCATAACACAGATTATGAGATTTAGCTATCATCATGGAAATCTTTATATCAGTATAGCTAATGCTACTCAAAGATATTTTACAGCCATATCTCTTAATATACTGTATCTCTGGCCGTCCCTCCAGTTATGGTAACCATATAATTCCATATCATTAATGCAATATTATTTTTAAATTTTTATGTTAAGAATTATCAAAAATTTAAATGATCAGGTTACCAATAATATTTCAACAATATTTTCATTTTTTTCTGATGTTTAATTGTTCAATCTTATTAAAAAAATAAATATATTTGCTTATTTATCCTATAATAAAATATTTTGCAGATGTATTTCAACAAATTACCATTTAGAAGTTTGGAAAACATTGCATAAAAATGTACTTTCTTTCTCCAGGCACATTGAATATATATTTGTATCCCCACTGATATCCATTTCAAACAGAACCTGACAGATTAGATACAGGATATTTTTTCCAATTGGTGAGTTTTGCTTTTAAACTGTTTTTGAAATTCAAGATGAATTTATTTTTCCTTCACCAAATTTCAATTAAAACAATGATCATCAGAAAGATAAAACAGAATAGGAAACTGATATTATCTTTGACTTCAACATAATAGTACATTCAGTAGTGAACAGCCATCAGTAGATAGACTAACTCAAGGGGGTGGGGGGAACAATTTAATTAGAAAATCATTCATATCCAACATTTTTCCTTAATGTTAGGTTGATTATTAGAGGAGATAGGCTTATGTAGAATACTACCATAGCTACAGCCACCAAATGCACTGAATAGATGTCTCATACACCTAGTTCTCGGTTCAGTTATGGCTATTATAATGCCCATATGATGATGGGATCAAAATTTGACCACTTGGCACCCTACCTGAATTTAGGATTTCAGGGGTGCTTCAACTCCACTCACCCACCTATGTTCTCTTTCCCATTTCTACTCTTTTGGCCATGCTATTAGCAACAGAGACTGCCATCACTAAATAATGTAATCACATGACATCATGCTATATGACTGCATTGCTTAGGCAATATAAATTCTGGACCTAATTGCCATAACTCAAGGATTTACCTTTAAAAGTCAGGTAATCATAAGACAGTATATATTTGCAGTGCAAACAAATGATAGGAGCAGGGACTTTAAAAATCATGGTAGCAGTTGTGAAAGTATCCTTCTGGATAGGCTATGGGGGTTAGGAGTGGGAGGCACTGGGGTCCAGTGGTTTACTTCTTTCCTCAGTGATCAGTTCCAGTTGGTGTTAACAGGGGAGGAAAAACCATGTTGCAGTCCTTCATGTGTGATGTGCCCCAGGACTCAATGCTTTCCCTATTTCTGCTTCTGCTCAAAATCTACATGAAACCACTGGGTGAGGTCATCCACAAGTTTGATATTATCAGTGTGCTAGTGATACTCAGCTCTGTATCTCAATCCCAAGTGATGCAGGTGATGTATTGATTCAATCTTTGGAGGCAGGTGGATGGGGTGGAGCTATTCTGTTTTGAGATTACTGATAACACACAAAAAAACATACTATTTAAAGCTGACAAGTTTACTATAGTTTAGCAAATAGCAGCAGACAGCAATGTGAGTCAAATGCCTAGCAAAAAAGCTTGCCTTAAAAAAAGCCATACTATATTTTCCTGAAAATAAGACCTAACCAGAAATAAGCCCAAGTCTGATTTTTAGGATTCTCCTAATATAAGCCCTACCCAAAAAATAAGCCCCAGTTAAGGTTGTCATCAGCCTGAGGGGAGGATATGGGTTGGCATGGTCAGCACCAGAAGCAGAGAGAGCGTGAGGAATGATGGTGTCCAGCATCAGCCAGAGCCTTCATTGGACAGGCAAATTGATTACCTATCCATGCAACAGGCAGAGGCAGAGACAGAGGCAGTGGGAAGCACACAAGCCGGACATACCATACAGACCGTGGGAAAGCCAAGAGTCAATGGCAGAAGTGGGCAGGCAGCTAAGGGAATCTCGTCTTCATTTGGCTGCACCAGCAGCAGACAGAGGCGGAGGAACAGGGAGAAGGCAGGTGATCTGGCCATGCCATGCGGGCCGTGGGTAAACTGCTCATCTTCATGTCTCTTGGCTTGCTTGTGGACTGTATAGTGTACTGTGGTCACTTACCTTTCCCCACTGTGCCACTGCCTCCATCTGTTGCCAGGGTCGCTCATGAAGATGAGCCTCCTGCAACTGTTCACCTGCTCTGGCCCACCAACTCTTGGCTTTCCCATGGCCCATCCAGATTGCATGCTTCCCCTCCCATGACTCTGCCTTTGTCTGCTGTTTGGATAGGTTATCAACTCACTTGCACTATGCAGGCTGCACAGCCCCAGAGTGTGCCAACCAAGGGGACAGAAGGCTGCACTGCTGCTGGATGCCATCAGCCCCTGCGTGCTCACCACCTCTTGTGTGCATGTCAGGAGGGGCACCCAGCCAGGCTGATCATGTTCCCCTGAAAATAAGCCCTAAAGATTATTTTGGAACCCAAAAAATATAAGACTGGGTCTTATTTTGGGGAAAACATAGTTTATACTCCAAGAAACAATAGCATAATTAAAATAAAATTGAAGAGTCACAGGATGCCAAATTGGTTAGTCAAAACAGTCAATGGTCAAGAATCATGAAAGTGATGCATGCACTAGAAAAGCAAACAGTTGCCTCTAACAAAGTCTGTAAACAAAGGATCTATTTAAATTTCTGTAGCAAGCAGCCTCCAATTACACATACGTCACTCTCTGAGAAGTCTCATTAAACAACATTGCTTTGCGCATATCTAGTACATTGTCATCTGACTGCTCCAGATGAAAAGGAGATTCCAGCCTTCATTGAATGCTGGCTTCCTAATGATTCCTGAGAGGCTGACTATCCTGAAGCACAGGTTCAGATGGAGAAATTTCATCAGATTCCAGATCAGATTTAGTCTGAATCATGGCTTATAATAGGAGCAGACTTCAATTCAGTCCTAACAAGATGAGCAACTGTGGATTTTTGAATCCCAAATATTACCATAGTTGATCTTGAATGGAATTGCACTTCTCCCATAAGGCATTACCTCGCAATTTCTGCTCAGACAATTACTAATGCCCTGCTTTGAAATATATCTCTGCCAACTGTGAATAGTTTTATATATAAACCCCCAACTACAACCACATTTATTGTAGATACGTAATTGTGCAAATTGAACTACAGGGACTACAATCTTCTTCAGTGGAGTTATACATACTTCACATCAAGAAAAGCTAAGTTTTCTAAACATTTGTCTAAACAGTTACTCTCCTATTCAGTTTTGGTATATATTCTATATATGGATATCGTAAATGGTAATAACCAATAGCTGGACAGATCCACTGATAAAGGAATTAAAGAAATGCAAGGGAAATTAATGCCACCTGACAATTAGATTACTACAATGTACTTTGAGTGTTACTCAAGGTGCTTGTTATTACATATAAATGGATTGCATAGGGCCTCAATATCTGATGGACTCCTTGTCTCCAATTGTTTCTGTCTGTTCAGTATGTTTCAACACAATGGGTATGCTCCAGGCTAGAATTCAATGGAGTTGGCTGGATAATAAATTCACATAGATAAATAATAAACAGCTAGCTCTTCTGCATAATATAATTTGAGTTAGGTAATTTATGTCTCAAATGAGAACTGTGGCTGATTTGTTCAATTTTCAATGACTTGTTTGTTTTCTTGGCTGTCAACAATTTTCCCAAGAGTTCTGTCCAATACCAAAATTAAACACCATCAAATATTTTTCTTATTCCACTTTTTCAAAAGTTTCCCTTCATTATTAACCAAATTAAAATTTAAAATCAGTCTGTTTCAGTAGATCTTTCAGTAGATAAACTGTTATTGCTCTTTAGCATAGGAACAGTATGTAATTGTATTGTTAAGGTTAAAATTCTAGTTTAGGGTGGTTAATAGTTTTTTAATCTCTTTACTCAAGCAGGCCTGTGAACTATTTAGTCAATCAATGATTGGAGCAACATACTAAAATAAAAGATATGTATTTTGAATCTTCAGAATATAATTTTAGAATTTTTTTTCAGCCATTCCTCTTCCTATTTTTAAAATTTTTCCCATGCTGAAGGCAGTTAGAATGGAGTATTTGAGAAAACATATATTGACCCTTTTGATTGTTCATTTTTTTATTTTACTGTAGAATGAATCAAGCTTGCTGTCATTTTTGTTCCATTTAGGTTATAAGAAGAAAACTATAAATATCCCACTTAAAGTATATCCACTCAGGTTCTTGGACCTACCGTTGGCCAGAAAGCCACATTGGTTATATCTTCCTTTGCATGGCCTCCTTCAATGTTCTATTGATTTGTGGATCTTAAAGCTACAGAAACATAGCAAACTCCATTAATCTGAGTCACAATATTGATTTATCTTATTGTTAACTGTGATTGGCAGTTGAGTTTCAGGCTGGAGCTCCTTCTAGCCTTATCAGAAGATGTTAGAGATTCAACTTCATGTTGTGGTATTCAAATCTTAGTTTATGAGTTCAATATATTCTAATTTTGGAAAGACAAAAATATTCATTTCCTTGCCAAGCCACCTTGCCTTGTTTAACAAAATAATAGAGTTGGAAGGGACCTTGGATATCTTTTAGCTAAACCACATACCCAAGCAGGAAATCCTATGCCATTTCAGAAAAAATGGTTGTCCAATCTCTTCTTAAAAGCTTCCAACACTCACAACCTCTGGAGGCAAGTTTTTCTGACAGGAAATTTCTCCTTAGTTCTAGGCTGGTTAGTTTCCATCCATTGCTTCTAGTCTTGCCTTCAGGTGCTTTAGAGAATAGGTTGAGCCTCTCTTCTATGTGGCAGCCCTTTAAATATTAGAATATGTTTGCATGGTGAAAATATGTATCAATTAGCATCATATAGTTTCCCCCCCCCCTCCATTTTTTTTTCATGATCAGAACATGAAGCAGAATAGAGTTATGTTTATTTTGCTTTCTAAAAATAGAAGAATAAAAAACCTTTTCATATTAAAGCATGTATTTCTCTAACTTATGAGTTAGTCACTGATACACTATGTTGAGTCATATTTTAATTTATCTGAGCTTATTTTACCATGAGAGATGTAGTCTTATTGATTAAATAATTTATTTAGCTGCCCCAAAATAACAGATCTACATATTGGCCCAAGAAAGCTGATATACTGTGCTTTGTTTCAGAAGTTGTGTGACAACCAAAAACCAATGTATAATTACAATATTTTTTTAGGTTTCTTTTGGCATTTATGTGCATTTTAATGGGTATATCTAATCAAATATGTGTGTCTGATAGGAATTAAAAAGACCCGTTTAATTGTTCAGATTCAGCAGCTATATTTAAATCAGCAATATAATGAAATTTATTTAATATAAATAAATAACTTTCATTAACTATTCTGCTTAATTTAATTCTGTCACTATTTGATGTATACAATCAGAAACCATTTTTTTCAGACTGTTGTAATATTTGATTGAAAAGAAAGGAATTATGTCATACTGCTATAGTAACATATATTTTGCATTTTTTTAGAAATGCGTGTACTCTTAATTCTACATTTTAAAATATAATCTTGTTCACATATTGACAAAGAAAAGAAGTTACATTTTTTTAAAAAAAGTCAGTAAAGGGTTTTCTGTAACTCTTTTTCTCTGGTTCTAGAATTCAATCTACATTTTGAATTAATATATTTATTTTGAGGAAAAGAAAGTGATCTTACAAAGTTGTCATCTTTTTTTACAGCTGATGAATACAAAATTACATTTTCAGCATTCTCCATAAGCCAACCTCTAGCTTCTAAAATATATATTATTCTTCTGAGTTATTAATTCATAGTAGTTTCACATGAATACTTTCAAATAGGAGAAACTCTCTTGAAAGGAATTTCTGTATCTATTTCACAATGATTACTGCAAAATAGAAATAATAAAAAATAATATGCATTTAGAAAGTTTATTTAGCAATGAGAGAGAAGAGAGATATTTAGTAGAAGGTATTTATTTTTATAATTTTGATTTGTATACAAATGATATAAGAATCTGATCAAATTCCACTGCTCTTTTATAAGCAACATGTGACAATTATTATGGATAGTATTAATTTGTCAGCCAAAGAGTCTTTGCATTTCTCCTATAACACACAATAAATTGAGAACAGTCTGCAGTCTCTTCTAGGATATTAATATGGTTAGTGAAGTGTACATAGACCATCAACACATATCTTGTATCTCCTAGATAGCAGTGTCAAAATGTGATGTTTATAATATTGTCAGTGACAATGCAAATGTAAAAGGAAAAATAGATTAATTAAGCTTCCATAAGATTTGGTGTACCAATTTTACTCCTTCAGTTTCTTCATAGTACAAACTATGGCTTGGAGGCCACATAGTTAGCTGACAGCATAGTTGTGCCATTAATGTCCTTAGCTAGTGATAAGAGGAAAAAAACATGCTAGTTAGTCCCTACTTCTTAAGGATCATTTTGTATGGGGCATACACTCAGTGCATTCTTGATTTGGAACTGTTAGTTCTTACCTTACATCTCATCACATTATTACTATTTCCTAGCTGCTGCAGCTTGTAAATGCAGGAAAACTCATCTACTCTTACCAATTCTTATTGAGAAATAAAGTTCTTTAAAAAATCCTGGTGTTCTCTAGTTGGCATGTTGAAATTTACTGCTCTACAATATTTGGAATGTTTAATAATTGGAACGCATTAGTATTTAAAATTCAACACTTTGATATAATGATTTCATCTGGCAGCTGAAGCTTATCAGGTTTCCTATCTGGAGCAGCTTTAATGAAAACTGTCAAAGACATGACAACAAGTCAAAAGGATTCAAACTGTAGAACGTGAGGTGAAAATTCCCTGTTCAAAACTGGTGATAGAAGGCTTGGAAAAGGCATCAGTATTTTATTTTAGTTCAAAGAATGGGAATGTGTACTTAGGAACATCCTGCTGCCTCTCAAGACAATATTTTCCTAAGGCTTTGTATTTCCAAACATTTTTGCTGTGTTACCTAAATCAAATAAAGAACTCAGAAACTATATATGTTTTGTATCCATCGTTTCTTGGACAGTTGCAGGCCCCAATCCAATAATCACTTGGAAATATTCACTAGGAAGGATTTTTTCCCTCAGTTTCAATTTAACACAGAGTTCTCCTCTTCCTTCTCTTCTTCCATCTTCTGTATTGTAACAAGATTTGTCAGCAGATTAACAGGTGCTATCTGTAGAAATGAAGACAGGAACATTAAAACATCAACTTATTATTGGGTCCAAATCATTGCAAATTGAGTTCTTCCTTTCTTGTGCTGTAATAATACAAAAATACTAAAGTGGAAAAATAATTGTGCAGTTAGTGCTCAATATATTGTTCAAGAGGAACTAACAGTTACAAAAGGAAGTGCTTTTTGACAATTTCAATTCTTTAGAAAGTTTTTTTCCACTTAAAAAAAAACATACTCTAAAAAATCCCCTTATTGAATAATATATAGTATGTATGGAAATCATTCTTGTTTACATTTGGTTATACTTCTGCGGTATATATATATGCTATTTATTTTGCCATTACTGCATATTAAGTTGAATTTACCAGCCTGATTGGTAACTTATCTCTTCCAATGTTGTGCAAAATTTATTCTCACAGCTGTGAACATCTATTTTAGTAAATTATGGTATTTTTTGTTAATGTGTTTTGGACTTACAGTATACTGGGATGAGGAATTATAGTTTCATTTGAAATTTGAGGTCTAAAATTCTCTGAATTATACTGTGTATTTCTTTTCAATACCATTGAGGATTTATTTTTTACACATTCATCACATAAAGCAAAATATTCATTCTTTCTCATAGTATTTCCAGCATTTATTATTATATGATTTGTCTACCTTGGCACTTATTGATGGAGTTGTATATCCTTTAGAAAACATTTTATACTGGTTTTTGTTAAATTTTATATATTTATAGGTATATCCACCATGGTATGTCCAAGTCTTCTTTAGGTAGTTTTTGCTGTATTTTTAGTCTATTCAAAGGATCTGAATTAACCATATCTGCAAAGATTAGTTCCATTTTTCATTCATTCATTCATTTTTGTAACTAGAAATTTATGTCCTTTTCTGGGATATTAGACAAGACACAATGAAAGGGATCTTGTGAGGCAAACGTTGGAGTGCTAGTGGATGAACACTTAAACATGAGGCAGCAATGTGTGGCAGCAGCCAAAAAAGCTAATATAATCCTTATTATAAACAGAGGCATAGAATCAAAATTATGTGAAGTATTAGTACCGCTTTATGAATTCTTAGTAAGACCGTACCAGGAATACTGCATCCAGTTTTGGTCACCACATTACAAAAAAGATGTTGAGACTTTGGAAAATTGCAAAGAAGAGTGACTAAGATGATTGAAGGCCTGGAGACAAAAACATATGAAGAATGGTTGCAGGAACTGGGTTTGACTAGTCTAGACAAAAGGACTAGGAATAATATGATAGCAGTATTTCAGAATTTGAGGGGCTGCCACAAAGAGGAGAGAGTCAACTTATTTTCCAAAGCAGTAGAAGGCAAGACAAACAATAGATGGAAACTAATCAAGGAGAGAAGCAATCTGAAATTAAGGAGAAACTTCCTGACAGTGATAACAATTAAGCAGGGGAAGAGCTTGCCTTCAGAACTTGTAGGTGCTTCATCACTGGAGGTTTTTAAGAAAAGATATTCAAGCCACCTGTTTGAAATGATACAGTCCCCTGCTTGAGCTAGAAGAACTCCAAGGTCTCTTCTAGCTCTATTCTGATTGAAATACACATCTGGACCTAACTGGTACAATAGGTCCCTGGAAGTATCAAGAAGGTAAAAACAGGTTGAACAGACATCTGCAGTGCATGTTTCAGGGGAAAGAGAGTCAAAATTCCTTTGTGTTTTCTCAGTTGTACATAGTAATTGAGGCTAGGAGCAGCTTTCCTATTATGAGCTGTGGCATGCTTATCCATAATTAGGTAGAAAGAACATTCAAGCAGCCACAAAATTACAACAGGCCTAAAATGACAAATCTACAAAGAGAGGAACAAAATTCCAATAAATAATACATGCACAACATCATTCCAAGGTATATAATTATCTATTTTCTTTCATTGTACTCTAGTTGGAGTTTGCAGTATACAGACAATATATAGCTTGGTTAGGATTACCAATTTTTGAACTTTCTTTTTCTGTCTGATGTTTAAGGAACAATAGCATGTCTTGGTAGTATGGTATGACATTTTAAAATAGCAATAGCCTAATATGTGGTAAAGAAAGGGAAGTGCTATGAGCCCCATCAACCAGCAAGTATCTTTGGTGATAGTAGATAGAAAGCCTTTCCTTTTATGACTTTCACACTTTGGAATATCATTTCCCAAGCTTATATTGGCCCCAATGCTGCCAGTATGTCTGGGAATAATTTAGAGCTTTTGCAGTGGCTGTATTGACTATTATTGATGGATGTGAAAATGTTTGAGATATGCATTTTGCTGTATGGGTTGTTTAATCATTTTTTGGGGGGGTATTTTTATAGTTCTTAAAACTGTAGTTTTTGAATAGCTTTATTGTTTTTAACATTGTTCTTAATTCTCTGTGAGCCACTCAGTGTAATATATTTGAAGTGGCTACTATATAAATTGATATAATAAAATAAATTAAGTGTATATGAGTGCTTTGAAATTGCTGCAAAGGCATCCTTTTTTTTTTTATTAAAAGCAGAACCACAAAACTAAAGTTAAAAATGGGATTTTTTTAAAAAAAAGTTATAGGTAATTAAGATGCTCTGAAGTTGCAGATGGTGCCTGGGATCAGATCCGTATGGTACTCTCTTCTACTGCACAAGAAGATGAATATTTGTTTGACCCAGCAGTACTTTTCTTATGCTCCCTTGAAAAGAAAAACATATCTTGGTTGGGTAGTTAATCAAATTAAAACAAATTGTAGCTTTAGTGACTTATTTTCCTTTTGCATAATTATCAATGGTAAAAGAAATCCCCAAGATTTGTGTCAAAATGTCTATGGAGATTCTCAGTAATCCAGGTCATGGTTGTCCCAAAAGTGCTTTTTCGAAAGGAACTGGACTTTCTTGGTTTTTCCTTGGATACATTTTGCTCCTCATCAGGGATGGGATTCAAAATTTTTAACAACTGTTTCTGTGGGCGTGGCTTAGATGGTGGGAGTGGCTTGGTGGTCATGTGACTGGGTGGACATGGCTTGGTGGTCATGTTGGCTGGGTGTAGCCAACTCAACATCACTTACATCGAGGCACGCATCTCCTCGCCTGGCCTCTCGTGACTGTGGGGATGCTGCAACAGTCATAAGGTGAAAAATGGTCATAAGTCACTTTTTTCAATGCCATTGTAACTTTGAATGGTCACTCCACACAAGCAAAGTACCAGCAAAGGAGGAGAAAAAAATTCCAGAGAAGTTCCTGAGACAGAAGTCTAGTCCTGCCAAGAATGTAATAAGGATTAACAGAGAGGCAGTTTCTGTAAGCAACACCAGAATGTTTCCTTCTTGCCTTCCTTACAGGATTAGGCCAGTAATTTCTTCTAACAACCGGTTCTCCAAACTGCTTAGAATGTTAACCACCCGTTCTAGTGAATAGGTGCGAACTGGTAGAATCCCACTCCTGCTCCTCATCCAAGAAGCTTCTTGTTCAAGCTTCTATACTATTTGATATTTAGTATAGTATTCTCTTGAATGAGAAAAGTCTTCAAGGAAAAACAGAGAAAGTCCAGGTATCTTTTGAAAAGCACCTTTGAGGCATTTGTTCAAAACTTTTTTCCCTTGTTCATATGAGCTTCTCAGTGAAGCAGGTGGAAAGCCTGGAGCTTGCTTTATGCAACTTGGCTCCTTCTCACACTAAACATTCCCTATCACTAACAGCACCAATAATAATTTATTACATTTAAAGTTCACAATTGACTTCTAAGCTAAACACATAGAACAGCTCCCATTCAGACTTCTTTCCACTAGGTAAGTGGAGGTAGTCAGGATTGGTACTGGAGATATGACACAGGGAGTGAAGCCAGTGTAGTTCTGTCAAGCCTTTATAGGTTGATAACCAGTATGCATGTATGTCAGTAACTAGTTACTGAAAAGGATTAGAGTGATGTGTATTTGAACTTTCTGGGGAGACATCATGCAGGAAATTATCTATTGGACTTTTCAGTAGTTATGGTATTGCCACTGTCCTTAAGAAATAGTTGAAGAATTCTCCTGCCAGAAATTCATTAAAAATCATAATCCCTCTTTCTCTACCCAAAATTTTAGTGGAGAATATCAAAGGGGCATTTATCCTAATTCTATATTATGTTTTAATGTAATCTTGTATATGAAGTGAAATGTATGTGAGAATAGCAATTCCAGGACATGTTGCCATCCGAATATTAAAATATTCAACATTATTAGTCTGACATGTCGTATTGTACAAATGAGCAATTTAGTGGAAATATTGTTTACTCTAGATAAATATTAAACAGTAGCCATCATCAATACTGAAATGCTGCCTTTTAAATTTATTTTTCTTCTTATTCCAATTTGAATCATTTACAGAAAGTAAAAAAATAAATGTTAAAATGGCTTACCAAAATTAAATTCATTTTTATTTTAAAGGGCACAAATTATTGATAAACACATCTGAGTTTGCAGATTGGTTATTTCTTAGAGGTTATTTGGGTCATAATTATAAATCTCATTATCTTGCTTGAAGGAGAAGGTCTTTTTCATTATTATGGTGCTGAGGTCCACATCCCTGAAGCTAATTGCAAGGTATTGCTGCAGAGTTCTAATTGTTTGCCATCAAAATAGCTGTGTAAGCTTGATTAACAGTGTTCAGCAACATTCATAATAGTCCAGGCCTGGTCCTGCATAAAATAGAAACTGGGAGGAAAATCAATAAGATTTAATAAGATCAGGAACAATCACTTACAATAGTACATCAATCACACAAAGTAATAGGTGCAGGATTTGATAGGGTCCTGAACTGCCTGAGAGATTCATAACCAGCACTCGTTAATGATTTGTTCATTTGCATTTTATCAATTCAGCTACAGCTGACAAGCAGAAGGAGCAATAAAGAAATATGTTGACTTAAACTCATCAGGCCTTGCAATTAAAAAAATAACAGATAATAGCAAATAAATTGTGCGAAAATCAAAAAGAAGCAAGCATATAAAGGTTCCCTCTCTGACTTCTTGAAGTATGGGATTATAATAAATTGGCATAATACAAAGGCTTTTAACATACTCATGACCTTCTAGTCAACCTCATTATCTCTTGTAAAAAGTGAAACAAAACCGACACTTTAAAATTTATATTATGTTTGTTCTTCTCCTTCTTTCCTCTTCTGTCCTTCATGCAGAATAGGACTTCAAGGCTTCTAAAAATGTAAATGGAAGATACTGATGATTCTATAGTTTTCTGGCCTTTTAAATAAACAATGCTGCAGGCATTGCCTAAGGTCAAATCCATATCAAATAGTCAGCCAGTCATAATGAGGTGACTTTCTGATCATTATTACTTACAATTATCACAGTTAAGCAGCAAATTTATTTTTGCAGTTCATCAGCATGTTTATTATTTTCAAAGTTATCTTTAAATTACAATGTGACCAATAACAAGGCATTTTAGATGAACTCACATTATGTAAAATCTGAAACCTGTATCTGCCCCAAATAAGCATAATTGCAGTATGAAAAAAGTAACAACTGACATAAAACTATAAGTATGTAAATTTTAGGATAATATGAAACCGATTTTGGAAGTTTGCTTCAAGGAAATCTCTATCCAGAGAAAATGGAAATTATTTAAGTCCTCGGTTATTGAATTGTGGTTGCATCCTTTTTGTAAGTGAATTAGTTTTTTACAGTTCAACATTTCTTTCACTTCAACTTCATTAATACTTTTTATATCCTTATAGCCAAATCTATGAAAATAAAGGATAAGTAAAAAAGGAAAAGCATTGCCTGAGTTTCTCTGACATATCTGCTCAAAGCTAAGCACTGGAAGATGGACACCAAATATTCTTTTAAAAAAAGTTCTAATCCAGAGAACTAATCTAATTTAAATACTGGAACATATATGTTAACTTTTGAGACTAAGAGAAGTTGTCCCATCTCTCATCTATTGAACTGGCAGGTCTGCCTAAGCAAAGCAGTAAATTCTTAATTTAGAAAACTACAAACTTTACAAAATGAAAATTCTGTAGAGTGCTGACACTAGTGCTACAAATTAATTAATAATTAAGGCCTTTTATTCATGTTATATAGCAAGTTAGTCAGCCAATAAGAGGAAATAGAACACTGAACATATAATTTATTAAGTTTTGTCGTAGGGTCAAAATAGGTAGGATAAATAGATGTATAAATGATAGATAGATAGATAGATAGATAGATAGATAGATATAGATAGATAGATAGATAGATAGATAGATAGATGGATAGATCACAGTCTGAAATCAACATTGCTCAAAGAAGCAAAAATGTCCTTATTAATTAATGTGCTTTGTAAGTGGACATTAGAGCTCTACATAGAAATTAATAATATCAGTAAGAAATCCTATAAATCTCAAATATTTACACAGAGATTCACAGTAGTATCCTATGTAAGCACATGAAATTGTAAGTACAATTAGAAAGAAAGAAAGAAGAACCTTTGAACTACTTGTGACTATGCCTCAAGATTATCAGTCACAAGAGCTCATTCTGGCCACATAGACTCTAAACTGTATTTGACACTTTGCTTTCTAAAGGGGAGAGGTGGAGCTGAGAAGGTTTAAATAAAAATCTTATTAGGAGATTTTTAGTGAGAGTTTGGAGAAACGAAAACTACTACAACTGTTGTAGATTTTTAAGTGTTGTCTGTCAGAAAGTAAAGCAATAGGATATATATGGTGTTAAGAAAAACAGAGGAATCAAAGCATGAAAGGAAAATTAGAAGATTCCCAGAAAGAGATCTGCTCTTGTTCAGTAATCCAGCAAATGAAGATCCTAGAGAGAAAGAACAGGTAGAAGACAACGGGGGGGGGGGGGGGGGGGGGGGGGGGGGGGGGGGGAGAGAGAGAGAGAGAGAAAGAGAGAGAGATTGACAAATCTCTACCTTTCTAAAGTTAGCTAAGCTGAAAAGCTAACAAAAGTCCCAGAACCTGAGAGCTGAAATAACTTTCCCAGGCAAAGCAGGACGGAATAACTGGAAACTAGAAGAAACACTTGTTAATAGGAACAGAAAACAAAAAGAAGAACATATATAGATAAGAAGGCAAAGAAACATGTTTAAAAAAAGTAGAATGTTAAACTACCAAAAAGCAACTTAGGAAAACAGGGCTTTTGAAAAATTCAGTAAAAAAAATAACTCATCAATACTGAACCATTTTAATTTATAAACAGTCTGTTAATGAAAGGGCTCCATTATGCATTGGCTGGTTTGTTGTCATCCATGTTGAAGTATTGTGATTTCTCCAATGACTTTTCCCAAAAAACGGTTTACATAAAAACTCACAAATGACAGCAATTTATAAATTCAACATAAAAAATTATAAAAAAGAAGTGCTGGGAAGAAAAAAAGTGTTTTTAAAAAATTCATAGCAAAATGAGAAATATTTAATAGTGATGAAAGAAGTAATTAATAGAAAATGAAATATATAATAAAATTTAAGAGGTTATCCACCAGATATCTACAAATTAATTTAATCTGTGTTGATTTACCATTCCTCTCTTTCTGACATATATATATTTGCAATGAATTGTAAACACCAACCAACTCTGTATAATAGCACTGTTGGCTGTTCTATGAATTTCAGATGAGGAAACTCTGCAAAGCCTACAATACCTTTATTGCCCTTAGAAAAATGTCAGGATGACTCTTCCTACATATGTAAACAAGAGAAGCAATGAGAAGGAGTGTTATGAGCCATCAGGAACATTTCCACGTGGTAGTTTAAATTTATTATCATATCTCCAATCTCATATTATTCCAAAACATTCTATATAATTAAAAATTGTACTGCTCAGTGTTGGAGGCAAAGTGGATGGCCCTGAAATCATGAATTGCTTGATTTAGCCCTGAAAGTTATCATTAGAAATAAGCTTTACAAAAAAAGATAGAAATAGCATTTAGACTTATATACTGCTTCACGGTGATTTACGCTCTCTAAGCAGTTCACAGAGTCAGCATATTGTCTCCAACAATCTGAATTTTCATTTTACCCATCTCGGAAGGATGTAAGGGTGAGTCAATCTTGAACCTTATGAGATTTGAACTGCCAAATTGCAGTCAGCCGGCAGTCAGCAGAAGTAACCTGCATTACTGCATTCTAATCACTGTATCACCATGGCTTTAGAGAATGGAAAATAATTGTTGGTGAACTGAATAATATAGTTAAAGATTCTTAGAATATGAAGTAAGATGACTTAATATATCTTTAATTTGTAGGTTGTCAAATGTTGTTGTTCTATTACTTGGAATTAAACTTTTCATTAAAATATGAAACGAAGGGCCCAATGCAATTAGTTTTACTTAAACTATGTTTTATTTCCAGGAAGTACCCATAGGGCCCATAAGTATATCCATATCTCCTTGGCCCTGCTAAGGATTATTTGGTATATTCTGACAAGGATGTAAAATATATTCTGCTATGATATCCTGATATGATTGGTCAATACAGAAGCATAAAGTAAAGATTTTTAAAAATCCCAGAAGACTTGGCACTATTCTTTAGCTTGTTAAGCTTTTGAAAGTTTTCAACAACAAACAAACAAAAAAAAAAGATTCCTGACCCACTGGAGGGAGAACAAAACTCTCATCAACAGCTCAGTGATATAATTAATGCTCTGGATTTTCAGAAGCAGCAAGAGATTTTTTAATGTTCATCTTGAACATTAAATAAAACTAAGTATCACTCCCATTTAACAAATATGGTTTCAGGGGGAAAAAGTACTTCAAAAGATCCTCTGGAAAATGTACTGGATTCAAAAAGATAGAAAAAAAATGGATAGTGAAACAAACTTTGGATTTGGATTTCTCAACACTCAAATGTTTAGACCTGACTTATGGTGTTACTTAAGATACATGTCCAAGTCTAGTTAGGTATTGCATAGAATAAATCTAAATATCATGGATTTTTGTTTCATAAGGGAACTATTGATTTTTAATGTTTCCTTGGTGCATTAAAGCTTCTTCTAGAACAAGCAAGAAAAGCCACAACTTTTGAAGGAGTCTTTTGATCTGCTTTGGCGATAGAAACCACAACTGAGTTCTGTTAAACAGTGTCTGTAGCAGAAATAAATCAATGTTTGTCGAGCAGATGCCAGTTATTCAAACAGTAACCCATTTTTTCCCATTTCCACATTAAGCAATAATTTTAAAAAATCAGTTTAGAAAAGTTATTTCTGGATAAAAAATATTTAATATATGATTTTATCTAATAAATAGATATTTTATGATAAAGTCTCCCTACTTTATGTTAATGCATATTCTCAAATATTACTGTTATTAAGCTGTGCTGTTATGCCAGGATTTCTTATGATCACGTCAGTTCCCTCAAGTCATTGTGTTTACTATCCTATATCATCTACTGTTAGAAAGAGAGATGTGTGCTAAGTAAAGCAGCATATAACTGGTATGAAATCAAGGGTGTAAAGGTAATCTTGGTCCACCAAATCAATCCAACCATTCAACAAAACTCTATCAATACTTCTAAATTATTTGGAAACATTTATGAAAGTTTACCTGCTTATACTAAACATAATCTGGGAAAGTAGCACTCCACCATACATTATCAAATATGAGACTAAAGCTTCTTTGCATAAAGCAACATTGATGTCCACAGAAAAGGAACAAAGGAAAAAAGAGTGGTAATTGATAGTGCAACTGCTTCTTACGCATTCTTGTGCAATAGCATCTGGATGTAGATACCTATCAAACACATTGTGGTTTCGACACCTCTGACCAGGTAATAAGCATGTTCTCTTTCCTTCAGATACATGAGCAATAGAACTTTGGATCAAATATTGTCTCTTGTTGTCTGTGATATTGAGCTCTTCACATTTAGCTCTGCACAGTTATATTTTTAGTGCATGGAGACATTCTACAGATGTTAGTCTACCATATGTGTAGATATCTTTTTTATTATTAGTAAAAAGATTAAAATTAAGAAGATTAAGACATATTCAAATACTGTGTACCAAACCAAAGGGTAATCCATTTTTGCAATGTTAACAAAAAAAGGTATAAAAATCTCTTCTTAATGTTCCAAAGGTGCTTTTCCAAGAAGCAGCTGGACTTTCTTTGTTTCCTTGAAGAATTTCATTTGTCATCCAAGGAGCTTCTTGGATCATAAGTGAACCAATTTCAAGGAAAAACAAAGAAAGTTCAGTTACCTCTTAGAAAAGCACCTTTGGGATAACCATGTCCTGGATGACTGAAAATCTCCATAAACAGACTAATACAGGTGAAACTCGAAAAATTAGAATATTGTGCAATATTCAACTTAAAAGGTGAAACTAATATATGAGATAGACTCATTACATGCCAAGCAAGATAGTTCAAGCCGTGATGTGTCATAATTGAGATGATTATGGCTTATAGCTCATGAAAAACCCCAAATCCACAATCTCAGAAAATTAGAATATTGTGAAAAGGTTCAATATTCTAGTCCCACTCTAATCAGCTAATTAAGCCATAACACCTGCAAAGGGTTCCTGAGCCTTTAAATCTCTCAGTCTGGTTCAGTAGGAATCACAATCATGGGAAAGACTGCTGACTTGACAGTTGTGCAGAAAACCATCACTGACACCCTCCATAAGGAGGGAAAGCCTCAAAAGGTAATTGCAAAAGAAGTTGGATGTTCCCAAAGTGCTGTATCAAAGCACATTAATAGAAAGTTATGTGGAAGGGAAAAGTGTGGGAAAAAAAAGGTGCACAAGCAGCAGGGATGACTGCAGCCTGGAAAGGATTGTCAGGAAAAGGCCATTCAAAAGTGTTGGGGACTTTCACAAAGAGTGGACTGAGGCTGGAGTCAGTGCATCAAGAGCCACCACACACAGACGGATCCTCGACATGGGCTTCAAATGTCGTATGCCTCTTGTCAAACTGCTCCTGAACAGCAAACAGTGTCAGAAGCATCTTACCTGGGCTAAAGAAAAACAGAACTGGTCAGTTGCTCAGTGGTCCAAAGTCCTCTTTTCTGATGAGAGCAACTTTTGCATCTCATTTGGAAACCAAGGACCCAGAATCTGGAGGAAGAATGGAGAGGAACACACTGCAAGATGCTTGAAGTCCAGTGTGAAGTTTCCACAGTCTGTGTTGATTTGGGGAGCCATGTCATCTGCTGGTGTTGGTCCACTATGCTTCATTAAGTCCAGGGTCAACACAGTTGTCTATCAGGAGACTTTGGAGCACTTCATGCTTCCTTCTGCAGATGAGCTGTATGAGGGATGCTGACTTCATTTTCCAGCAGGACTTGGCACCTGCCCACATTGCCAAAAGCACCAAAAGCTGGTTCAATGACCGTGGGATTACTGTGCTTGATTGGCCAGCAAACTCGCCTGACCTGAACCCCATAGAGAATCTATGGGGCATTGCCAAGAATAAGATGGGAGACATGAGACCGAACAATGCAGAAGAGCTGAAGGCCGCTATTGAAACATCCTTGTCTTTCATAACACTTCAGCAGTACCACAGGCTGATAGCTTCCATGCTATGCCGCTTTGAGGCAGTAATTGCTGCAAAAGGGGCCCAAACCAAGTACTGAGTACATATGCATGCTATACTTTTCAGAGGTCCGATATTGTTTTATTGATTGCATGTAATATTCTAATTTTTTGAGATTGTGGATTTGGCGTTTTCATGAGCTGTAAGCCATAATCATCTCAATTATGACAAATCACGGCTTGAATTATCTTGCTTTGCATGTAATATATGAGTCTATCTCATATATTAGTTTCACCATTTAAGTTGCATTACTGAAATAAATGAACTTTTGCACAATATTCTAATTTTTCGAGTTTCACCTGTATATGGATAAATGTTCCACCAAGAGAATATCGTATCGGTGCCCTCTCTCCTCATTTTTTTTGATGAAGTGGAATTAGTCTTCTGTACCAAACATTTTTTTCACTCACTCACTCACTCACTCACTCACTCACTCACTCACTCATTCAATTTTTATGCCTCCCATCTACCCTATGTGTAATTGCATTTGCATTAATAGATTCTGTCTCGTCTAGGTTACATGATCTTATGATAGATATCCTCTTTAATTTTGTTACACATATGCAATAATACAGACATCCTACAAAATACTGCTATAAAGATATAAGAATTGTGGTCTGAGCTTATGAAATAATGATTTTTGTCCCAGGATCTGAACTAAACCTCAGCTTATTTTCAGAGACTTCGCTCTGTGTGCCATTCCTACTGATGTACAAGAAATAGTTTCCTGTGAGCTGGTCGTCTCAGATGTGAACCCCACAGTCCTGAAATATCATCTTAAAGGAGGCCCACTTGGCATTTCTAGATTCAGACACATGTTTTTATTCTCCCAAGTGTTTTAACATAAATTGGTAACAGCAAATAGTGCACCTTTGGCATATAGTCATGCCTGCCACCTGACTATGGAAGCAATTCGGGCCATGTTGGCTTTTCAAATATGATTTGGAGATAAGCACCATCCTGTAACTCAGACAGGTCTGGCAGGAGAAGCTTTTACTTTTACAGTTTTAATTTATACAGTGCAATCAGCCTTTTGGTCAACCTTCTGCTAATGCTTTTAATCCTGTGTATTTAGTATTTGAACTGCTATTTTAAAAATTATTGAGGCTTTTATATGTTATGTGTTTCCTTCATTAAGCTCTTTCAAAGACAACAGCAAATAAATGTGATACCCAATTCTGGATTTAATAAAGTGATGATGAAGTTATACACTCCCATGTACATTTTTCAATGTTTTATTCCAAATGTATGTTTAAGTTTTGCCAAAATGCTATTGTTTTTCTTCTGAGATTGAATAATGACATAGCAGATAGACATAAATATAGAGATAAAAATATTAGAAATAAACATTAAATATGATATAATCAAATATCAAGACAGTATAATAAAGAGAACAAACAATGGTATTTTAGAGATTTTAGTTGCACAAATAAGTCACAATTCTCCATTGGGCTACTGATACAATGAAAGAAAAGACCACTTTGGTATGTTCTGGATGAATAAGCAGTGTTAAGAAGGAAGATATCCAGTGCTGGGTGTTCTGTTGAAAGAAAATAAAGGGTTAGGATCTGATTCTAGGCAACAACCGCAGGTCAGTAAAGACAAATCACACCAGAATGATTTTTATCCCCAAAGGAACTGCAGAAAGGGAACGATATCAGCTATATGGAGCTGGTTCATGTAAGAGAAAGAATCTTGCAATAATGTTATGGCCTGTGGCTGACAGTTTGTGATTTTGTGCACCGGTTGTTATACCCAGAGAATTGTCAAATGAAGGCCATGGTGAGAAGGGTTACAAATAATTTTATATGAGGAAAATAATGCATAAAATCTTCTTGCTCATCACTGCGCCTTTTAGTCATATTTTAATGTAGGGATTGAAAAACAAATATGCGAAAGAATTAGCTTCTGTTTGAGCCCAAAGCTTGAAATTTAGTTGCCACAGCTACATAACTTTTGATTTAAAGGCATACATTCAAATAACAATGCTTCTTTCACCTCCTCCAGGTGCAGATTTTCCAAAATGCTGTCAACCCAAGACTTTCCACATAACCTTGGAGAAAAAGAGACCATCTTCACTGAGATGTCATTTGACCTGTTCTTTTCCAAAAGAGAAATGGACATCTTTAGCTGTGTAAGAGACCTGCGTTCATTTCTCAGGATGTAGAGATGTCTGAATTCAATGGTTGTCTGAAATCTGTCACACTGTTACATGTAACTGAATTTAATCACATGCAATTTGTGAACCAGAGATATTTTCCTATGCAGATATGTCACCATGCTAAGATCTTTGTGAAGTATCATTCAGAATGATTGCTTTAAAGTCAAATTACCAATCTCACAATGCCACTACTTACAACTTTGCAGCATGTTAACTTTCTTTAGAATTTATATAATGTTTAAATAATACACAATCTTTTCCTCTTATCTCTACATTAATGTGATTAGAATCCATTGAAGCACTGTAATTTTCTTGTAAGCTGGCTTTCCACCTACGCTTGCTTATTATCATTTAAAGAACTAGAAGACTCTGATCAGTTTGACTGTCATTTCATTTTTTCTGGGAATAAAGAGTAAAGTAAGTATCATAAATTATATTATTGTTTCTCATATAAACAAACATGAGCTATTGTTTCTGTTCTTTATATTTTTGCATGCATCCTGGGATTATAAATAGCAAAGAAATACAGGAATTGATATATTATGCAATTAAATTGATGGATGGTTAATTGAACCAGTATGGCACACCATATGTGTACTCATGACCTGAATGTCATTGGTCAGATTAAGACTTCACACATTTGACCAAAGAACATATGCCATTACTAAAATTGTACAAAAGGGTTACCTATACTAGGAAAAAATTGACATAACTGGGTTTGTTTTTTTTCATTAGCACAGCAATAAATTGCAATGACTTCAGCTCCAAAAGAGATTTTTTTAAAAAAATATGCTTGGAAGGTATTAATTAAAAGCATACTGACATTGTGGCCATTAACTCTGGCAGACACTTTCATTAATTTGTTTGATCTATCCCGTTAGTTGACATATTTTAAACATGGTGCTTGTGCCCTTACAATTCAGACATGAACTATCATTGAACTTTATTTTTTAATTACTGTAAAGAACTTTTTAAAAAATAAATAAAAATATTTCCTGTTGAAGGAAAGAAATCATGCAATTGCGTTCCAGGAGCAAAGAATTCATGGCTTTTAAAATGAATAGAATGCAAAGAAAATTAGTCACCTGTCAGATACACTGCCGGGGGACAATATAGATGTTTCCATATTTCCAAATTTTTGGAATTTGGAATTATTTCATTTTGGGTTATTGGAACTGGTACATCAAAGGTTATCCACTTTGTGTTTGCCTTTAGTGTTTAAATTTTGTACAGTCCATATTTTAGTTGCCATAGTCTTCTGTTTGTTCGGTATGATTATATCTTTTCTTCCTTCTGTTAGACATTGGGCCTTTTTTTTTTTTACTCCTGGTAATTGCCTGTACTAATCCCTGCAGTTTTCTTGGCAAGATTATGGAAGTAATTTGCCACCCCCTGCTTCCTAGGGATGAAAGAGAGTAACTGGCTCAAGATTGCCCAGTTGCTGTTGTGCCTAAGGCAGGACTAAAATTCCCACTCTCCCAGTTTCTAGGCTGGTATTTTAACCACTATTCTGTGTGTGTGTGTGTGTGTGTGTGTGTGTGTGTAATATTTTATATATGCTTAATGCAAATATTCATGTTTATCTAATGCTTATATCTCCTTATATATGTAGTTCTGGTGGTGGTATTTTGTATGGCAAATATAGTAGGAAGAAACAAATTATACCTCATGCCTCAGTTCTTGAATTCTAGAAAATTTCCTACTTTAATAGGAATAAAAGATTATTATATACAATGCAGAATAAACTTTTGAAATTAGTCAAAGCAACAGAAGAGAAAGATTATATTCATTTTTACTTATACCCTAGTTGCTAAGTTTCAGTAGAGGGGGGTATTAGATACACATCACAAAATGGAATTGTTTTCATCATTATTGGATTTATCTCTTTGTGTCATCCTTATTATTTCTGTTTATTTTATTTATCTGAAATTGTACTTAATGATGTTCTGGCTTTGTCAGGTATTTTGCATATATATTTTTCTAAAGCAGTTATAATGGAAGTGACACTAGCGTCATAAATGGTTTAACGTAAATTAGGTTTTTTTTACAAAATTTATTTCTGTAAGAGAATGTATATCCAAGGCAATACTGCTTTATCTTTGACACTGCTTTGATGAGTCATCCATTTTGACAGTTAGCTGTCTGTTTTAAAGCTATTTCGTTTGCATCAGTGTGGAAATAAAATGAGAGCAGATCACAATGTAGCTTGGAAGCAAAATAACACTCATCATAGCATTGTTAGAAAAATAAAGATTTGTAATAAGCCAGGAAGAGGATTGGGCGGAGAAGGAAGAAGGAACTAACAGAGAAAAGTCTTTAATTTAGGAATTGATTATTGCTACAAATGTCTATATCTTTTGTCCATGTCCATTAATCTGTAAAGAGAATGGTGCTGTCTCTGATATGTAATTTGTTACCGATGCTTTGAAGAAGATTATGATAATGTGCTTATAATACAATTGACAACAATGGAGAGGTCCTGTAATTGTGAACTAAATTCAAGGATGCTTGCTTTGAGAACGAACAGTGCCTTCATTTACATTAGCTTACCTTTTCAAGTGCTCAGCTAGGAAACTCTGTCACACAAATTGAGACAGGAACTTTATTATCATCACTATAGCAACTGCAAGGCATTTTATTTCAAAACAGTTGGCTACCTGAAAATTCTTACATGATGGGAAGTATTGCCTAAGAAATATACATTTTAATTCATTTCATTTTTTTTTCCTGGCTTGAAGTGTTTCATAAACTAGAATAGAGCACTTTTTATGACAAAGAAAAAGACCAGGAAAGAGAGGAGAGAGCTGGTTCCATCTTATATTGTTTCTTTGATACAGCCATTTTCTAGCTGGAAGAAAGTGGTGGTATTATATCATGTAAAACTTAATTGTACAGGTGACTGGGACTCTTGCAATGTGTCAATATGATTTTTAAACAGTCCAATTCATAAGAAAATCAAGGAAAATGTTTCAGGCAAAAAAACCAACCATCTGCAAAAACAAATGAAACAATTGCTAATGTAAAACCTTGTTTAGGAAAAACAAAGTTCCAAGAGAACTAGCTTGATGTGATATTGTCCAAGTGTACATTATATTGGATCTCGGAGGAAAATACAGAGAGGCAGTGTTCTCTTTAGACAAGCCTTCTTCAAAATTAGAGATTTCGTATTAGTTCAATTACAAGTACCATCATTCCTAGCCAAACATAGTTGTGTTTCCTGGAAATATTGGTATTTGTCATCCAAAGCATCTGAAAGAGATTTCTGCTATATAGACAGTTCACTACCAAATCATGTTCAAGAGTTCATGTGTCCACTCTTAGGAAAGGAGATCCAATTAACAATCAGTTCCATATAATTATCACAAGGATGATGGTGATTATGCATATCATTCCCATAGTATTATTGTCTTAGGTTTTTTTCTGTGCAGTGGTAGTAGCCATAAGTATGTTTACCTGCTGATGTATTTTTGTTAATTCATACAAACAGTTGTGTTGCCACATTTATTTCTGTTAGATGATGATTTTTCTAGTGCATCATGTACCCCTGAGGGTTACTACCATGACTTTCTTGCTATGAATATTTGTATATGTAGCAATACTTACTAGGGTCACTGAAATAATATTTAGTTGACCAATTTCATTATTAGCATGTCAAAAAATTGAAAGATAATTCAAGAGACATTGTGAGGTTTGTAAGAAAAATTGTGAGGATATAAGAAAAATACTACAAAATCAATTTTTTTAAACTTAGATTGTAGGGATTTGCACTTAATTAAGCTTGTGTTTCATATCAACAGTTGTTCATAACTTCCATAGTTTACCATTCTTGAGTTATAGTTCAAAACCTTGTGCCTTTTTCAAATCAGCCAGCGAAAGCAGCCAGCTAGGTTGTAGAGTTTTGTACACTTCTGCACCAGAAAATTATAAGACTAATGTTCTCCGAATATGATATCCAGAAATATTACTAATTAAAAAGTCAAAAGGACATAAAGAATAATTTAGAAAAACAAATATCTCTTTCTAAGGAAAAGACAAGTTTTGGGGAAAATAAAATATCATTCATAATTCAGCCCACAAGTAGTAAACATGAAATTCAGTTCTCAGTTTGTTCAGATGGATGTCTATCCCCATAATAAAGTTCTCAGTTAATAAACACTATCCCTCTAGTGTGCCCCAAGGAAACTAAGCCAATATTACAAGAAGCGAAGGCTATGCCCAAATCCAAATAAACCCAAAATATGTGCCTTCCAACTAAGCAATCACACAGCAAATAAAGATTTAAATGTATCATATTGTGGAAAAGAAATAAAGCGCAACTGCCACCCAAAATATCTCAGAATAATTTTTGACCAATTCCTCACATTTAGAAAACATCTTGAAATAATCAGACAAAAAATGAAAACAAGGAACAACTTGATTAGGAAAATCACAGAAACAGGTTGGGGATCAGAAGCAAATACATTGCATACAGTGGCACAACTATTAGTTTACTTTGTTTCTGAATACTATGCACCTGAATGAAGAAAAAGTTATCATACCAACAAAGTTTATGTTTATTTTAATGATACGATGAGAATAATATCTGGAACCTTCAAATCTACACCACTCTCATAGCTACATATTCTTGCCAACATTGACTCTCCTGATTTCAGGTGACAACAGACAGTTCAAGAATGGAATAAATTAATAGGCTACCAACTCATAGAGAGCTAACAATACATAAAATATTAGATTCTCTACCTTGTACCAGGCTTAAGTCTATTAAACAAATTTGGGATAATATACCACAGTTTTATGATCTAGATGAAGACTAGTGATCAAAATGGACAACCTTTAAAAACAACAAACAAATAGATTATGTAGTTCCAACAAAACCATTCCTTGGAATGCAGTTGACCCAAAAAATATGGAACTACCTGATTCTATTCGAAAATATATGGAATATATGGAATAGAATCAGGACAGGCCATGCCAGAACTAGGGCAATGGGGGGATGGTAATGTGACTGTGATGTACCATAACAAATGATAACCTATACAGTGAATATGTCCCTTCAGGAGATTTTAAGACACCAGGGATGATCTCATTGCAGCCACACCAGATATAGATACAGGTTAACATAGTTGGAAGAGGCCTAGTCCAACCCCCAGCCCAAGAAGACCCTATACCATTTTTGACAGATGGCAGTCCAGTCTCTTCTTGAAAGCTTCCAGCAATGAAGCTACCACAATTTCTGAAGGTAAGCTGTTTCATTGGTTGATTGTTCTCACTATCAGAAAATTTATCCTTATTTCCAGGTTGAATCTCTCCTTGTTCAGTTTCAATCCATTATTCCTTGTCTGGCCTTCAGGCTCACCAGAAGCAGTTAGATGGTTAGCTATTGAACTATAACATCTGTCCTATTGTGATTCAAAGACACCATATTAATTCATTTTATCCAAATTTAATATTTGATCTCATGTATTGTATTGTCCATACACTTTACATATATGTTCATACTGAAACATTCACATGTTTATTTAAACTTATATTTGTGTTCATATGTATAATGTGTTTTATTAGTGTTGTATATGAGTAATTGCATGACTTCTGCAGGTGCCATATGCTAAATAAATAAAATATCCCTATAAAGAGAAACATACATTTCATGACACAATTTAGGTCATCTAGTCCAACTGATTGAAGGTTCTTATTATTAGGAAATTCTGTCTGATATGTAATTTGAATCTAGCACTCACTAGTCTCCATTGGTTCTGAACTTGTACTCTGGGCAACAAAGGATATGTCAATTCTTCCCTCTAATATGACAACCATTAAGTAATCTGAAAACCATCATATATTCTCTCTGTCTTTTCTTGTGTGAGCTAAGTATACCTGGTTCTTTTAACCCTTTTTCATATGACTTAAATTCCCAGTCCCCTAATGATCTTGATAGTTTTCCTCTGAAATTCTACTTTATGGATGTTCTGTTTCTGCTGCAATACCCAGAATTGGGCACAGTGTTCCAACTGGAATCTGACTAAGAGTAAAATCATTATTCCTCATAACATATGTACCAGTGGTGGGATTCAATTTTTTTTACTACTGGTTCTGTGGGCATAGCTTGGTGGGCATGGCAGGAGAATGATATTGTAAAATCTCCAGTCAGAAGCGGTATTTGCTGGTTCTCTGAACTACTCAAAATTTCCGCTACCGGTTCTCCAGAACTGGTCAGAACCTGCTGAATAGCACCTCTGATATGCACCTGTTAATACATCACAAAACAGCACTTTTCTTTTAGCAGTTGCATTATGTGTTAGTTCATGTTCAATACATCCATGTATTACTGCTAGGCCATGTGTCTACCATCCTATAATCATATCTTTTATTTTCTTCTCGCCTTGCAGTACATTTAATAGGTTTCCCAGTGAATTTCATCATTTTTGTTCAAGCCCCTTTTTTTTGAATCTTCTCTGTCTCTTCTACAGTATTAGCCATTCCTAATACTCTCTGGTGTTTTATCACTGGAATATTTTATCACCATCACCCCTTCATCTAAATCATTAATACAAATGTTTAATATAGAAGAGCCTAGGGCAGAGTCCTCTGGAATTCCATTCAATTCTTTCCAAGATGATATGGAGTCATTTTGAGTATTTTCTGGATATAGTCATTGAGCCAGTTAGGAACCACCTAACAGTTAAGTTATTCAAGCCATATTTTATCATTTTATTAAGGGAGATCTCATGACAAACATGTTAAATATATTTTTGAAGTCAAAGTACATTTCATCCAAGGTGTTCCCCCCTTCTTTTAAGCTAAAAACTCTATCAAAAAAGGAGGTAAGATTAATCTTACAAACAGTTATTTGTTTGTTACAAATCCATGCAAGTTTTGGCTAATTGATTGATTAAATTTATATTTATTATTTTAATTTTTCTCAGCTGTTATATTTATGTATTTATTTTTTTATTATGTTTGTTCTTGGTTTTAACGATTTTATGATAGTTCACTGCCCATAGTCTCTTGCTTGTGATATGTAGCTATAAAAAATAAATGGATGAATGGTTGGATGGACAAATGTTCTCATTTTATTTTATATAGACATGAGACTAGAGGTGGTATTCAGCATGTTCTGACCAGTTCTGGAGAACCAGTAGCAGAAATTTTGAGTAGTTCAAAGAACCGGCAAATACCACCTATGACTGGAGATTTTACAGTATCTTTCCCCTTCCACGTCCACCGAGCCACGCCCACAGAACTGGTAGTAAAAAAATTTAAATCCCACCACTGCATCAGACTGATAGATTTCTTAGATCTTCCATTCCTTATTTGAAGATGGGGACATTAGCCTTCCGCTAATCTTTTGGGACTTCATCAATACTAATCATTTCAGCTATTGAATTTTAACTTACTTCTTTGTAAATATAACCACTGTTTATCATTTCTCCATATAGATGTTGAACTACTTTTTTATTGTCATAAAATGTAGAATCAGAACCATTGGATAACATTACAAAAATGTGTCCCATTTTTCCTGATAGTAGGAATTGCAGTTTTGTCTTCAGTATCTAATTTAGCAAGATTTTCCAGCACTTTTGTCCTTCAGGATTTAAGCTATTGGATCTGACCCATTTTTCATTTTAAGTTAATCAAAATCTGTTCTTTGGAAAATCCAGTATACAAGTCTGACTCTTTTCTATTTCTTATTCCTTTGATATCATAAATGAAAGAATATCGTGATCACTTCCTCCAAGGTTCTAGTTACCTTTACTTCTTTAATCAATTCTTCCTGTTGATCAGGATAGAAGGTCCCTTGTTTCTTCTTTTATTTTCTGACAAATAAAGTCATCATCAGGAGGGAACAGGAATATGTTAGACCTCTGTTGTTTTGCAGAGTCAGATTTTCAGAAGATATCAGAATTAGATTTCCACATGAGCTGAAAAAGGTCTTTGTAAGATCTTCTATTGTCAATATTTATTGATTTTTATTTATTTATTTTGTCAAACAATTATTAGATAACAGGTATAAGTATAAACATGGTTATAAATACATGAAATGGATACAAATAAGAAAAAAAAAGAAACAATAGGACAGAGACGATAGGCACGTTTTGGTGTGCTTATGCACATCTTCTACAGACCTCTTAGGAAAGGGGTGAGGTCAATAATAGATAGTCTAATGTTGAAGATTTGGGGGTTTGGGGAACCACAGAGTCAGGTAGAGTATTGACTATTCTGTTGCTGAAGTCGTATTTCCTGCAATCAAGTTTGATGTGGTTTATCTTTATATCTATTTTGTGCTCTTGTATTGTTTTGGATTAAAGCTGAAGTATTCATTGATAGGTAGGACATTGCAATATATAATTTTATGTACTATATTTAGATCAAACCAAAGGCAGCTTAGTTCTAGTTTGTCTAGGTCTAAAATTTCAAGTCTGGTGGCATAAGGTATTCTGCTATGAGTAGAGGAGTGGAGGACTCTTCTCATAAAATATTTCTGGACTTTCTCAATTGTATTCATATCAGATATGTAATGCGGATTCCAGACTGATGAGCTGTATTCAAATATTGGTCTAGCAAAAGTTTTATATGCTCTAGTTAGTAGAGTGATATTACCCAAGAAAAGGCTACACGAATTAGGTTAACAACTCTTAATGCCTTTTTGGCTATGTAGTTACAGTGGGCTCTAGTACTTAGATCATTTGAGATGAGTATTCCAAGGTCCTTGATAAAGTTTGTGTCATCAACAAAGTCATCTGCTATTTTGAAAGTTTGACCACTGACAGAAAAAGCTTCATCCATATCTTCTGCTTGTCTAGGTAATCTATAATAAACTCCTGTGATTATATCACATTTGTTTCTTTTCCATTTTATTCTTGTCCAAGTATTCTCAATAGGATTTTCATGCTCTGATTAGTGAATTTCCGTTCTGTTCCTTTACGTACTGCACAATACTACCTTAGTGCCTGTTGGGTCTCTTCCTTTGAATAAGTTATAGTTCTCTAGAAATGTATTCCAAACATATTTGTCATCTCACCGAGTTTCATTGATGTTTATATTGTATTTGTTTTCTATTAGGATTTAAATTTCTTCGTATATGTTTCCCAACATAATTCACTATTGAAATTTCTAAGATTGTACATACTGATAGTATCCAAGCTTCATTGCTTATTTGTTTTTGTTTTTTGTTTAATCAATTTAAATCCAAACAAACAAATAAATTGCTTATTTGTTTATTTGTTTGGGCTTAGAGCCACTGGACTTCCAGACAGTTCTGGGTGGGTTACATTTTAAAGGTAAGAATCAATAAAATGAAACAAAGTGAAGAAAACAAATAAAATACACTATATATATTGTGTACATCTCTAACAAGATTTGAGAGAAAAATTGGGTTTTCAGTGCTTTTGGATTGCAGACTGGCACCATTTGAATCTCTAAGAAAATGAGGCTTCAGAGGGCAGGTGTCATGATAGAGAAAGCACACTCCCATGGTCTCAATGTGTGACATCGTTTAATAAAAGGGATCTAGAATATATCCACTGTACAAATTCTTGTCAATTCTAAATTATCCTTGGACTTCCTTTGTCTCTAGTCTTCTTGGGCCTAGCATTGAAAATACATTCAATTCTGGGCCTTGTCACTCTTCCCTTTTTTGCTCTGCCTTAGTGTTCTCCCAACAAGATTGGTGAGGCATCTACCAAGAATGACTCTCCCTGTAACATAATACATATCCTGTCTATTCCAGGGTATGAGTCTTTTATGTAAATACAGTAGCACACACCATGATTGAGGAACCCAAACTTTCATTTGGTGGTACTGTATGTGTAGCCAGTTATTCATTTCCAAGATGGCTTTTTCCCTTCTCTTTTATTTGCCATAACCTTCAACCAAAAAGATTGCTGCCACCAGATTCCTTCACCTTCCTTCCCATGGACTGCTCTGATTTCTGGACATCTGTTTAAAATCTCTTTTGGTAATTCCATTTCTCTCCACATGAATCATTAGGGAGGTTTTGTAACTGATAGTTTGAAGAATGCTGGCAGTTTGTTTGTCACATCCTGGGTATTTGTACCTAGAAGACCATGCGTCCTAAGGCTGTGGTGGATAGATTGAGGTCTTCAATCAGGAGCTCTTCATTAGTTGGTCCTGGGTCTTCAACTTGGGCAGGCAGAGGGCAATGACTGAGAATGAATGAATGAATGAATATTTATTTATATACCGCTCCTCTCCCGAAGGACTTGGAGCGGTGTACAGCCATGCAATTAAAAACATTAAATATACAAAAATTAAAACTAAATTAAATACCCTGGCTGCAAAACAGTTAAAATGCCAACCTTAAACCCTAAAATTAGCATAAAATTAAAAGCCGGCCTGGTCAAAGAGCCAGGTTTTCAAGGCACGCCTGAAGGTCCCCAGGTCTGTGGCTGTACGTAACTCCGGAGGCAACCCATTCCAGAGGGCAACCCATTCCAGAATATCAGTGTGGCTGAGGTGCTTCCCTGCTTGATGTGAAAATGTGTAGGAATAAGCTGCTAGATACAAAGTCCACCTGGTCATCCTTGGGGACAAAATCTGAGGTGTTTGCCTGTTTCTTAACAGGAGTCCCAAAAGGGATTTATGGTCAGTGACAAGTTTGAAATGGTGACCATATAGAAATTAATGAAATTTCTTCACTGAAGCGACTGCAGCTAAAGCCTCTTTGTCTATTTGGCTATAATTACGTTTGGTTTGAGAAAACATTCTTGAGAAATTAAAAATTAATAATTAAAAAGTATAAATTAAGCATTCCCAGAAAAGACTGAAGTTCTGTCTTGTTCGTTGGGGTTGGGGCATCTTGGATTGCACGTACCTTCGATTCTATCGGGTGGATGCTGGAAACATCAATTTGTATCCCAGGAAGTCTACTTGTGGTATGGCGATGATGAACTTTTCTTTTTTAAATTTAAGGCCTGCTTTTTGGAAGCAATCAAGAACCTTTCAAACTCTTTGAATTAGTTGATGTTTGTCTAAGGCAGAAATTAGTATGTCATCGAAATAAGGTATCACACCAGGTAAACCTTGCAATAACGTCTCCATTAGGGACTGAAAAATTCCTGGGCCCACACTGATTCCAAATTGGAGGCGCTTACATCTGAAAGTGCCCATGTGGGTCATGATGGTCTGTGCCTCAGCAGCAATGTCATCCACAGGGAGTTGCTGATATGCTGAAGTCATATCTGCAAAAATGGTCCCTGGTTCCAATGAATATAGCAGATGCCAGATCACAGGGTCTGTGTATGCACTGATTTGCAAATATTTATTAATTGAGCACTTATAACCAGCGCAAATTCTCAGGCTGCATCTTTCTTGAGGGGTGTGACAATAGGTGTCTCTCATTTTGAAAAGTCCATGGGTTCTAAAATTCCCTGGGCAATTAACTTATCCAGCTCCTTGTCCAGGTTGTGATGGATAGCAAATGACACTCTGCGAGGACACTTTCCATGTGAATTGGAATAGCTAGGGGGTCTAGATTGAATGAGATTGGGGTTCCCACATAACACCCAAGACCTTTGCTAAATACATCAGTGTAGTCATCAAATAAGGCATCAACCTCCTGGTTGTTAATAGAGTGAATGCCCCCAGTGTGAAGATCAAGAGCAGGGAAGCAATCTAGCCCCAGCAAGCTTGGAAAGGACCCATCCACTACAACTAAAGGCAAGCGACCCTTAAAATTTTGAAAATGAATTGAAAACTTGCCTTTTCCAATGACAGGAATAGGTCTGCCCTGGTAATCTCACAGAGTTAGAGGGCAGTCTTGAAATTTCTTCTTCGCCATGTGAGAGAGGATCCACTTCAGGGTACTCCAGGATATGATGGAGAGTGCTAAGCCTGTGTCTACTTCCATCTTGCAAGACATGCCTTCTAAGGAAATAATGACACTTATTTTGTTAGAGTTTTTGTTTAGTGACTTAGCTTGGTAGCAAATGAAACAGTCTTCAATCTGTTTCTGGAAATGTTGTGTAGGTTGAGGAAATGGTTGTTGAGACTGGTTTAAAGTTTTCCCAGCCTGACAAATTCTGGCCAAATGACCTTTCCTTTGGCATTTTAAACAAATGGCATTCCTGAATTTGCAGGATGGCCTTGCAGGTGATTTCCCCCACAGCTCAGGCAGATGGGCTGAGTTGGGGGATGCTGGTTGGCAGCAGACCAGTTCTTTCTCTGAGTGGCTGTTGGCTATCTGAGGTGATTGACGTTGCCAGCTTCATCAGTGCTTTCCTCCGGGAAGGTTTAATCACAGTGAACAGCTGAACTACTGTGGCTAACAGGATTTCCTTGAATCTCTGCCGCTGAGAGCATTGAGAGTTCAGCGGTTTGGGATTCTTCTATAGCCATTTTAAGCATGAGATCACTTTAGTGAGAAGGCATCTCTGTAGTCTTGGGTCCCTAACACCACAGACTAATTGGTCTAATAGCATATCATCCATGTAGTCCCTAAACCCACAGTGCAAGGCGGCCGTTCTAAGCGCTGCCATATATATGCTGATAGCTTCTCCCTCAGCCTGGGTCTATCTTCTAAAAGCGTGACACCTGGCAAATCGAGAGGGTTTAGGGGAATAGTGATTACAGAGGATTTCTTTCAATTCCTCCCAGGGCACAGTTTTCACTAACTGAGGGGCAAGTAATGAGGTAGCAGTGTCAAATACCGTAGCTCTGCAAAAACTTAGAAAATAAACCTTTTTCCTATGGGTAGAAATCCTGGCTAGTTCAGTGGCATCCAGGAGACAGTCAAAATGATTAATATAGGATTCCCATTGTTATGATCAGCAGAGCGGAGCGGGAAACGGAAGTTTATTCCCATTGGCTGAGCCATCTGACAGTGACCAGTATAAAGGGAGCTGTCAGACTGCGTCAGCTGTTGCTCGTTTCTGCCAACTGATCTGCACGTTCAGCAGTTACCGCGGCAATCCATTAACAGTTAAGAACTACAGTTAATATTCAGCTAGTTAATAAAAGTTATTTCCTGAGACCGTGGACGTCACCTTTTACTTTCACAAAATCCATGTCTCCGATGTTGGTCTGAAAGGCAGGAATGCAGGGGTTGAAGTCATCTCATCTTCAGGTCATACCGATGCTGCCTGGGAACTTCTCATGCTCTCTACTGTGTAGAAAGTGTCTCTATAGAGGAATGATTTGGGGTTGGGAAGCAGCAAGACAAATAAATGATCTAGTTTAATTCACTATACTTTTCATTTTATACTTGATACCAACAGAATGCACACTTGAGACTATATATGTTTTGAAAAGAAGAGTTTTAGCCTTTGCATGAACACAAAACTACTATTAATTAAAGGATCCCAGCAGTTTTTAGACTTTCACATGAGCCTGAAAAAGATGTCACTGTTTGAGGAATCCACAAATTAAAGCTAAGGCAACCTGTAATCAGAACTTTTTTTTAAAAAAATGGAGCTTTTTGGCTTGGGCTTCTTCAAGGAATAGCAGAGAGCTGTTACAGTTGTATGAGGTTGAAAGCATTTCTTCCAAATCATTTCTGAAGTATAAACAGCCTAATATATTTTGCAGCTTCTCATACAATATATCTATACCCTATTCAGTTTGAAATAGCTTGGATTCTATCATGACTAGGTTTCTAGGTCTACTTCATAACTACTTTTTCTTTTGCTTCTCTTTTGCTTTCTACTACTGAATGTCTAATTTCATTATTGGAGTATGAATATGCTTCATATCAATTCAGTCAGCTCCACCTGGGTTTCGTTACAGATTTTATATTTTTAAAGAATTTTTTTAAAAAATATCAATTTTATAAATCTTCCTGAAAAGACTTTTACTTTGAAAAATATTAGTTAAATAGTTAACTAAGTAAAAGAAGATAAGCACTCTAGATAAGCATATTAAGATAGACATATTTGCTCTGAAACAAAAGAAGAAAAGGAAGAAGAAACTAATGTTATAAAATATATATTCTTTTGAGGCTGTGAAATAACCAAACCTTTTTAATTAATTTTATTGCTATGATTATTATTTTATTGTGTGAATTTTGTATATTTATTTATTTATTTATTAAATAATTTTATATACCGCCCTTCTCCCGAAGGACTCAGAGCGATGAACAGCCAACTAAAATATATATAAACTACAAATATAAATACAATTAAAAAAGAATTAAATTATAGGCTGCCATTTAAAAATTTAAAACCCCCGATTAAAATAAGCTAAAATTTTCATACCCCAACCAATCAATTCTAAAACCCCTTATTTAAAATCCCATTTGAAGTCAGCTCAGGCTGGCCTGCTCAAAGAGTATATCTCTTTCATAATGCTCAGAAAATAGTGATGCATTTAGATACATAAAGTGATAATAAGAAATTATATTATTATTTATTAACTGAGATATTTCCTTCTGAAATTATGACTTCACAATGTAACTTTATAAAAAAAATGTTTTGCTAAAAGATTCTTTCTGAATTCCTGTAAAGTAGCTTTATGGAACTCAGTCACAGAATAAACAGATGTATTAAACTAGTTTGTAAACAATAGTTTATTCTCTGCTTTGTCAACCAATTATAGTTAAAGAACAGTGAACATTATTCTGAGTGCTGCACATACAGGAGAGCAAAATTCCTAGAGAACTGAATATTCAGCATTTGGGGGAGAATAGAGGTCCTCCCCAATCCATATTATTATACTGTATATTATAAACATGGTTCCATTTTCTAAAAATTGAGAATAATTACTCAACCTGGATTCAGTGCACTGTTCTCAGTTAGTAGATATTTGCAGAATGTTAATTCTAAACAAGGTCATGTTGACACCAATATTCATGAACCTTGCAGTTTTGGCAAGGGAAAAGTATTTTAAAAGGTGAGAAAAGAACCAAGATAAATCTATTTATGGGATTTTAAGAGAAACCAGCAATCTGAACTGTATTCATTCTCATTAGTTTACATTCCAGATTGCTTTTAGCTAGAGGCTTTTACTAAAAGAAGCAGAAAAAGAGGAGGAGGAGGCCTGCTGTTGTCATTATTATTATTATTATCAGTATCTGAAAATGGAACATACCATAGAAATCAGTCTGTAAAAGATAAAACAGGGTTTTGGTTTGTATTCCTTCATCTAAAATTGTGATAACATAATGAACCCTCAGGAGATGTATTCTCAAATTGAAGATATTGTTTTTGTGCTTGAGGACATATACATGAGGAATTCTTTATTTTGTTTTTTTTTTTAAAAGGAAATAGCCTGTGAGGAAAGCTCACTACCAATTGCTTTACTTGTCATTGACTGTTCAGGGCAATAAACCAATTACTTGCTGCTGTAGTAAGGGCCCTTCCTAACTGTTTTAAATGCATGCTAGAGATATAGTGATCTCCACATATTTGGGGACTCAGCATTTCCAGTTTATTAGGATTGCAAATTAATGGGTTCCTTCACAAAAGCAGTTTTATTGTCAGAAAGGACTGGTTTCCTGCTCCTTTGGATCACAAAAGGTTACCATAATGGGACCTTGTTCCTGCACCTTGAAAATGCACTTTAACCCTTTTGTTCTTGAAAAATAAAATCAATGCCATTAATTTTCCTAATGCTTTCATTGCTTTTCAGATGTCTACAACCTGGGACATAATAATATGCTAAGGTGTATGTCTTAGATACTTATTCTTTTTAAAATACATACATATGCAATTTCATGGGTTACCATTGCTAATGAAAATTGCAAAAAGAAAGCATATATACAGTATTGATGTGATGTACTGTATGTGTGTGCTTGTGTATATACTCAGATTTGCTTTCACATTTCCTAACATATTGATGGACCTAACAAATTTCATTTTTGTATGGTATTATTGAATATGTTGTATGTAAAATACCTAAGTAATCAGGTATCGTATGTGAACTGTTGTGATGACTTTACTTAAAATAATTTCAATTAAGTTGAAGGTCTTGAACTTGTTTTACTTTCTATTCAAATAAAGTGTTGCCAAATTCTTCATTTAACAGTATTTCTTCTGTTGTTTATCTAGATATTTTTCAGCATGTATGCAAGATAATATACAATTTATGATATTAGGTGCTACTGAAATGGCTTTAATTCAACAAGCAGGCAGGCATATAGCGTTTAGGGGTAAATTCTCCAAATAATGAGAAGGAATGTAGGATTGATCCATACAGATAAACCAGATCAGTCTGTACTGTCCAGTCCAATCTGGATTTCTGGATAGTCGTATAACAGTTTCAGCTGAAAGGTCATCTCTTTTTCTTCCTTTGATTTAATAGAGAGCAGACCTAGAAGAAAATTCACTAATACTTTTAAAATACAGACAATGAAGGATGATGAGGACCTTACAGTGAGCAGCTGTTACAGTCTAAAATCAATCACTACAGAAGAACAAGATTTGAAAAACAGACTTAATAATCTTTAAAAAGAAATGTTGTCTTAGTACTCTGTAGCCTTTTAGAGAGTACTGTACAACTGAAGCAAAACCATTTCAGTTTTCAGAATAGTGGGTCACTAAAAAGAAAGTGGAAAATATTGTCTGATCCAGCTTCTTTTTATACATGTTTCCAATCAAAGGTCCAGAGGGAAAGGAGAAGAAAATTATTCTGTTGGATGGAATCTTATTGACTATTGAATAAACAGGATCAACCTTTACCAAAGATACCTGTGAAGGTACCTGATATGTTTGAAAAAGACCCATTACACTATAATAGGACTCACCGTGGACTGAGAAAGAACATTCAACTTACCCCCATTGAGTTTTACTGGGGTGAAAAGGGCAATAGATAGAGTACAGGAAGGAAATGTATTGCTGTCTAAGTAGCAACATCTCTTTTGAAGTAGAGGATTAATCCTGAATAAATTCAGGACACAAGGCCTGAAAGGCAAGCTTAAGGCAGATAATCTGTTCAAGGCCTTCTTCTTTGCCTAGTTAGAAATAACTGAGAGATCTGCCTAGGCTTATCTGCCTTTTCTTTCCATTTACTTTTCTTATTTTTAATGATATATTTTGTTGCACCCTAATGATTCCTAAAATGCTGTATCAACTATTTAAAAAGATGTGCTCATAGGTGTATGAAGGAAAGGCAAAACAGAAAGCAACTACAAATCTGCTTCTCCCAACTACGTGTACAGTACATGTGGATGTATGTATGTGTATCTGTGTGTTTGTGTCTGTCACACATACCCAGAGAGGGGAGGAAAGAGAGGGGGGAGATTACTCCATCAACCACGGAAATGCAGTTAACCAAAACATCTGTTTAAATACAAACATTTTTGCCACTGGCCATTCTGCCTGTGAGCTTCCTGGTTAACATTGGTGACATGTAGCTGTCAAGATGTCCATTTAAAGGTTAGTAAAGTTGTCATATATCCTAAGTATATTGAGACGTTGTCAATACTCATAAATATATATTTTTGGATTTTAAATTCTTTAAAAAAGATAAGTTTAGCTATGCAAGTTATGCTATAAGGGTTACAGTATTATATTGTGTTATTATTATTTATTTTGGCTCTTGTTTCTTTTTTGACCACTATTTTTTTTAACACAAGTGAGTTTCTCGTACTGATTCATTACATTTGCTTATTTCTTCTGTCTCATTTTTTTCCATACCAAATGGGTTAGGGTGGATGAAAATATGTTATAATCAGATTTTAACATTGGCAAAAAAAAAAAAAAAAAGAACAAGGGCCTTCATTTCGTAAAGATAAATCTGTCTAGAATACAGAAGTCCTGATATGCAAATTTTGAACAAATATTGAAGCCTGACCAAATACATGAGGAAGTTTCATTTAGATCTCTATCACAAATGACTTTTTTCATATATCCTGCCTAGATTTCCTCTCTACTTTGTCTCTTTTGAAATATGAGACTACTAAATAAATAAAATAACTAAATAATGGCTTATACTATATGCACACTGCACAGGACTATCCAATATTGCACAAATCTATTGAACAGGCTCCAGATACTTCTGTATTGATGGACATGGACAAAAATCACCAAAGCTATCATATGCAATTTTCTGTTATCTCTTTTGTTATTTTCTTCAGTTGTGTCTTATTTTATTCAGCAAGCTGAATTTGGGGGTAGAGGAGAAAGAAAGAAAGGAAACTAACTTTCATCCTATCCTTCCTTTGGATATATAAATTCTTGTTTCTTCTCTAAACGGCAGTGATGGCAAGAGAAATTCTGCTAAATTCCATCAAATTTATTTCTAAAAAAATGTGATATCCAATTCAGTGGCATAAATACATTCCTAGAGAACAGAAGAATATAGGTATGACTGCCTTCTCAATAACAATGAAAAATAATTCAATCAAATCTTGTGTCAGGCTTCCTCGGCGATGCCATACTAATGGACAGAGCGAAGCCCGATACATACCTGGGACAGGGAATCCATTCCGGGCAAGAGCGGGCTTAGCCGGCTCCAGGCGAAATACTTCGCACTCCCTTCTTCCTTTCCAACGCAGCCAGCTGAATGAACTAATGAGCAAGATGTTTCATACTTGCCTCCCGCTCCCAACGTGGCCAGCTGGATGAACGGTACAGCCGGCATATCGGTACAACGTTTCCCAGTGCTCGAATGGCATTTCAAAGTGGCTTTCTACTTAGACTTATGCACATGTTGATATGAGGGTTTGGGCTTATGTGAACTAGGATGGCAAGGCACATAAGGGGGGGTGATACCTGGGCACTCTTACTCGGGAATATGCACAGGGGGTAGGAGTGGGGATGGGGCATATCATGGGGCAGTGTTGCACACAGGGGAGGCAGTAATTAATGTTTGCCAGGAACAGGAGGCTAGGCAATGATTAAGGATGGGGATGACAATGATTAAGGGTGGAGATGACAATGATTAAGGGTGGGGAGGGACATAGACAGCGCTGAGAAGCAGACACCCTCAGCGCTGGTTTTGCTCGGGAGTGCCATTGTTGCTGTTGTTGGAAGAAACAAACTACAATAAACTAAACTTGCCACAACCAAGCTGTAAGTGAAGTAGTTTATTGGAAAAAGTTTCATCGTCTTCTTTTGGAAGCTGACATCTTGTTGAGAGTAAATTTAGTATTTTGTATTCCAAAATGTGAGGGGCAGAAAAAAACTAATGCAAACAAGAAAGAAGTCCCATCAACTTTCATTCTTCCCCAGGACAAAAAAACAATTTGTGATGGAGGACAGAGATTACAATTGTATTCCTATCTGTACAAAATGAATAAGAGGTTTCTTTCAAGTTTCTGTACTTAAAAATCTGACTCTTCCAATAGCCCTATTCTGAACTTCTTATCCAGCCATTTCCTGGAACAGCCACGACACTACCTATCATGTACCTTGGAATTTGAACTGCATGATTTAAAATAAAAATAAATATGATGACATTTGAATAAAAATATGACTTGTGTATTACGTGAGAAAGTGGATATGAAGTAGGCTTTGATTAACAATTATGTTTAACTGAAAATTCATCCATGCCACTTTACAACTAGTCTAGCTTTTTTTTCTTAAGCAAAGTGAAGTGCAAGTATTTCAGCATCCTTAGAAGGATACTTCAGCCAAATATTTGATGATGTCCAGTCCTATAATTTCCTTTATTATTTTGGTTCTGTTGATTATTTTCTTAGTCAAGAAACCAATGGTATCTGTATGGTGGAGTCAAAAGAGGTAAGACAGTGACAGTGATAGTGCAATCCAAGCCCTACCTTTTTCAACAGATTTGCATCATTGATATGCAAACCTGTTGCATACAAAAGGGGCTGTGTTCAGATTATGCTGCTATAACCACAATTTTACTGTTGTAATTCTTTTCCTTCCATGAATGCTGCTGCAAAAGGGGCGGAACCCAACAAAAAGTTTGGGTTCTGCTCCTTTTTTATATGCTATATCACCCAATTTCCAAACTGTATATCAAAGAGTTTTAATCACGACAGAGAATTTATTCCCATTTCAAAAGTCTTAGAAACTACTTCAAATTACCTGTTTATTTGTCCTAATATAAACATATATGCATCTATGCATCTATGCATGCAGAAGTGAACACTTGTTTAGATGTCATTAATAATATGTGATTTAAAGTGTGAATCTCACTTCAAATTAAAATGAGAGAACATAGCTCTTTATTGAACATTAAATATTCCTACCAAACTGTTCTAAGTTGCTGTCAGAGAAAGATGTTATGGCAAAAGCAAGGATGGGAAAAACAAACATTAAATGCCCAGAAATGCTCAGGTCAGACTGAAATAATATGAGTGGGAGCCAATTAGATTTTTTTAATCATCAGCAACTGGGATGATGGTGGCAATTTTGGTTTAATGATCCATGCATCTTGATGGGCACTGCATAAAACTACTATACTGCCATATACTATATTATCCTACCCTGTAATAAACCTGGTTGAGCATTCTACGCTAGATTTCCAAACTTTCTTTGAAAAAAAGTAGCTATAGCCAGAAGGTGCTGCAATAATGAAGATAAAATAGCAATATTTAGATTGCCATACATTGCAGAAAAAAGACACAATTTATGCATTTCTAGCCACAAAGTACTACTCAACTGCCACATCTAATGCTTAGTCTAAAAGCACCCTTAAAGCATGAATCTGAATTGTAAGTGCATCCACTTCTAACATATTCAAAATGAAATCCTTCCTACTTATTGGAAGAATAACTGTCTTTGACATATTTAGTTATAATTTATTAGCATTTCTTAGACCATTGCTAACATCAACCTTCTAAGAGCAAGTGTAAGATGTCTTTGCTCTTTTGGGAATATTAGAAGAAAATCAGCATATAAATGAACTGTACTTTTAAAATGATGGTTAACAATTTCACCTGTTTTGCGTAGATGATAAAAAGTATGGAGGGTCTAACAGAAACCTAAAGAAACCTACACATCTAAATACATAGGATTAAAGTAGGATCCCACAGGATCTCCTGGAGGCAAAGCCACTGCAAAGCAGAGGTGGTATTCAGCAAGTTCTGAACAGTTCTGAAGAACTGGTAGTGGAAATTTTGAGTAGTTCATAGAACCAGCGGTAACCTTTCCCCAGGAGTGGAAAGGGAATGGAAATGTTACAGTATCCTTCCCCTGGAGTGGGATAGGAATGGAAATTTTGTGGTATCCTTCCCCTGCCACACTCACCAAGCCATGCCCACAGAACCAGTAGTATTTTTTTTTTTAATTCCATCACTTCTGCAAAGTATGTTTTCTAATACAGGGAAGAGAGCCAAAGGCACCAGGCTAGAAACCAGAAAACCATAGATTCTAGTCTTGACATAGGCATAAAGGCATAAATGTATGGTCTTGAGCCAGTCACTCTCTCTCAGTTGTACTAAGCAGGCAATGGCAAACCAGTTCTAAAATATTGCAAAACCTGCAGGGATTTGTTCAGGTGTCAACAGATTTGAAGGCATGAAACAAACAAACAAACAACCTTATCTTTTTAGATCTTATTATTGAAAGCAGTAAACATCTCTCAGAAGCCTAGCAGAGTTAATGGAGATGTACTTGCCCTATCTAATTCTTAGTAAAGGTCATCTATCAAAATATTGGAAATGTTTAGTGCTGCCACAATGGAAGCCAAGGAATTGTTACATCTAATGTATATACATTAATGTGTCAAGTTTTCATATAAGATAGAAAATCAGAAAATAAGGAATGATTCTACTGTTCTTTCTGAACATATGTAGTACCGTAAATCTAACACATCACTTCCATCTCAAACTTCAAGTTGTCAGGAAACAATGAAGATTTTTCCCTAAGTAAAAAAAAATCATTTTCCTAGGTATAAAATCCTTCTGTAGCCACTGTTGTTATTATATAGACCTTTCTATAACTTAAAATTTGTTTGTTAGTTTGTTTGTTTTCCTGGGTAGACTGAAGAAATGCAGAACTTGTTCCTGTGGGCAGCTTTTATTTTATTTCATCACAAAGAGAACAGTTATTAATAATCATAATTTAATCAATTTTCTAAAAAGTTTTTAATTAAGAATGGATAAGAGAGAGCTTCTGAAAGTAAACTTTTCTGTTTGTAGTATAATTTGTGTTTATTAACTATGCCATTAGGGAACATAATTCTGTAACATAAAGCACTTTATATTCTTTTTTTAAAATAGATTTTATTTATTGGGTTGTATGGGTATAAGATACTGAGGGATCTTCTTACCTAACTATGTTTACAAATTCCTTCCAAATTTAAGTTGAAGAAAATGGTAAACTTGTGCTGAAATATTCCTAACTTTTGTCTTTTGTTCTTTGTTCACTGCCTACTTTATTTTATTTAAACACCTAGAAGAAGAAGAAAAATCTGAAGAGCTCAAAAACATTCTTTTAGCTGGTCCTAATAAAAATACTCAACTGTGGTGGATTTTAGATTTCTCCTGCTCTAATGGATGCTGAGACATTATTAATGATAAGCAGCACAAAAAGCTATTAAGGAAAATAACAACATGAGGATCCCTCCTTGCTTTTGTAGTTTCACTAAAATCCACTGTCGTGACCAAGAATAATGTCTAAAGGGATTCAACAACGAATTGTGCCTTAGAAAACCTTGAAGGACAATGTGTAAGAACTTTCAGAGGTATATTTATAATCACCAGATAGATTTTAATAAGTGTTGCACAAATTTTATTGGCTTCGGTAGGTGTGTTTCTCCCCTCTTTGAGTTCCCTTTGTCCTAATAAAATAGACAAGTTCCCTCCTCCTCTTTCCCTCTCCCTTTCACACACAGATACACACAGAAACACACAGACAGACAGTCACGTGTGCATGCACACACACACACAAACAGAAACCCATGGTATTTATTCTGTCAGTGGATTTTTTTATACCATATATTTATTTACTTTGCTGCTTATTTTCACAGCCTTTAATTTTCATCAGTTTGCACTATTTTTCCTTTTCTGTGTAGAATACAGGAAAGCTAGAGGAATTCGATTACTAAAAAGCCTGCAATTTGGTTTGCAGAATCCATTTGAAATCTGCCTCTTGATGTTTATCTCTATGCACACATTGGTATGTTTGCTTGATTTACATTAACCAATATATAAGCACAAATAGTAATCATATACCTAGGAAACTGGAGTATATGCAATTGCCTCATCTATTTCTTCAACTGTAGTTGCAATCCCATAGATTCAAATCTTGACAGGTAGCATAATTAGAAAATTTTCTTTGCCTTATTAAATGTGACTCTTCTCAATAGAATTCCCTCCGTTGCAAGACAAGGACCAAAAATATACTTCAAATCTAAAATGGGAAATCAAGGGGGACTGTTTTATTTTTATCTATCTTTGTGCAAGCGACATTATTATCAAAGGATATTGTAATGCCGAAAATGTACTTTGGGGATTTAAATCACGTATTAGGCTAGAAAGCAAAAAGTGCTGTAGGGCCCATGCAATATATTTTCTCATTAATCTGATTGAAAGATTATCCTTCCTATAGCTATGAAGAGTCTAATGCTCATATATCCATCTTTCCTGCTAGTAAAATTCAGCTTTGTGTGAAGTCATTGTCTCTCATGTCTGAGGCCTAAGAGCTTCTTCATTTCTCTCTATAAGCCTGGCTGTATTAAAATAAATTCAGAGTAGGACGCCATTTCATGCACACATTTTGATTATTTCATAAGCTGCTAAGGAAAATGGAAGTATCAGCAAGTCATGCAGTTTCGCTGGTAATGTAATGCTTGTCATTACCTCAGTGGCCATAGAAAGAAAAAAAAAAGTTTAGCAATAATATCTTTGACAAATGTTCACAGATTCAAAACACTGCATTTAAATGAAATGCAGATATGAATGAGCCATTATTACAATCACAATTCCATCTTAGAAATTATTAAATATGAATATATACACTTCCCCAGCAACCTGACATTTGTAATGCATAACTACTGTGCTTTCTGCTTTGTTCCTTGCACCTATATCATACACACAAACACACACACACACACACTTACACAATGTCATTCGTTCCCTCCCCCCCCCAACCCTGATTCTGAATAAAGAGAAGTCATTTTGATCAGAAACTGCACACTGTAATTGGAGATACTTCTGATGATTTCATGCAATCAGAAGGGCACATTATTTGTGATGAAAATTAAGTAAAAAAAGAATCAATTTATAGGTTGTCTTGCTTATGGTCATCCAGCTTTACAAAGAAATAGTATACTCCAACCACATAGATACTTCCCACCTCACAGTATTATTGAAATTTTCATATGTTTACCATAACATGTAGCATTTTCACAATTTTAACAAATGGATGGGAGGAAAAAATGTCTTGAAGCTCTTTTTTGAGTGCTGATAACATGAATAGATGGTTTCAGCCATAACTGTCACACAGATAATATTCTTTTATGCCTTGAGATACTAAGATGGTGTTGCAGATAACCAAGAAGAATAGGCTGCCGCCATTGCTAATCTGCAGTTTTCAAACACCATAGCTTTGGCTAAGAGAAGTTAAAAAATATTTGAACCCTAACATAATTTAACATGTGCAAATATCAGAAAATTGAAGCTTTTTACATACTGTAAATTAGTTTCTCTATGAACAAATTAGCTAGACGGATATTTCTTCCTTCTTTATTTCAGGTGTTTATGCATAATATTTCAAAATGAAACATAAACCAACATTATTTTAATTATCTCCTCCAAATTAAATAATAATAAATAATCTTGGCCTTAATTGTAAAACAGAAATTCAGAAAATATCTGATTGTTCCTTCAGATTTCCTGTTTTACAATTGTATGATTTTTATTTTGGAATATTTGAAACAGATATTAACTAAATGGCAAGTATCCAGTTGACTGGAGTACACTCTGAGGTTCTCACTGAAATCAATGGGACTTAAGCATGTTCCTTGAATTCTGGCCAACTGTATTCCCTGCCAGAAAAATATCACTGATGTTGATTATTATTCAATATGGGAATGTGGATGCTATTGAGAGTTTAATAAGGAACTGGGGAATTATTTACATCTCTGCATCACAAAGCATATTTTTCTCTGTATTAGGCTACATTAAAGGTTTTAAAAGTCATTTTTTTCTCTTCTTTTCTTAGAAGAAAATTATTCTGCAAGACAGAAGGAGCTACATTATGCTGAAGTATAGATCTGATTTCTGACAACTCTCCCAATTTCTAACTGCTTTCATCTTCTCCTTAATAGTCACCACATTTTATCTTTCTGGCCATGGCAGAAAAATGCATAGGTTTACGTGGAAGTAATTCAGAATTACATATACATATATTTAGGGTACCTTTTCTCATTGCAACATAATCACCACTCAGCTTCCTACATTTGAGGGATTTTCCTTTCCAAGCCTCAGTTAAAAGTCATCTCATCAAAATTTCTTTAAAGCTTTTTCTGAGTTTCCTGTTAAATTAAGGGTTGGTTGGGAGGGGGAGGGTGCAAAACCAAATATACTAAAGAGCAAAAGAGGACCTTTTAAATATTCATTTCCCTTTTTCTTCTCCTTCCTGATTTTCAAGAGAATAGTGCATTTTCCAAAGCTATGCTATAAATCTATTTGAAAGGTAAGGACAATATCCATATTCTTATTGAATATGTGACCTCTCAATGCTAATCTGCTAAATTGTGCCCCCACATACACATTGTGGAAACATGCAGGAACCTATTAAAAGCACAGCAGTGTTTGAAATTGAACTACGGTGACTTGTTGTTATAGCATGCTGACATTATTGGTTCTTGTATTCAGTTACATAATGATCTCTGAAGTTCACTTGAAAAAGTCTTCTCTAACGGCATTTACGAGTTTTCAAAATTAGGCTGTAGAGGGCACAATCCACAGCTGCATTAATTTCAGCTCTGTCTACCAGGAACAAAGCACATTCTCAGCAAAGTGCAAGCAGAAAAATTAATGTGGAAAAGAGAAAATCACCAAGAAGAAGGAGAGGTGGGTTAGGGCTAAGCAACATGCTATACAGCTCTGGAGGACCGGATTGCCTGATGTTTTCATATTTATTTTAACTCAGTTGGGAGAGAAAATTGCATTTTATCAGATCAGCACTGCTAAAAAGGACTTAATATTTTCTGCCCCTAAAAGGGCTATACTGACTATTTTCTCCAAATTAAAACTTTTTGGATTGATAATGAAGAGAACATTAATCATCTCAGATCATTCCAGTTACATTTGGAGAATCTATTTTTCTATTTTTTTTCCTGATGGGAAACAGTCATGAATTGTTCTGTATAATGTAAAATTGGGCTTTCTTCAGGATAAGTTGTTTTACCATTCACTCTGAAGTGTTACAAAAGATGTTAAATGGACTATCTTCATGGGAAAATAGATTTATTTTTTTCTGGGTAACAGAATGCCTACACACATGCATTTTTCCATATGTCCCTGACCCAAAAGTAGATTTACAATAAGTGCCTTTCTTTCTCTATGTAGCCGCCCCCAAAAGTGAGTAGTATCTAAGAAATGGGGTTTATTTTTTATATACAAGTTCTACTTATGAAAGAGTTTGCTTTAATTTTAAAAAATCTCAGTCATTTTATTAACCCATATGATTTTTAAGCTTTGTGTTATAGTTTGCTACCAGATTAGACATTATACATATAAAAATTACCCAAAATAACTTTTATATTCATGTATCAGGCATGAAAGACCATGACCACATGTAAAGTTGCAATAAACAGTATTATTACTTGTACATGTGGATAGGAATATTCTCAACTAATGTGGGGTTAGGGTTAGGGTTAGGGTTATTGTCTGTCTCTCTGTCACCCATACATTGAAGCTAGATGGTCATTGCAGTAGGTCAACCTGGCACAAGATGACATACTAGCTAACACCCTAGATCAGTGATGGCTAACATTTTCGTCCTTTCATGCCAAAAATGCGCACATGCCTGCACCCATAATGCAATGTGCGTGCAACTCCCAGTCCCCCTGCACATGCGCATGCATGTGAGACCCCGTGAATGCTGCGCACCACTGAGCATGCACGTACGACACCCTGCATGCACCCCACACTCTGTGCATGTGCATGCGTCTCAAGCATGGGTGGCAAATACCTGACAATCAGCTGGCTGGCGGGAGGCATGAGCACATGTGCAGTGGACCTGATTTGGGGCAATGGCTCATATACCCGCAGAGATGGCTCTGTATGCCACTTCTGGCATACGTACCATAGGTTCGCCATCACGGCCCTAGATGATAGGTTCAAGAGATGGATCTAGACAGACTTGAACACTGGGCCCTATCCTAATAAAATAAAATTCAACGTAGAGAAAAGTAAAGTCTTATACTTAGGCAAGAAAACACAAAAGTATACATATAGGCTGGGTGAAACCAAGCAGTAATTGTGAGAGGGACCTTGGAGTCTTGGAATCTTAGTGGACAACCAGTTAAATATGATCCAGCAGTGTGCAGCAGCAGCCAAAAAAGCCAATGCAATCCTCAGTGACATTAACAGAGGGATACAATCAAGATCAAGTGAAGTACTGGTACCACTCTATAAAGCCTTAATAAGACCATACCCAGTTTTGGTCACCACACTATTAAAAAGAATGTTGAAACTCTAGAAAAAGTGCAAAGAAGAGCTACCAAGATGATTAGTGAGTTGGAGGCTAAAACATATGATGAACGGTTGCAAGTACTCAGCATGGCTAATCCGGTTAAGAGAAGGACCAGGGGAGACATGAAAGCAGTGTTACAGTATTTGAGGGGCTGCCACAGAGAGGAAGGGGTCAAGCTGTTTTCCAAGGCACCCAAAGGCCAGACAAGGAATAATGTATGGAAGCTGATCAAGGAGAGATTTAAGCTGGAAATAAGGAGAAATTTTCTGACAGCGAGAGCAATCAACCAATGGAAGAGCTTGCCTTTGGAAGTAATGGGAGCTTCATCACTGGAAGCTTTCAAGAAAAGATTGGACTTCATCAGAAATGGTGTAATGTGTCCTGCTTGGGTGGAGGGTTGGACTAGATGGCCTACAACAGAGCTGTAAAACTCCTGGCCCGTGGGCCAGATGCACCACGCTCTGGCCATACCCATGCCTGAAAAGCTTCCAACACATCATTGTTGCTACTTTGTCATGCTGTTGTTTGTAGTCAGCCTGTGTGTTAATAGGCGGGAGCTAACCAGGTGGCCCACTGCTTCTTCAACTTCTTTGCAGTGGCAACACTTACTGTTTGTTGCTGTGTTTTTAATTCTGGCTTTATATGCTTCTGTTCTTAAGGCTTGGTCTTGTGCAGTCAGAATGAGACCTTCTGTCTCTTTCTTCAACTTTTGTGCTTTTAACCATTGCCAAGTCTTGTTGCTATCTGCTTTGCGTGCTAGAATTTTTATGTACTGATATCAACATCACCTTGTGGATGAAGGAGGTGATGTATTGTCATTTTGTTTCTGGTCTTTCTATCTAGGTCTTTTATTTCTGCTTGAGTCCAGTCCACTATTCCAGCTCTTTATCTGATGACTGAAATTTCTTCCTCTTAAAGTTTGTGCTTTAAGATCTTCACTCTTCTGATGTATTCACTTCTAACCTTTTTCTTGACTTTAGTGTGGTTGGTGTTGTCAGCTTGGAAAATGCCCAGCTATATGTAATGATCATCTTCTTCCAGACTCTTGATGTTATTTCCATAGGTCATCTTGATTCCTTCCATTTTCACTATTTTTCTCCTGTTGATGGTGACAGTGGCACTAGCTTCAGTGCTGCTGATTCAGTTGTGGTGTTCTGTATGCTCAGTTATTCAATTCTTCTTCTTCTTCCTCCTCCTCCTCCTCTTCCTCCTCCTCCCCCTCCCCCTCCTCCTCCTCCTCCTCCTCCTCCTCCTCCTCCTCCTCCTCTTCTTCTTCTTCTTCTTCTTCTTCTTCTTCTTCTTCTTCTTCTTCTTCTTCTTCTTCTTCTTCTGTTAGAGGGCTTTGTTCTTTTTGAAGAGAAGGCAGAAGAGAGGGTGCCTGGTTTGGGAATGAAAAAAAATTAATGTCTATGATGTCTAATGATTCCCCCTCATTTGCCTCTATAGTCTGAGCTAATTCTGGCAAGCCTTTGATTTGCTTACTTTGGGTAGACCTTTGAAATTTTTCAATTCTTCTTTTGGGAATACTTTATTTCATACTATAATCTAAGTTGAACTGCTAGCCTCTGTTCTGTTATTTTTAATTCTGGATATACTTTCTAGAAATGATGCATTTTTTAAAGATATCTTCTTCTTGTTGGGCTTGATTTGTAGTAACATTGTTATATCTTTGTTTTCTTTGTTTTCTAACTTTGTAATTGTGACATTTTTTTCCAGGAGTCCTGCAGCTGCTGACTCTGGTTGCTCAGCCAACAAACTTGAATCTTGTAATCCATTTGGTACCAGATATCTAGGAACTCCCAACACTTCTTGACCTGGGCAATAACCAATGTGGTATGGGTTTTTGTAGATTACATCTCACCATATTCTTTATGGAAGAGGAACTTTTTATCTGGCATCTCTGATGTGACCTGTCCAGTATAATTGAACCTCCAGCATAGCTCTCATCTTCTTCAGAGCAAAAAAGCCCCACAAATACATGAAGGTATATTGGGGAAATTATTATTACTATTATTAATAGTTCTTTTAAACATTTTACTGTACAAGAATATATAGGTCCCTCTGGAATGAAACGTCATATATATCCATTATAAAAAATAAATAAATAAATAAATAATGATATATAACCAACAAATCAGTTTAATAATGACATTTTCTAAAAATGTTACCCTATGCAGTTTTAACATGTGATATGGATGTGTTTACCTGCAAGATACTATTTTGATTATTTTAGAACTAAACAGCAATTCTGAGAAAACAAGAGAGCTGAAGCATGGAGATAACCCAACTGCTACAAGAAGAAACTAAATTATACAAGTCTACATGACTAGTCATAATGTCTGAAAAGAGAGGTTCCAGCATCACCAGTGATTCCCAATGAAAAAATTGATAAATGAAATATTATTTCCAAAAAATTCCTTTGTAATCAAAAAACTTGTTTTGCTATGCTAATTGAAACACTCATGTATTGAGAAGTTAAGGGAAGGTATGCTTGGTACACACAACAGATTAGATTTACAGCATAAGATATGTTTTGTACGTATGTTGGATATTTTGTTTTAAAAAATAAAAATTATACATTTTGCTAATTTACAATATATGCTTAACAAGGAATCTTATAGCAACAGCAGGTGGGCTGGGAATTCTATGATGCATACAGAAGTTAGCAATTTTATCTGTTGTTAAGCACTAAAATTATCTGCTTAAAATTCTATATTTCACTTGTATGTGATTCTTGAAAATGGTAGATGACACTTCTAGTTCCATGATTATAGCATCTCATTCTTGAGAGATCAGCCCTTGGTGTTGAAAACCCTTTGATAATGGATAAAGAAAGTCCTCTACAAATGTTGTGCAAAATTTCTGACAAGAGTTTTCAAATGATTTTAGTAATGCACATTACACATTGGAGAAAAAAACACTGTACACTTCTATTCATTTCTCACTCTTACCATTACATTGAGCCTTATTTTTAATATTCTGTCAGTATCAAAACAATATAATATGTCACATTGCAAAAGTAGGACTGCATAACTGATCAGTTACATTTCCTGCTACTTATAAAAATCAGCATGTTGCTATATAATGGGATAGAAAGGTACAACAGCTTATTAAAAAAAAAACCACAGAAGTAATGTAAATGAATTTACTATTAGTAATAAAATCCCTTGCTCTATTGCTGTGCCTTCAAAATCCCGAGCATCATAAAATTAGATAATTCTAGGATTGAAAATTATTCCAAAATTAAAGAAGTTATATAGATAATTTATTTATTTCTACGTATACAGGTCATTCTCCTATAAGGAGAAATTGTATTGATCAAGAGTAGCTACAACCTGTCACTCTGGGTATAACAGATCCAGAAAGAAAGCTAAATAATTTTGTGATTCAGCTCTTGTTCTTATCCATTTTATAATTCATAGAAAAAAACTGAAAACATAAAATAAAAACAGGGGATATTAATTAGAAAAATGGCATTAATTTGAAAGATTGAGTTTTAGGGAATCATAAGTTGCATTTCTTGAATGATGGAGTATTGCATTGTATCTCAAAAAATTGGGAAGAATATTTTGGCTGAACTATAGTGAAATAGGTCAGGAGAACTCTATGGACAAACCCAAAAGAATTTTAGATAAAGATTTATGCATTACAGAAGTCAGTAGAGTTAGCAGTAAATCACTCAATAACAATTAGGAACAACACTGACACATAAAGTCCATGGACTTTGTTGTATATACTCTAATGCTGAGAACAAGGGAAATAAAATCAGAATGAACTTACATTACAAAAGAAACTAAATATAATTGAATAGGTATAAATGAGGGCTCATGAGGCTGTTATTCTTGCCAGAATATAGCAACTGTTTAAAGGGAACAGAAGCAACAAAGGAAATGCTATTAAGTATCTAGGTTAAAATAAATGGTAGAAGGAATAAAAACAATACCATTTTTGGAATTTACTACTAGCCACCCAACCAAGTAGAAGATGAGGATAATGGTCTCTAAAAGCAAACTTTCAAAAAAGCATGAAGCAGTAGTGTTAATGGACTTTAATTCCCCCAACATCTGTTGGGAAACAAATTCTGCCAAGCATAATCCTTCCAGGAAATTGCTGACCTGTTTTGAAATTTTTCCTATGCAGGAAGAAGGCAGGAGTAAGAGAATCAGTTATTCTTGACTTAATCATAACTAATTAAGAAGAGATGGTAGATAGAATAGTTTGGAGAAAATGTTGGATGATTTTATTTTATGAAATTTAAAGTTCTTTCAAATGCAATTAAAAATTGAACAGAACAATGACATACCAATTAGTTCAGCGAATTAGTTAATCAGCTAATCAGTCACAAGGTTGATTGAATCACAAGACTGATTCTGGTCTTGTGATTTTGTGATGTCTGACTGGTTGCTGTGAAGTGCAGAATTCAACTGATGAGGGGATGGTCAGTTCTATCATCAGTTGGTGGTATTGGTACTTTATTGGTTCATAGCTGATTCTAAGTCAATGTGTTTGTTGAGAGACCCATTGCTAGACTTATATAAACTTCCATGCCTGATGGTTTTGGCATGGCCAATGACTTCAGCTTAATCAACCAGTCTTGAGATTTAATAAGCCTTGTGACTCAGTCAGTCTTGTTATTCAACCAGTCACAAAACCAACTGACCATCCAGAATCTATATAAATGAACAAGATACTTCACCCCAAAACCCCTCTGAAGATGTTACCTAGTTTGGTAACAATATGTCCAGGAGCTGAATAGCAAACTTGGAGGGTGGAAGTTTGTTAAAGAGTGATCTAATCTGGAAGAAATGTTTGGATAGTGAAAACAATAAATGAAATAGTTTGCCTCCTGGAATTGTGAGTGCTTCATCACTGGAGGTTTTCAAAAATAGACTGGACAACCATTTGATCAGGTTGTATAAGTTTTCCTGCCTTGAGTAGTGGGATCGACTAGAAGACTGCTGAGGCCCCTATGATTTGTTAACCCTGTATTTTATGATTTGTTAACTTAGATTTAACCTGTAATAAGAAATACACTGAATGGCCCTTTAAAAAAAATTGATTATATATTTGAAACATATGCTTAAGCTTCCAAACATCAGTACCTGATCCTTAAATACATCAATACTCCACAGATAAATTTTTGCTTTTTCCTAAATGTTTAAATAAAATAAAATTTATTGGCACGTTAGCAATCTACAAAGCAAAGTATAATTTTCTGTCCATTATTATTTATGCCATGACAACTCCCCAAATTAAAAAAAATAAGAAAATTGAACGAATGAGTTGGTATTTCTCAGTGTTTATTAAGAATTATGACCTATCTTCTCAAAAGAAAATAGAAAGGAATATTAGTATGGAAAAATGAATCCAATCTGTATTTTGTGGAATAATATATATATTAGAATTCATTTTTATTATTTTTTTAAAATTCTGAAATTATATTTCAGAACAAAACAAAAGTTGTATTTGCAGATAAAATGAAGACAAAAATGCACATTTTAAGAAATGGCTAACAAAAAAAAAAGACTTTTGTGTAGTATAAATGAAGTGTGACCATTCTGTGTATTTTTATCTTTAAAATGCATTATGAAGAAATAGAGTGGAACTGAGCATGTATTAAGGACAAATTTCTACTCCCAGAGCTACATTCGGTATGATAATTGTCCGCAATCAAATTTAATTCTTTCTTATGCCTAATATAAATAGTTTCTATATGATGGGAGACAATAGATAGTGATCTACAGCAAAGTAAGTATGATTATAAGCCTTTCTCTAGTGCTATGAACCCAATGAAAAATCCTACTGTGCAACATTTACTGGGCCTGGCATGAATAGAAGCTTCTCTTTATTGATGTCCTCAGTTGCATTATAAGGCATGCCTGTTCTCTCAGAAGATACTTTTTCTAAGAAAAGTACTGAGAATTGTTTCTTCTCATCAGGGTAAGAATACATTTACAAGATTTTCTTCAAATATTTACCTCCTTCATCATGATTCATTTTTTCTGAACATTATGGATAATGCAAAATGACTGCCAGGTAGTTATTATGGCAACACTGCTTCTGCAAAAATTGTTTAGGAAAATAAAAGATACTGTTGTAACAGTGAGCTCTACTAGTTGGAAAATTTCTCCTTTTTCTGAAGAAAGTTGGTAAAATAATCCTACTTGTTTCTCTGCCAGCACATAGGTCATGGGTCCCAGGAGATCTGTTTCTTATAACTCTGATCCTAACCCTTGGCCAAAGTATACTGTCTTTCAGTTGAAACAAAATATTGCTAAAGAATAAAATTCTTTCCAGTATACGTTCAGATTTGTAAAACATTTATTTCATTCTAATTAATATGTGGAATTAGTCATATCAATCCTCAAAGCCTAGAATTTCCATTATTCTAAAACCAGATTCAATAGAAATCATTCCATTTTAATCAATGTCTCTTGACAGATAGTAAGGGAGAAAAGAACATCCTATTGCTACATCGATCATAAGATAAAAGTGCAATGAAAAGGTTATGCAAATTATATTGCTACCACCGAAGGGAGATCAAGGTAGCACTACAAACTTGTCATCACTTTTTTTAAGCCCTCTTTACAGAAAAATTTTAAAGACTGAAACAAATAGGAATGTGGCTGATTTGAGACATAAAGGATAGCAGAAAGATTGCTAAATTCTGTGGACTAATTTGGGGACCAAAATAACATCTATGGCATTCTAGCCATGGATGGAAATATACGGATCAAGAGTCAGAAGGTAGCTAAGCTACAAGGCTTTAAAGACCTATGAATAACAAGAGTGATAACCAGTTGTTAGCAGGTAAGAACTTTAAAGGGATTAAACATTTAATAGGCAGTGATTTGTTTGTGTTTTTGTTTTAAAAAGGAATAATATTTCAAAAGAAACAATCTACGTTGTATAAACTCTGGAACACCAGGAAACAAATACTTGTGAGATAATTAGTTGGATGTTCTGACAGAATGTCCTCCATTCTTATTATTGACCATTCTTTAAAGCAGAAATGTGAAAATGTGGAAGTCACATCTAGCCTACAAAAGTATTTTTGTGGTCTCCAAAGCACCTGGCTGGAATAACAGTGCCAATAACAGTGCCAAAAATTAAGTTGATTTTCTGTTTTTTTTGTTTTTAAATCAGGAAAAGTTTAACATCTCTTCTTTAGGAAAAGAAGAAAAATGTGTGCATAAATGGATCAGAAAAGAGCATATTTTAGTGCCAGACTGAGCAGGAATATGGATGGATAACATGGCAATGAAGGTCGTGCTGAAAAGACCAAGTAAGGGATAAATCGTCATAGAAAATATCTATGTATGTAGTCATTAAGGGTCAAAACTGACATGATGGAACATATCAATCCAAAGAAATTCTTAATATTTTCACTACCAGTATTTATTCAGTTTGACAAATTTGGGTCTTGTGGGTGGTATTCCTGCGCTGATTTAGTTATGAGTTGGTCACATGATATGTGCAAATGACATTTTTAAAATAAAATAAAATTATAACATTCAAACATTCTGCAGCCTTTCTGGCTATTCACATTGAACAGAGAACATCATGATGGAATTCTCATTGTGCTTTTTCATTAATTGGAGGGCATCTTAATGCCATGTTTAACAGGCTGGCAAGATATTATTTTTTTAAAAGAGTCACAGTGGTGAAATGGGAAGTGTAGAAATTTGATTGATAAATAAATAAGGAAAAAGAAAAGTGGACTTGGCTATTTTTAAATACAACATTATTAAGTTTGCACTAAAATATGCATTTCTTTTGCCATAAAATTTTGAATGAATTGAAGAATTCATATTTAATGCTGGGATGATACAGAAAAAAAGAGAAGCAAGAAGTGGGAAGGAAGGAAATATTTTGCATAATATAAAATGTTTATATGCTGTAAATATATCATATATTATGTGCATTCATTCCCTCTCCCCTCCAAATATTGTGGATGCATATGAATTATACATGAGTATGCTCCTGTCATAAACTACTGATATACTAAAATTGTATCTACTAGTATTATGATAGATTAGTGCAAATCTAATGCTATCATCCAACTAGTTTAATCATCTACAAACCATCAAAGTTTCCACTTACTTTGATTTAATAATGTACATTCAAAGAATGTAATGTGTTAAGAATGCTCTATCAGCCACATTTTGGGAAACCTTTCAGAATAATCTTATTAACATTTTTCCCAGTAGGAAGAATTTATATAGCTCTCAAAAAAGTTTTTAAACTTTTAAACTTTTTTTAACTTCTAAAAGTTTTAAGGTGAAAATTTATAAATAAAATTATAAATTTATAGGTTTACACATTCTGAAAAAAGGTACACTATAAAATCAGTCTCCCTGGTACTAGACCATATCTTGACCAATGTCATAAGTGTGTTTGATAGCAAATATAACAAAAATAAATAATTAAAAGTAGAACACTGTGATAGCAAGAGTTAAGAAAGAATTATTGCATTTTAAGAGATCAAATGAATACCAGATGAACAATCAGGCAGAAAACAATAATCTAATCAAGCAATCACCAAAAAAGAAATCACACTGCACTAAAACTGGTAGGGCAAGCTATGATCTGTGAACAGATAGCTAACCCCACACTCACTCTAACAGATGATGTTACCTAGTTGGGCAATGAAATATCTCTAAGCAAACAGCCAAACTCAGACAATACCAAGAATTCCACAAACGATAATCTGTTTCACACTTTGGAATGTGATTATGTTTAAATGTTTCTTCAAATAATTACATGCATTTGGATGATTCTGAAGTTCTTTGCACTTAGAATAACATGGCTACACAAAAATCATAATTTTCAGGAAGTTTTGTAAAAATTATGTAAAGATAAATATACAATGGAATATGTGCAGGAAAAATATAATTGGAATTTATATGACAATACAAATATACCCTAACCCTAAATGGAAGGGTATGACATAGGTATTCACACAGTATTGGGGGAGACAGCTTTCTCTTCATCCCTAACTTCAGATAATGATTTGAGTAAATAAAAATACGTATTATTGGCATATATTATTCACCTGATGTTTCTTTTTTCTAATAGCCAACCTTAGGTATATAAAGCACAACCCTCATTTAAACCCAATAATAACAACAATGTGAGATAGCTTGGGGTAACCCAGCATCAACCAATGAATCCTGTAGGCAAGTGGGATCACTTCAACTAATCAAGTGAACACATGCTTCTCTGATAAATCAATAACATCTTGGAAAGATAAAAGGATTGTACTGTAGCAATAGCACATAGATGCTTTACAATGCTTTAAAGCCCTCTCTAAGCGGTTTACAGAGTCAGCATATTGCCCCCAATAATCTGGATCCTCATTTTACCCACCTCAGAAAGATGGAAGGTTGAGTTAACCTTGAGCCTGGTGAGATTTGAACTGTCAAATTGCAGGCAGACAGCAATCAGCAGAAGTAGCCTGTAGCACTGCACTCTAACCACTGCGCCACCCACAACAGTAGATGGTAAGGGATTTCCGGTTTGGGCTTCTTTGGCAATGGACCAAAATTGTGATTGTGCATGGTTTTGATCCATGTTTGCTGCTGGAGCGCCCTGAGCCTCCTGGATTTGGGGCTGAAGCCACCCCATAGAGGTGGTGAAGAAGGGGGAGCCATCAGCGGGTTGAGGAGAGCCGCAACTCTCCTCAATTGGCTGGCCATTACTCCTTTTCCCAAAGGCGGTTGCAGCAGTGATCAGAAATGGCCACCTCAAAGAAGAACCCGACTGGACAAGATTGTGCAGGACGAAGTTTAAAGGAGAAAGTTTGAGTGATTGGGTTGAAAGGAGAACATCTATTTAAGGTACCTGGAACCTGAATTTTAAAAACTAATACTATTCCTAAAAAAGATTTTAAGCAGTGAAAGAGAAAGGGAAAGGAAACGCAATTGACTTTTTTCCCTCTCACATTGACAGTTTTAATTGACTTGGAACGTTAAGAAGAAGAGATTTGAATAAGAAATTGATACCAATCCACTTTGACATTAATAGGCTATTTCTAGCTGAAAATAAAGTGTCAAAGGGATAAAGATTCTTGGATAATTTAAAAACTTTATTTTTAAAAAAGAAAGAAAGCAGAGGAGGGAAAAAGGAAAAAAGAGGCTGGAATCTGGAAAATGGAGGAAACCACCTGGAACTTAAAAAAAAAATCATATTGGAATTTTAACAAGGCTTGCAAAAGATACATTGTAGCTGAAACCTTGTTACAAGATAACAAAGTCCCTGGAAAGAGAAAGTGAGAAAAGAAGCAAGAAACAGTTTTGGATTATTGGATGATTCCTGGAACGTTGGATGGTGGATCCTAATGAAACAAAATAAAATCAATTGGGATTGTTTAAAAATTTTTAAAATGGCATCAGTCCTTGAAGAGTTAAAAATGAGACTTAAAGAACAAAAAGAAGAAACACAAGAGGGAAGAGGATCTTTTGGCTTCGTATTTCAATTTTTAGAAATGGAGATCTTGAACTATGAAAAACAACAAGAAACACTGGCAGAACAAGAAGGGCGGGACAGCGAAGAAGCCTTCTTTAATGACCAAGCAATTTTAAGTGGGGTAAAAAAGGAAAAGGGGAGAAAGGGAGTTAAAAACTTAAGCATTGAAGCAACAACCAAAAAAAAGCATAATTTGAAAAGTAATCATAATATTAGGAAGAAGCAGAAGGGAGGATCACAGAAGGGAGAATCAGAAAAGGGAATAAAAAGGGGAGGGAGAAGAAAAGAGGGAAGAGGGAAAGGAAAAAAAGCTACAAAGGACAGAAACAAGATGTAGAGGTACAGGAAAAGTGTACAAGAATTAAAGATATAAACCAGAGGTGGTATTCAGCAGGAACTGACCAGTTCTGGAGAACCGGTAGTGGAAATTTTGAATAGTTTGGAGAACCGGCAAATATCACCTCTGACTGGAGATTTTACAGTATCCTTCCCCTGTCCACCAAGCCACGCCCACAGAACCGGTAGTAAAAATATTTGAATTCCTTCACTGGTATAAACCTATTTAAAAGATACAGAGACAATGGTTAAAATTTAACTTAAGGAGAGGATTCTGCAAGGGTGCATGGGATAGCATTGGTATATTAGAAATAGAAAAGGATTAGAAAATATGTTAGATGATTAAAGTGATAGAAAAAAATTCTATTGATGTGTAATGGAATATTCATTTGTAAAGAGAATAAGGCTCTCAATGATTTAAAAAGAAAGTTTAAAAAAAACTGAAAAGAAATATGGAAGATTTTTATTAGTTGACAAGATGAACTTGAATAAGAATAATAACTTTATTGACTACTGTTAATAACTATTGTTTGGTTTTTTTATTTAAAGACAGTAATAAGTAAAATATGAAATATAGATGATTAAAGTGAAAGACAAGTGATATTACTAGGTAATGTTTGTTAAAAGAAATAGAAATGTAAAAGATTGATATTAATATTAATGGCAGAGCTGTACTTGAATGGAATAATTATTCCATTTACTATTGTTATACATATATACACAGATATATATACATATATACCTTTTTCTTTTAAGAATTTAGTGTGTTTTTTGAAGGGAATGTACCAAGCAGAATTCAATTGAAAATAGGTATGTGTTATAAAACAGAGGTTAGAAAATGAATGTTATAACTGTAAAGGTGTAACTTAATTTTTTAAACAAGATTTGAAAAAAATACAAAGGTGTTATACTCCAGTCTAGTAATTACAGTGGAAATTTTGTTTTATGAGAAAAGATAATATGAAATTCTAAACAGGACAGACGAAAGTATAAAAACATTGATTAGAAAGATTTTAAAAATTAGAAAAAGATATGTAATTGAATCAAGAAAGGAATGAGATAATTTAAAATAAGGCTATAGGAAGTAAAGAAAAATTGCGAAAATAGTTATAAGGTATGTATTAGAATGTATAAGATAAATATATATTGAGTTTATGTCTGTATGGAGAAGTGATAATCCGGGGGCACGCTGTTCTCAAAAAAAAATGATATTTTATTTGTATTTGTATGTTTTGTGAAAACTTAAATAAAACTTTTATTTAAAAAAAAACAGTAGATGGTAAGAACAATCCTATTGCCAACTCAAAACCCACAGCATCTTTCTCACAATGGCCAGTCAAGTGCCTATGGAATGCCCTAAAGAGAGCATGTCCAGCTTTTATTTTCCAGCAGCAGATACTGAAAGGTAGACTGCCTCTGATTGAGATGTCAGAAAGAGTACATAGTCAAAATGTTATGTAGCCTTTATAGTAGTCATTGAGAGTTGTATCTTCTATCTCTTCTAATCTTCTATCTCATGCAGCTTTAATGTTTGTTACCATTGCAAGTTGCCCAGTTTGATTTTAAGATGGACAGCCATATAAATGTTTTAAATAAATATATGAAATCATTGTTCAAATCACTTTGTTGAATACAATTCCATAGCTGTGTGATTGAATTCAGGACATCTGGGGGAATCAAAGCTTGTTTATACTTTTGTTTCACATAAATGCTACAGAAGTGTCTCATTATGTCCAGTTTACTAGATAAACAAAAATTGTCTTGCTTTTTGCTTATCTTCTCTCATAAATCTATTCCTCTGCTCTTTCACCAAAGCTGTTTCCTTCACAGTGACTAAGATGTTATATTTCACGTCCATACATTTAATATACATTGTATGGCCTAATGCTTTTTAACTAAACTTAAGCATTTGTTTTTTTAAAGGTAAACACTCTTTTCTGAGTGTATTTTCTTGTTTTTCTTCGTGAAATATTCCAATAACTAAATTATTATATAGAAAATCTTATAGGTGAACAATTTCATTTTATTGACTGCGTAGATATTTTCAGTTTAATTTTATGGAAGTTTTCTGAGATCTCAAATTTAGACATCACCTTTATGTAGTATTTGATCGATCAATAATTCAATGATCATCTCTCACCCTTTTCTCATGGATTTCTTAAGTGATGCTCAGGTGAACAGAAGCAGGAAATACATTCCATCAATTTGCTAAGATTGATAAAAGATTTTGAAGCTTTAACAGTTCTTTTGCTTTTATAATAGCATATGACATTTAATAGTTGATTCAATTGTATAATCAGTAACTACAGCAGATACAAAAGCACACTTGGGGGACAATTGTTTAGTCTCACTGTCTTGATTTTAGATTGTGATGTGTGGTTTCCATTTCCCCTTGAGCTCAGCATTAAGATAATTGCATAATAAACTACAATCAATGAAGACCTTTAAATATTGCCACTTTATTTTCAGATGTTATTGTTTTTAAACACAAATCCTGACATCCAATTTTGGCTAACACATATAAAATGGCATTTGAGGTAGAAAGCCCATTTGTCTGGAGGCTTGGAAAAAAAACTAAAAGCTGGTACATCATAGTTATTAGATGTCTTATATAGTAAATATTTATGTTTTCTATAAACAGGAGAAGGTGAACATTCTGGAAGTTCTGTTTTTAATTTCATAAAATGAGTAAACAATTTCTCATTAGCTCATATATCAACATTTCAATTCTTTTTATTTATTTTTTGTGTGGCTATTTTCTCATCGGCTTGTTGAGGCTTGCTGGCAGAAAATATGCTGTGTGGGTGAGCCAAACCACAGTAAATGATTCGGTCTAACCCAGAGAGGCTCCTCCATTTCTCTTTATAATTTATAATAAGATGTGACATGTCAATTTAAACAAAATACACAATATTTGCTGACGGCAGTGAAAACTTTATATTAAAATAATGTGTTGCCGTTAAGAACAGATAATTGAGCATACCATACTGGTAGGTCCTGTCTGGCGAAATGAATGTAATAATACTAATGTCTGTTAGACAAAGGATAACAATAATGTAGATAGTGTTTTATATCTAGAATTTGATATAGCTTCCAATTTTGATCAGTTGGAAACAATTATAAAGAATATTTGCTTTTATTATTATTTCTAAGGTGAAAGATAATGCATACCAGTTAAAGTGGACTTTTTATTTTACAAAGAATAGAGGATCATTTCTAGATATGTTATTTTTAGTATTTCTGGATACTAGCATACCATTTAAAATATTTATGATTTTGCTTTGAATCCAATCTACAATGGTCTGTTATGTTTCATTTTACGTATATACTCCACTTATGTCTCAGAGGTTAAAGCAAGTCATTAAACATTTTATAAATCAACCTTTTCAACATTTTGTTTTGGTAATGTTCAGATTAATATGCACATCTTCCAAACCACCTGCATTGGGAAAACACACTTATTTTCAAAATTAAAGCCTTAAAACTAAGCTGTAGTTCCTACTTTGCAGAATACTCTCCTTGGAGATTAGAATGGTTCCAACCCTGTAGACCTCTAGCTTTAAAAATTTCATTGCTCAGAATCTTTTAAGGGTCCTATTTCTTGGCTGTATTGTTTGGTGGCTAACTATCTTGGTTGCTGTATGTATTTATTCTTTAGATATTTTTATTGTTTTATAGTTTTAGATGTTCCCTGAATCATTTTGCTGAAATGGATGGTTGTAGACATTGATTCATAGGTATTCATGAAGCTTGGCCGTAAGAAAAAATGAAATTCTGTAATCAGATTCTTAATATGAAAAAGGGAAGGAGCTAAATCCAATAGCCTATCACCTGCTAATTAGGATGAGGCTAGACTTACATACAGGACCAGGATTGGAAACTGTTGATGGTAATTGTTTACATGTGCAATTCCCTATCTAGCCTGAGATATGCATGAAAAAAATCTTCTAAAATTCAGAGTCACAAATAACTTACTTTCAGAAATCAAGCTATCATAATATTTCAAGATTATTGAGCAAGATGCCACAAAATTTCCAAAATCATGTGAGATCATGTTTAACGTTACTCAGTTTTGCCACATTTAAGTATCCCACAAGAATTTGAGAAAACACAAACACATTTTATTTTATTGAGAAGATTATTGCAATGTTTTTGTGCCTTTGGCAATTTAGACTATCCATATCTGGATTGGTGTAATGCTTTTTTTTAATAAATCCCAAATTCGTAATATCTTATAGGACTAAACTGCATTATTTAGCAAAACTGATGCCTGACACTATGGATGAAGAACATATTTCTTCTCAGTTGTCACTGAATGAATCCAGCAGCCCCAGCCCTAGCCTCTGTGATCATATCAAGAGCAACTGTGTTCTCTTCGCTGATGATGTAAAGCTATTCAACACCACAGACAATACTGCTGCCCTTCAAAATGACCTTGACTATGTATCAGAATGGTCAAACAAATGGCAGCTTCAAAAAAAATCAGAAAATAAAATACAGGCTGAATAGTCAAGACCTTGTTGATGATCCAAACTCTGTCAAGGACCTTGGAGTACTCATCTCAAATGAGTTCTCCACTCCTCTACTCATTGCAGAAAACCTTATGCTACCAGACTCGAAATTCTAGACCTAGAAAACCTAGAACTACACCAACTTTGGTCCAATCTAAGTATAGTATGTAAAATCATACATAGCAATGTCCTACCTGTCAATGAATACTTCAGCTTCAACCATAGCAACACAAGAGCAAACAATAGATACAAACTCAAGGTTAATTGCACCAAACTTGATTGCAGGAAATACGACTTCAGCAACAGAGTGATCAATGTCTGGAATACTCTACCTGACTCTATGGTTTCTTCCCCAAATCCCAAAAACTTTAACCTTAGACTGTCTACTATTGACCTCACCCCTTTCCTAAGAGGTCTGTAGGGGGCATGCATAAGCGCACCAACGTGCCTACCGTCCCTGTCCTATTATTTCTTTTATATATTTTTTTATTTTTCTTATATGTATCCATGTATTCATAACTATGTTTTTACTTATACCTATTATCTTGTAAGCAATTGACAAATAAATAAATAAATAAACAAACAAACAAACATTGCCAGCGTAGAGGGATACTGGAAGATATAGTTCAATGACATCTGAAGAGTCACAGATATTCCTCAAGACCTATACATAATGGAAACCTTTACATACAGTAGTATGCCTTTGTTTATAAAGTTTCCTTGGCCACTTTTCCATACTGTTAGCCTTGCAGTGTTTCAAAAAATATTACCTACAACAGTCTTTACTAACCTGATGGACTCTAAGTATTTTTGGGTCAGAACTCTAAATTTTCCCAACATCTGCCATAGAACTATATTAGAAATAGGTTCATTAAAAATATGTATTCAGCATTGGATCTATTACTATATTTTGACCATCAGTTGTGAAGGTTTTCTACTCAATATTTTAGGCTACAAACTTCGTTAGGATAACAGATTTTTAATTATTTACCAGGTGACACACTTCATGAGAGTTAGGGCTATTATTAGTTCCAATTTGCAAAGCAATGTAACTGAATAATGATGATATAATTAGTATCATAGCCCTTAACAATAGCACTTTGACTTATATATCATTTCATAGTGCTTTACAGATCTCTCTAAGCAGTTTACAGTCAGCATATTGCCCCTCAAAATCTTGAGTCCTCATTTTACCAACCTCAGAAGTATGGAAGGCTGAGTCAACCTTGATCCAGTGAGAATCGAACTGCCAAACTGCAGTCAGTCAGAAGAAGTAACCTGCAGTACTGCATTCTAACCACTGCACCACCATGACTCCTAATATAAGAGAAGAGATAGTAGGTCATCTACAAACTTGAAAAGTGACATTTTTTACAATTGGTTTGAAACACTGAACTGAAACAAGTTCTTGAACAAAATAGAGAATAACATTTTTAAAGGTCTACTACAGAAGGATGAATAACATAGCTGTCGCAAAATTTTCTCTTTTCAAAAGTTCAGACCTCTGAAAGTTTCATTAAAACTCTTTTCTCGAATGGATTCTTTTTCTTTTTTAATATTTGTATTGCTTTTATCTTGTTACAAATTTCTTTGATAAAATTACATTTAAAAACTATTTTTCTTATTTTCCTTGTTTCCTTTCTAATATGTGTATTAATTTTATTGAAAACTTCTTCAATAAAATTTTATTACAAACTGTTTTATCAAATGGAATTTTGTTCTTTTCTCAGGAGTTTAATTTCTGCTCTTTCCATGGCCTGCATATTACTAAATGTTCTTACAATTAGATAAAATTTTGATTTATTGGAGCATTTTTCTTTTTCTTTTATTATATATGCTTTTTCCAGATGTGTTAAACCATAGTTTCTTGTTACATACAAACTGAGTTCGAACTATTTGGATACCACAAAAATGTTGCAAATTATTACATAGTGAGCTAAATTAAACTGTGCTGCAATTAAATGAATACATTTTGGAGAGGCTCCACAGCAGAAATGGGAAAGTCAAAAGGAAAGTCAAAATGGCAGCCACTTCTGTGTAATCCAAATCTCCACTTTGTCTTTTTTGATCCCACCTGCATGCAAATAGCACTAATCTACTTTCTGTTATCACAAATGGATTTCTGGTTATAAAACAAATAAATAAATAAAATAAAGGTTAAAAAAAGCTGACAAAAGAACACTTGGCTCAGCAAAAAATAGTTTAGGTACATTAAAATGTTACGGTTACTGCAATGCTGCCATATCCACCCCCATTTAAGATTTAATTTGGAGAGTTTGCATTCTTGTGTGGGTAAGTGAAGCCCCTTTTGAAATTAAGTTGGTGCCCTGATCACACTGTGAATCTTCTATCATCCTGCTTCAATTTTGATATAGCTGAATAGATTAATTTCTTTCTCTCAGCAGAATGAGTTCTAATTTTGACATTTTGTTCCCAAGTATAATAAAGGCCATTGGTTGCACTTGTCCTTCAACAAATGTTAGAAAGATATTTTAGCAGAAAACTTCTTTTTATTAATGTTTTTTCAATGAAATCCCCTGAAAACGGGTTCATTCCTGTAAGAAAAAAGAGATGAGCAAAATAGGAAAGATAAAAGCAGACAAATCTCAGTCTTTACTGGGAACCTTAACTATCAAGGGCTGGATTTAAAGAGATAGTTGTGAGAATATCTGCTATTACCCTGGTGAACCTAAACAAATTAACCTTTTCAAAAGTCAAGAGTTTTGGACAGAGCAAGAGTTTTAAAAACTGTTGCAAGATAGTAGACCTGGTTGATCAGAATGGAGATTATTTCCAACAAAATCTACTTTGTTTTGTAATGAATCTGTATAACAGATACTTGGACTCAGTTGATCAAGCCAGTGATAGTGAGAGGAAAGAAGGAAGCAGGAAGGAGAAATAATTACCTTGGTCTTTTCAGTCCTATAATGAATATATCACCTGTTATGCTAAATGCAAGAAAAATAACAAATACCGTATGTTTAGTGAGAAATTAACAGGAGAATAACTGTAGAATATTTATCTAGTTCAGCTATTTTCCATGCTAATCACTCATTTTTAACAGCACTGAAAAAATGTTTGAAAGAGTATATACTTTATATACCGGTACTTACATAGCGTATTCATGATATTGCATGGAGATAACAAACTATATATATATTTCATCTTCTAGAATAAAGATAGAATAACAGAACAACAGAGTTGGAAGAGACCTTGGAGGTCTTCTAGTCCAACTCCTGCTCATGTTATACCATTTCAGACAACAGCTTGTCTAATCTTTTTTTTTAAACCCTACAGTTTCTGGAGGCAAGTTGTTGCACTGATTAATTGTTCTTACTGGCAGGAAATTTCTCCTTAGTTCTAGATTGTTTCTCTCCTTGATTGGTTTCCACCCATTGCTTCTTGTCTTACCCTCATGTGCCTTGCATAATATCTTGACTCTTTCTTCTTTGTGGTAACCCAAGATTGGAACACTGCTATCATGTCACCCCTAGTCCTTTTTTTCATTAAACTAGATGGACCGAATTCCAAGAACCATTTTTATAGTCCCCTAATCATCTTTGTTGCTCTTCTCAGCACTTTAATGAGATAAATGATCCCTTGAGTTGAATTCAGCTCCTGTTGACTACACAAATATACAGTATCCATCTTTCCCTCCTTTCCATTTAATACTGTCTGGTTCTTGAAGGTTGCATGGCAAGTCCCTGCAGTTTTCTTGCCAAGGTTTTTTCAGAACTGGTTTGCCATTGCCTCTTAGAAAAGGTGACTAGTTGAAGATTATCCAGATGGCTTGTATCGTTCTCCTGTTTTTAGCCTGATGCACTAGTCTGTCTACCATCTACCTTTATCTACCATTTATCAAAAATGATATGGAAACAATATGTTGTTGCCTTGTTTTGATTTCACATCTAACCTACCACTATGGGATTGCTATTGCTTCCTATAGACATCAGTCAAGATTAGCAGTGTACAATCATTTGCTCTATACAAAATGAGGTAAGTTGAAGGCTCTACTTTCAAAGGTAAGCTTTTATCAGCAATATGGTGAGCACCATTGAAATAAACAAAGTTTAAAACTTATTTCTCTGATCCCTTTATTTTCTCTTTCAGGCACCTTTTCTCTCTCCTGGCCTGAAGTTATCTGTTACACTGCACAAAAGTTGAAATTGATTTGAGAACATGAAATTAGTCTGTTAGGTTGGGTTTCTGCTTCAGATAATTTGAAACCAATGCCTGGTAATAAAGTTTGCATATCAGTAATAGTGTTGATTTATTCTACTATATGATAAATACATAGGGTTTTCCTCACAATTAGTACAATCAGACAGAGATAGCAGATATTAAAATGCAGGAAACTGTTGTCCAGAGGATTGCTGGGTATAAGCCATGTGTGCAACAATAAACTATAAACTGTGGATGAACAAGCACCAGACAATCCTTTGTCTCAGGGGATGTCTTGGAGTGATAAGACATTCTAATGTTCTAGTTATACCAGTAGAAGAGATCGAACATCTGATGTAAATGATATAGTAACTTAATAATTAGTTTTTGATTATTTTTCCCAATCAAACCCTATTTTTTTGTATGTATTGTATCCACTATTGTATTTCTGGTTGGTCTAAACTTACCCTATGGGATTCCTATTGTGTTGTGATGAAATAAAATAATGATTTATCCTAATAATTAGATCTAGTCCATAAGATAGTAAAAATAAATAAATGAATAGATAACATTATGTAAAAGTGAGAAAAAGGAAAATGTGATAACAAAGAATGTGATAACAAAGCTAGTTTTTATTCTTTTCTCCAACCTGATGTTATATAGATATGTTTGGAATGCATTCCCGGATAACATAGTTATTGAGATTTCTGTGCTGATAAATATGTACACGTCTGGAAGCACCCAGTTATAGGAAGCTGTATAATCCCAAAGACTTGTCTCAGAATTTCAAAGTAGTAGTGTCTTTTTTGAATACCCAGCAAGTGGGTGTTGATGAAAGCTGCTATCCTCCCTCCCCCATAAACTCCAGATTTAGTAACGAGACTGCAACCTTTCCTTTGGGATATAAACCTAATCACAGTAATCCCTTTGTCACTCCAAGATTGGATTACTTCTGTGTGCACTAATAGAAGCTTCAACTAGCATGGAGTTATTTCCAAATGATTTTTGAGAATCAGAAGTAGAAAGTGCCATGTCTGAGATCATTATAGTGAGAGTTGCAGCTAGTTTGTAAATGCCCTCTTCTCCCTGATAGCCTCTGAAAATTGATCCAGCTTCAGCTGCTGAATGGAAGAGATACAAACAAGAGGAATCTAGTAAAGTGATATTGTCAATTAGTTTAAGTTTCATCTGCTGGAAAACTTTCAGAACCCAGCGAATTGTATGCATGATGAAATATATCAAATCATGGGTTGGTGCTGTATTGTGGGGTGGTCATCTGACAATACAGAAATAGTTCATAGGTACAACAAATGAGCTTTACCCTTGGAACACCACCTTCATGATCATGGTATCTCCCCTTCCAAGTAAGTAACATGTTTATAGAGCAGTCCTGAGCATATGCGATGGAATATGCACCTGAAGAAGTAATGGTTCTGTTATATATGTGATACATACATATGTGATGGAATATGCACCTGGAGAAGCAATGGTTCTATTATATATCCTAGTGAATTCAACATGAACCCTGTTAGATTAGAGATCATTATTTTTTCCAAAGGTAGTCCATCAAATGCCTAATGGACATTCAAGCAGAATGTAAAGTCATTTATCCCTTTCTTTTCTGTTTTCTAGTAACTACTCTTGAAAAGGTTATTATTTTTATAAGAAACTATAACTAATAAACAATGAAAATACAACAGTGGCTTAATTTAAAAAGCAACCTTAACTAAATTAGTTAAACCTGGTAGCTGATCGGTATGACTATTTTATTCTTGATGTTGGGCAAGGGGTATAGCATTTTAGAATTTTCTGCAAACCCATCTGTTTTTGTTATCTTATGATTCAATGGATTGCGTGAACCTCAAAAATTAGAGTAAATCGGTAACAAAGTTCATGAGCCTGGGTAAAACTCAACCAGTATACTGTAATAGAGTGCACAATTTTGAGAAAAATGTCTATTTATTATCAGTTTCATGGGCTTTACAGAATTCTAAAAAAAGGGAGCATTTGCCCCCTTTTCACAGTATTCACAACAAGGATCATGATATTCAAAAACACCTTCAGTGAGAAATAAGTAAAACTAGCCAAAATGATTCAATCTTTCTTTGTTGAAGGGACACTCCAATCATATGATGATTTTAGTTGCTCCTTTATCCACTGTTTTACTCTGTTAAAAATTGAAATTTCAATTCAAGATTGTAACTTTCAGTTACGTTAGTAAATAAGGGGCAACAACTGAATCTGACAAAAGTAATTTCAGAAGTGCTTTTGAAGATCTGTGGCATGAATACCATGGCATAACTTTATTTAAATGGTCACCCAAGAGGATTCTACTCCTCTTTTTGACTAACAGTTTGCCCTGGGTAGTTAATTATGTCAGAGTTTACCGATAAGATTCTAATTGGTTTTAATTATTTTAACTAACTTTTCATTATTATTGGCCTCAGTTATTATTGGCTCCTACTTCCAGTTAATCCTATCTTCCATGTGAAGAAAGCAACACTAGCAGAAGTTTATTTTTGATGAAAAACTCATGGCTATCAAATTATTGTGAAATGATAAATCACCAGTGTCAACATCAGGAGGCTTCAAGCAGAAATAATTTCTTGAAGATCTTGAATGTGAAACAGTAAATAGAAAAATTAGGGGTGGTGATGTTCTTAAGGGTACCAACACAATACATATATTTTAAGATATAAGTAGCTAAAAATAAAACTCTTTTTCTTGTTAATTATTGTTTGACTTATAAAGATTCTATTTTTAGTATTTCTATTTTTTTAAATTTCTATTGTGAGGCTAGAAAGACAATGATTGAGAAGCTTGAATTGAAAAGTATGCAAAAAGGAAGAACATCACAGTAAATGTTTTTTTCCTACACAAATTGTTTTTCTAAGTAAACTTTTCATTTGTATATTAATACAAGTTTCAAAAACCAGGTGCCCTCTTTCAATGCAAACATTGCTTAATTTTCCAGCTAAGTTAAAAGCTAGAGAACTGTTTGTGTACTCCCGAACATGATCATGGAAATAATTCCTTGCAGCTGTGGTAATTCATGATAACACACAATATATACCCATCAAGATATCTCATGACAGAAATGAAATTTACTCATGTCATCCTCACGTCTAACCAACTTATGGTCAAAGGGTTTTTCTTTCCCCCCTGATTGCATGCTGTTTCATATATGAATAAGATGATATGCTGAGAAAATACAACTATTAGAAACAACCTCATGTACCATCTAGAGATTTCATTTTCACTAGCCGGCTTCAATAATGTGGATAAGCAGTTAAATGGAAAAAGATCCCATTTGATGTCCTACCCTCTAATTCCCTACTATGAATGTTAATGGAATATGTGCTCACTGCACACTGAATGCAGTTGTAATCAATGATGCCATGTCATTCTTAAATGTGGAACATTCGGGGAAAGATAAGAAAGAGAAAAGGGAATAATTGCATCCTGACCATTTTAAATTCACTGTGGGGAAGTGGACAATATCCAAAGAGGTATACCATTCACATCTAAAAGTTTACGTGGCTTTCTTCTTTCATAGAATCCATTTAGGAATTGCCAATCCTATTTGATTTTATTACTTAGGACAGTAAAACCGTGTCCTAGAAGCAGCATAGCCTTCAGGAAAGTCATAAAGATCTCTGTCCACGTTTGCTATTGAACTTATGTCCATTATCTTCTCCAAATCCCACCTGGCCTCTGATCTGCATCATTTTAATTTTGATTCTTTGGAATCTGCCAAGTTGCACAGTAAACTTTGAAGATGCTTCCATAACTAAATTTTGCCATGATTCTTTCTTTCTAATTATCTATTTAGTGTTACAATGGTTTTTTTCCTTATTGTAATGATTATTTTTAATCAAATTGCTTTAAAAAAACAAAAAAGTGAACACCTTTTCCCTATTCAAAAATATTGCAATTGACTTTCACCAGAAGTATCTCAATAACAGTGCTCTGGATAAATGCAGCATATAGTATAGCCAATAAGAGAATTCTCTTAAGACAACACAAATTCTTGTCAAATTCACAAAAAGATTGATCAGAATGTTGAGTTGGACTAAGAGGAAAATAAAAATTTGAAATAAATTTAAGAATACTCCTTGTGGTTTGTTTAAAATCGCATTAAAATTCATCCAGAAATAATTAAAAATTATAATTAATAAAATCTGTAAATTATATTTACACTAATATAAAAAGACATAAATATTTTAATTTTGGAAGAATTCAAGGATATTTTGCAACAATATGAACCCAGAACTTTCTCTTTAGACTGTCTGATCCTATAAAAATTATTTCAAAAGAAGAGATAGCAGATAATACAACTGTGAATCAGGCTGTTTTAAATAGGAATTTAAAATGGACCAAATACAAGAATAATACTGACAAAGATATTATATACCAATGTGATTTATAAATGAAACTTAGTTTAGCTTAAGTAACTAAATAATACATAATAAATTAGAGGGATGACTTGAATATGTGAATTTTAACTCAGAAAAGAGACTTAAACAATGTTAGATTTACAAAATATATATGTTATATTTAGGAAGAAATTCCTGAGAAAAGATAAAGGGAGAAAGAAAAGAAATCAGTTTTGGGGACATTACTTAAAAATAATAAATATTTAAATATTTTAAACGTAAAAAGGTTTATAAAGTTGGCTTATTTGACCAAGATTAAAATCTATATGATTGATATAGATGATACAAATATAAATGATATAGATGATATAGATATAGATATATCTTTTAAAGGGTTTATCTTGAACTTGGACTGAAGGTCAAGGCTTTAATCATTTGTTTATAAATAAGAAGAAACATTTGTTCATTTTTAAAGAAAATTATAAGCTATGGTATTAAAATTGAGATGAGATAAAGAAGCTGATAAGAAATTAATTTATGTAATATTATTTGAAAGTATTTAATTTAATTTTAAATATTAAAATTTTCAATACATTTTTCTGATAGGTTTTAATCGAATTTTTCTTGATTAAGTTTGAAAAGTGAGACTTTAAAGATTTGTTTATAGATATGTTATGGCATGAAGTATTTTAATGTATTTTTAGAGAAAATGATAAGGTGGTGTATTTAGGAAACAAATATGAAATTGATTGATTGATTTAAATTTTCTTTATGTATGTATTTGTGGTCGCTCCTAATGACCGTTCGCTGATTAAGACCAAATCTTTATTGTTTGCTAATAGATAAAAGATGAGATATAGAATGAAGAGAATTGATTTTGAAAAGTTAGATAAGGTGTTATGTTACTGAAATTTTTAATACTTACCTGGATGAAGGGAAAAATAAATAAATATACATAATACACACACACACACACAATATTATATTTCTCTCTCCCCTATCTCTTTTCTCATTGAACTTTTTTACTTTTCTTTATATATTATTCTCAGTGTGTACTAGTTTAACTTTACATTTTTAAATTCTTTAAAAAAATAACTAACATTACAAATATTAAATTTGTTCAATTAATACATTAAAAATATTTAAAAAGAGAAATAAATATCCATGTTAACCCCAAACGTCAGTACTATTGCGTTAAACAGTAGCACGCCAAACAGAACTTTAAGAACTAGTAATCTTAAAGCTGTATTTGGCTTGTTCTTGACAACTTGCATGACTGATAACAGATAATCAGAGTTGGAAGGGACCTTGTAGGTCATCTAGTCCAAGCCCCCGCTCAAGCAGGAGACCCTACACCATTTCTCACAAATGGCAGTCCAATCTCTTCTTGAAAGTCTCAAGTGATGGTGCTCCCACAACTTCCGAGGGCAAGCTGTTCCATCTTTAAAAGCCCTCTCTGCTGCACTTAGGTTATTGTAAGGCCCAACTGAAATCCTATGTAGTAGTTAGTAGATAAGTCATTGTTTCTGTCTCAAATACTTTTAGAGAAGCTGGAATATAATGTCTTGCTTTATAGAGGAAAAATAAACACTTTGAGTGTAGTATTTCTCTGGGCTACCTGTGATATGTGAGCCAAGTGTGGTTTTCTATACAGCAATCGCACTTAGTTTTATATACCACTTCATAGTGCTTTACAGCTCTCTCTATGTGGTTTACAGAATCAGTATATTGCCCCCAACAATGTACTCCTCATTTTATCAACTTCAGAATGATGAATGGCTGAGTCAACTTTGAGCTGGTCAGGAATGAACTTTGGGCAGTCAGCAGAATTAGCCTGCAACCTGCATTCTAACCAATGCGCCACCATGGCTCTCTCTCTTCATTCATAGCCTGGTGAATGAAAAATAACTTCTAAATAATAAAAACAAATACTTGTTCTATGTTGTTGGCATTAAGTAGCTCAAAGTAATAAGAGAAATGCCAGTTCTATGTTATTGGCATTAATCAGTGGTGGGATTCAAATTTTTTTACTACTGATTCTGTGGGTGTAGCTTGGTGGGCGTGGCAGGGAAAGATACTGTAAAATCCCCATTCCCTTCCCACCCATCTAATCTGCTTTTTCGTTCTCCTGTGCAGGGCAACAAAAGAAGACCCAGCTGATCATCTGGGACTCAGGAGGCAGAGAAGAGATAAGGGCAGAGCCAGTCAGAGATGATATTTGCCGGTTCTCTGAACTACTCAAAATTTCTGCTACCAGTTCTCCAGAACTGGTCAGAACCTGCTGAATACCACCTCTGGTATTAATGCACCTGCTATGAATGTTAGGACTTTTATTAAAAGTTGGAGAGAGCATTGGTTTTTTGGTAATTTATCATCTTGTTTTTTCCCACAACATTGAGCAAAGGAACTAAGGGCTCTTTACATCGCTGCCATAGACAATGACAGAATAACCATGTCACTAACATATTGGATAACTGAAAAGTGACCATTGGTTAGTTTGAAGTGGGGTGATGAAAATTGCTTTATCAAGCATCTCATGCCATATGGTGGAAACTGAGAATGAGCCTTCTAATAGAATTTATACAGCTTAAGGCTATCTTGGGATTTAGGAAGAAATTCTATTTTAACACCATACAACTAAGGATGACTTAAGGCCATCTTTCTCATGGCTTAGAGATGAGTTGAAGGGAATATCATGGGACACAGCATAAAAAGTGTTTCCAGAACATTTCTGTGGGATGGTACATCGAAGTATTCACAGACATTTTATACCCACCCAAGGCCAAATTCCACATGTCTTAGAAGTATGTTATGTAATATCTTCAAGAAGTACATCCAATGCAAGGTAATGTTCTTTCATATTGAAACTTTATTTTAGTAAATTGTGAGAGGAAAAAGGGACATCTTTCCCCTGAAATTAGATTAGCCTTATCCTTTTTGATTTTTTGTAAGACCCTCAGAACTTAGTTATACTGCCAGGCCTTGTTTGCATCAGTGGTGGGATTCAAAATTTTTTACTACCAGTTCTGTGGATGTGGCTCAGTGGTCATGGCAGGGAAAGGATACTGCAAAATCTCCATTCCCTCCTCACTCCTTGGAAAAGGTTACTGAAAAATCCCATTCCCTCCCCACCCCACTAACTTGCTTTCCAGCTCCATTCTCCTGTGCAGGGCAACCAAAGAAGACCCAGTCGATCAGCTGGGACTCAGGAGACAGAGAATAGATGAGGGTGGGGCCAGTCAGAGGTGGTATTTGCTGGTTCTTTGACCTACTCAAAATTTCCGCTACCAGTTCTCCAGAACTGGTCAGAACCTGCTGAATACCACTTCTGGTTTGCATTAATTTTTTTCTAATAATGAACATTTCCCAAAAGAATTAAAACATATATTAAGGATTAGGAGTATCATAATACTCTAAAGCAAAAGTGTAGATTGAAATTCAGTGTCTTTAAAGTAATATGTGTGTTTTTTAATATACCTGTATCCTGCGCAGCAAAAAAATATTGTTCCAACATTTTGAAAGTAGAGGGATAAATATTTGAAGAAGGTCAGGTCAATCAGATAAAGTTATGTTAGATTGAGAGTCTATTGTGGCATGAGTTTTATTATATAATATTGGGATTACTTTCTGGATGTTGTCTTAAGATGTTCCAGGCATCTCCATCCTTCTATGTATTTAACATCTTAAACAAAAGATTCATTTAATGCTGCTCAAGGATCTGAAAACAAAATTCTATGAAAGCAAAGTTGAAAAATTCTTCCAGTCGCATGACAGCTATTTTCTTCTATTACATTTTCTTATTATATTTTGTCCTATCTGATCTCTGGTATGGTTGTCTCTTCTGACATCCCTTCTAATACTGCACTGGAGGAAAGATTTTAATACCAAATGACTAGTAGTTGTATTGGTTTTTATGGAAGATTTAAGACTAAAGTTTCTTAAATGCATGAGTTTTTTTACTAAGATTATGCATAATTTGTCATAAAGAAAACATGCCTCAGAGAAGGAATAACATTTATTTTGTTTTAAAGCCTTACTCATAGGATGCCAACAGAATGACCAAGGGGCCACTTTGCAAGGATAAAAAGAGTTTAGTCCAGGGTAATATTAAATTAGATTACTTTCCAATACCTATATATGATCACTATACAGTTTTGTGTTTAATAATTTGCTTCTTGTTTTTCCTTAACATAGTATTTCTCAACCTCAGCAACTTTAAGTGTATAGATTTCACCTGAGATTCTCTAGCCACATCTTTGAAAGTTGCTGGGCTTGAGAACCACTGCTTTATAAATAACAATTTGACAAATTTTGGGAAGGTTTCTGCAAGCATAGAGCTCTCGTAGAATTCATAATGATGTTTAAATGGAATGGAAAATATCCTTGTATATCTGATACTCATGTCAGTCTTCCTGCCCACAAATGCTCATGCTCTAAAGCAGGAGTGTCAAACTCACATCATCATAGCGGTGTCACATGACATAATGGACTTTTTTACTTTGCTAACTTGGGTGTGGACCAAGGTTGTATTCAGCAAGTTCTGACCAGTTCTGGAGAGCTGGTAGAGGAAATTTTAAGTAGTTTGGAGAACCGTCAAATACCATCTCTGACTGACCCTGCCCCCATCTATTCTTTACCTCCCAAGTCCCAGCTGACTGGCTGGGTCTTCTTTTGTTGCCCTGAACAGGAGAACGGAGCTGGAAAGCAGGATAGTGGAGTGGGGAGGGAATGAGGATTTTGCAGTATCCTTCCCTGCCACGCCCATCAAGCCACATCATGTCCACAGAACTGGTAGTAAAAAAGTTTGAATCCCACCACTGCCGTGGACATGGCCCACATGTGACATACCTGGCCAGTGGCATCCCTGCTCTAAAGTCTTTCAGGGTTTGCATCTAACACCATAAGTTGTGCACCAGTGGCATACATTTTTAAATGATACCATATGTTTGTTATGCTGACAATACCACTGAGTCATTGTGCATTTGCAGAGTTCAGAGTATATGCACATCTTATATTATAAGTAGCTAAATGAAACAAAAAAATTCAAGATTCGTACAGGGGTAGGGAACAAATGTTGGAACAGGTTAGCTGCTTGCGAAAGCCAGGCTTCTATGAGAATGTTAAAAGCTCAGTGAAGAATCATTCCTCCAGCCCAGAACCTGTAAATGCTTTATGTTAATGAAGTACATCCAACCTCAGAAAAATAAATAAATAAATAAATAAATAAAAGTCAGGTCCATGTGATAACATCCTGTACTCCTTGTTTGCACTGCAAACTATTCAACCAGGGCGGTAGCAGAGCAAGCTGTTTGCCACTTCCCTTCTGGCATGTGCTTTAGTATATGGAAATCAGTTCACAGTGTCCCCTCTAGCAACTGTGCCTCCCACTTTCTTTCTTTTTTTTAATGAATGTGCACAGATTACAGAACTACCTTGGCAGAATGACATGCTGATTCCTCCGTTTCTCTCTTGACACAGACTTAAACCTCATGATGTTTACCCCATCCCCCATCTATTGTGCAGTTTTATTCCCCCATTGACCTTTGAATGACCCTGTCGGCTCATTCAGGACTTAGGCTGATCTGGTTAACACCATACAATTAATTGCATTTGAAGACATTTTCTCTAATGCATTATTTTACATGTCCCTTCTCTTTTTCCCACCTCTAGTTTTGTACACATTTATTTTCATTCTTTTAAGTATATTTCTTTTTGCAGTGGATCATTTTGGTGTTATTCTTCAAAACACTATCCTAGTCTTGTATGGATGGTGTCATATATCCTGTAGTGATGCTAATTCCATGAAATAAAAGGTGCACATTATTTCTATATATCTCTATTTCTATCACTACTATCCATAGCTATATCTATATAATCTATAACTATATATTTCTGTCTATATCAGAGGGGTCCCACATACTGTACTGCTAATAGATAGAAGAGCTATTAGTGAAAAGTGAAGAGCTTTTTCAGTATTGAGTTTCCCATACATTTCTATTTATTTTAGTGATTAAAAATGGAGGAAGAATATCTTTAATAAAGGACAAAGGAAGCTGTAAGAAGTTGGTGGAGATAGATCTCTTGGGCTTCTCGGAGTCTTAAAATATCACTCTAGATTTCTAGCACAGTTTTCTATTTAGGTATTTTTCCCTTCTTTACAATTTACTAATAAATAAAGTTTATTAAATATGCTTGTGCCACCATATAAAGCTTCTCTTTAATCAATGGACACATGGTCACTGATGACAAGTAGAAAAAAGGTGTCAGCTGAAACCTGCACTCTGCCCAGAACAAAATATCAAGAAATTAGAAGCAGCCAACTGGAATATTATTAGCACATCACAAAGAATCCTTCAGAAAACAACCCTGGAGATTCAGAACATACAGATCCATGCAGAAATTCACACTGGGGGAAATACTGATAATCACTGCAATACATTCTATAGTAGTTAGCATGTATTCTCAAAAATAATTTTATCTTCAAAGATTTTTCATTATTTTAAGTAAAATAAATTGTTCTTCTCACGCAAATCAAATATACTACTGCTGTGGCTAAACAATAATGTTCAGATAAATAGCAATACAATTTCAATTTAACTGAAAGTAACAATTTATGTGCCTATTTTTTTTTTTTAAGTTTTGCTTTGGAAGGTCTTTACAGGTAATAGGTAGCATGATAAGTTATGACTCTTTAAAAATCTTATATAGGTAGTCCTTAATCTTAAACAAGTAAAGAAATTTAATAATAAAATAAAAATCTAATCCAGTCTAATCTAATGTAAGCAACCATTTGGTCAGCAACCATTTCAAGTTATGTTAAAGCTGAATGAATGGTGATTACAACAGGTTCTCCAGGTTCCAGTCATCCCAGCACTTTAACAGTCATATGATTTTAATCTGGTTACTTGGTAACCTATCTGCATTTACAACTAGTTGCCAAAGAGTCCACTATCCTGTTATCTTATTAATCATATTCAATAATAACATAAGTGGGTTCTCCTTATTCTTAATTTTAGATATGGGATATTTTAATTATTGTGAGCTTGTATTAAAATATAATATACATTTATATTATTCCTCCTTACCAGAATCTTAAAGCAAATGACTATTCTTTTTCTATCTACCACTAGATATAGATAGATAGGTAGGTAGATAGATAGATAGATAGATAGATAGATAGATAGATAGATAGATAGATAGATAGTTAGATAGATAGATAGAAAGAAAGAGAAAGAAAGAAAGAAAGAAAGAAAGAAAGAAAGAAAGAAAGAAAGAAAGAAAGAAAGAAAGAAAGAAAGAAAGAAAGAAAGAAAGAAAGAAAATAAAGGTAAGAGATCAATGCTCTCTTGTTAGCTCTGATTTGCTACCTAGCTACCTAGAATTTATTATACCTCATTTTAAGATTCCAGCTTGATCCAGTGGTTAAGGTAATGATCTAGATCTTTTTAGCTCAAGCTGATTTTGATTAGAATCACCTGGTCTTTGGACATAGTCTACCTTAGGAATCATGAGAATGTGAATCTCCCTATATCTTTTCTATTAGTGTATTCTGTCTTTTTCATGAATAACAACACATTTAATGTTTCATCCCAAAGATGCAGGCAATTTAGTAGGATGATTGATACTTTAAAAACTCAGATATAATATTACATAAAAAGGTAAATTTTTATTGAATTTGATTTCTTTTCAATGCCATTACAAAAGCAAACAAAAATTACAGATGTGTTGATTGTGTAATGTAGCATACAGCATCAGCAATATGGATTATCAGATGACATTTCTGCTGTTTATGTAGTAAATGTGATTACTTAGAAAAAGATATAAAATCTCCTTAGTAGTAAACCACAATATAAAATATTCTTACTTGGAATATTACTTACTTAACTACTTTGGGATTTACTTCCAAGTAAATACGCATAGCACAATCTATATAGAGTTTACAGATTACAGATTAACAGATTTAGGTCATCTAGTCCAACCCAACCTCCGCCACCACCTAAGTAGGACACCCAACACCATTTCTGACAAATGGCAATCCAACCTCTTCTTGAAAGCCTCCAGTGATAGCACTCCCACAACTTCCGAAGGCAGGTTGTTCTATTGGTTGAATATTCTCACTGTCAGAAAATTTCTCCTTATTTCTAGGTTAAATCTCTCCTTGTTCAGTTTTCATCCATTATTCCTTATCTAGTTTACAGACTATTCTTCATGACTATTCACACCTGTTGAGATAGATTCATTGAACTTTGTAGAAACTTGCTGTGAGTTACATTTGTCAAAACATTATGCACCTGAATATCCTATGAAAAAATAGATCTATATTTATCAATTAATTCACTATTTTCTGCTGTACTTCAGTGTACATTCCAAAAAAGGAAGTGAGGAAAAGGAACATTATGTTCATTTAGTAAAAAAAAAAATTCTTTTGCATTCCATGAAACTTGTCAGGGCATTTCTTCACTTAATTCTGCTATTAAGAATCTACCTGCTGCTGATTCATCTCAGGACTATGGGGAACTCTTTTAATTTAATTTTGTTCAAGTTGTCCTTAGACAATCCTTTGCCTTTAATAGTCCTTCTGTGGATACTTATCACTCCTATTCTGGGCTTGGCCTATCATTTTGTACAAACAAAATGATAGTTTGTACACTAAAAGAAGAAAGTTGAAACTTTTCTACCAAGGAAAACACACAAAAAATTGCTGAAATATTCAACTACTTTGCTTTATATAGTGTGCTAGAGTGGCCCCTCTTTAGAAGTAAGAAATGTTTGTAGATTTCTAAGATACTTGGCAATAGAGGTACACAGGTTTTACGCATCTGGTCCTTTCTGATAAACTGCTATTATTCCTTAAGTTTTGGGTGAATTTAAAAAAGTAGAATAAGCTAACAGGGTAAATTGCAGCTTATGACTAGATCAGCAAACAATGAAATGTTGGCTAGTGGCAGATAACATTTAATGTTGATGTTGAAAGGCAAATGGAGGAATGAGATTAAGACGCTATTAATAAAGTGATAGTGGTTAGGAAAATATAAAATTATCCTATATTTACTTTGCACGCTTGGCATCTCATTGCTCTTCACACCTTCTGAATATATTCCTATAACTGTTTTTCTTAAAACAATCCAATGCATTAGAACTAAAATTCTGTGCAATAATTGTACATCATTAAGTAATATGGGAAAAACAATTGGAAAGGAGGGTGTACATTGGAATACAATATCTGTTTCTGAAATTTGCATGCATTTACAATTTCATCTTGAACTTTCATTTAAGAAACTGTTCTCCAGAATAGTAGATCTATGACTACAAACTGGTGGCTTATGTCCCAGGACTAAAGCTAAAAAGAAAAATCACCCTTAAAAAAATCAATTTCCAATGGTGGTTCTGGTTACATTGTAAAAGGGAAAATCTAACAGCTGTTTTGCTGTTATTGCTCTTTTAAGTGCAATTAAGGCAGATTAGAAACTAATTAGAAACAGCTCAGAATACTGAAGCAGAAAGCTGCTCCCAATTTAGGATCAGCTGGATGGGAAAAGTGCATCAAGCATAACTAGATAGCCTTTAGACATCTAAAGACTGATTGGTAGATTTTCAACTTTGCAGCTGACTCCAACTGCAATTCAAAAATATTTAGTATTAATGAAGAGTATCAGATGCATTCCAGTTAATTTGTATTCATCCTTCTTCCTTCAGCAATTTCCACTATCCTGTTTCATTTGGCATTAAATGTGAAAGCCTATTATTAGGAATTAAATTGGGACTCAGCTTGGCTATATTCTTGAAAAGAGCTGGAAGCTGAACAGCATCTCTCCACTTTTAGTTGTTGACAGGAGCAAAGTATCCACTTTACAGGGTCATGTACAATATATAGACTGCTTCCTGGTTGGAATAATGATTCCTTAAATTCAGAGTGAAGTTTCTAGTGGGTGCAGCCAACAGAGAAGGAAAAAATGAGGCGATTGTTGGTATCCTTTCTAATAACTGGATTAGGAGCAGAATAATTTGCCATTTAGTGGCTGCCAATTTAATATGTAGAGTAGAAGAATTCATTTTCAATTTGCCAGTGAATAATTGAACTGTATATAGATAAACACTTGGCATCAATCAAAACAGAAATAAGTTCTACATCAATGACAGAGCCCCTCCCCTCACAAACACCTCACAAGTTATATAATAATGTGTAGTATATTGTCTTTGAAAAGCAAGGATATGTTTTCAACATTGTAGTATAAACTACAATGATATAAAAATATAATGAAACGTACATTGCAATGTTATGATACATACTTTGTCTCTCATTCAAATATAAAAAGACAGAATTTGTGTCATGATGTCATTGTGCATATTTGTCATTCTTGTCCTTGCCCTTATTTGTCTCTAGGACATGGGAATAAATTGCCATTGGAACACTTAATTTAGGGGTATCAAACTCACGATGACACATCACATGACGTATTGCAACTTTTCCCCCTTCGCTAAACCAGGGGTGGGCATGGCCATCATGTGATGTATCCAGCCCGCGGGCCGAGAGTATGACACCCCTGACGTAATTCAACCACTTTTGTATTGAATTAAGGAAGTAAAGATGCAGGTCTTTATTGAGTTAGTGTTTACCTAGCTGCTTATTGAAAAGGGTCACTGCTAACAGAAGATGGTTGCAGGCCTTTGGATAATACAGAACACAGAGGAAGAATCAGAGAAAGCAGAACATAGGAAATTTTCCTATTGCAGCACAGAACTGTTCCTTGGTATCATTTGCTCTGACACGAGTCAGAGGTAAACAGAAGAAAGATTTTACATTGTTGGACCTAATTTTTTTCTTCTGACATTCCTTTGCTAAAGGAAGAAAACATCCACATTTTTCTAGCATGATTGTATTTTTTTTCTTGGATTAGGCAGAAATAAGCATTCCAAATTATCTATCCAATTTAAGGCCAGAGAAAATAGAATGACAGGTTTCTTCTTCAAAAAATGGAGCAATTCTTCCAAGTTTTCCAAGTTTTCCATCACTGGTCAAAAAAAAACTTGTGGGAGGAGTTCCCTCATTAGATGTTTCATTTAAGCATGAGAATATAAGGACACTGAAATGAGAGATAAATAATGCAGATGTGGCATTGACATACACTATTTGACATTTTGTGATTAAATAAGTCTAAGAACACTATTATCCTCACTTGTGTTCTCTTTTGAAAGAATTGCAAAAGCAAATGATCTTTCATTAAATTGAAAAAAAACTTGTACAAAAAGATACACAAGAGAGATTATTCTCAAAGATTCTCCAAAATAATTGCATTTTCCAGTTGCATGTGACTACCAAAGTGCTATTTTTATTGTCCTTCAAAATTAAAAATAAGCACATTTATTTCATGTCTAATGTAGCTTCTTATTTTACTATTCTTCAGAGGATGATTCCTTGTCAGGTGAATGTAGCATCTTTACTAACTGCCTTAATCACATAGTTGCTTTAATTAACTGCTTAATGACAAGCTATCATTTAAACTGAATCCATTTATGACAAGTTTGCAAAAAAGTGGTTGATAAAGGCAAAATAAAATTTTTGATCAGGATGCAAACTATACTATGTAAAGTTTGGAAAGGAATAATTTGATTCAGAAGAGAGTCAGCTGATTGAAGCTTTGTTATAGAACACCTTTAACAAAGGATGCTGTGAGAAGTTGATGGAATAGGCCACTTGTTCTGACCCAACCCTGTTACCAGCAAGAAAATCTCAAACAAATGCAGTAACTCAAACCTTCTCAGCTTTAATCTACAAATAACTTCTTTGTAGATAAAAGATGGCTTGCAGCAATTAGTCCAACCAGAAAAGCCTTGACAGAATTCTTCAGATAAGCTAGAGTCTCCACACACAATGCTGAGTCCTTAGAAAAGCAAAAACCTTTTGACACCAGGCTTATATTCCCAGGAAGGAGGAGCCATTACGTTGCATCTTTATTCCCGAGTCGCCTGTGCTGCGCCAGCTGTTTTTTTCTATGAATCATCCTGCGCTCATGTGCACCTGGCACAGGCTCCTCGGGAACCTCCTCATCACTGCTGCAAGCCCCCACAATCCCTGAAGGCAGTAGCCCACTCCCTGATGGTCCTGGCCCCTCATCAGAATCATCACTTTCCTCAGCCATCTGCACTTGCTGCCGGCTAACCACAATACCACTTGACTTAGAGCAGGGGTGTCAAACTCGCAGCCCATGGGCCAGATGCATCATGCACTGGCCATGCCCACCCCCATTTTAGCGAAGGGAAAAAACTCACAATACGTCAATGATGACAACATGACGAAGCAAGTTTGACATCCCTGGCTTAGAGTCAGCTGATTCATACCTTTGAACTAAAATGTTAATTCTGGACTTAATCAGATGATTCTAATTTCATCCAAAGAGATTCAGAAGTGATTTTGAAGATCAAGTACGTATAATCAGGTGATATTTGACTTTGCAGCTTTCAATATAGTTTCAGTTTTTTACCTATAAGAACAAAATAAGAGAAAAAGCATAATGATTCCTCTGACATTAATATGAAGAAGTGAGTTTTCGAGCTCTCCAAACTTCAATGTCAAGGTGCTGGGAAACTGATGGTCTGCTAGTTGTGTCTCACTCTTTTGAAGGAATTTATTTAGAAGTTTTGCTTGAAGGGAAACAGAAAGGCTCAGCCTTATTCTACTTGGTTGCTTGGGTTCTTCTGTGATCTGTTACTCCCCTCCCCCACCTAATTCATACTCCTTTCCCCTTCTTGTCTGACCTATAATGTACTTTCTGATCATCTCAGTATGAAGTCCACAGCTTTCATTCTGCTTTAATTTTTTAAAATTCCTGCTACTAGTTTTTTTTTACACCCCCTCCTTCTCTTCAGCCATCTGTTCTGTGTTTTGAATATTTTTAATTGCATCAGTGGGTTTAATATTCTTATTCTGTCTAACATACATAACTCAGATCAAAATAACACATCTATATTTCACAGAAATACACAATCACATTAGTGAATTGTATACAAAAATATGTAAAGTGGTAACACACTTCTCAATCACCTTTAAAAAAAAAAACCACTATTGTCCAAGCAACATGCAACCTTCAGAAGAGGCAATCCTTGCCAATGAGCCACAACAGCAAGCTTCCTAGGGAAGAAAAATAATATTAGAGGATAGTAAATTCTTAAATCTTTTTTTTTTAAAGTTTGTACAATTGATTCTTGAGGAAAACTAACTCATCCATATAAAGCATACAGATAGTCCTCAACTTATGACATCAATTGAGCCTAGAATCATAAATAATGGTGGTTGATAAGCAATATGCCATATGATTAATTCACTAAATGACCACAATTCCTACTCTTTCTGTTGCAGTTGTTAAGCACCATATAAGACTTGGCACAAGTCCAGGTGTGCACTGCAGACCCTTCCCCACTTACAGGATCTGTCCTGGGTTTCCCCGCCCTCCTCCTGAAGTACCCCATGTTCTTCTTCCCACCACATGTGTTCCATATCATTATGCTTTGCTTCACTTAATTTTTCTGAAGACTGCTTTGGAAAAAATGAACAGTTGATCTGCCTTCCTATGCAGAGATCATGTGGTGCCAACCCAGATGTGATGAGACAATTGTGGCTACTGCCAAAATGGCACCTGCATCTGGGGAGCATTGCATGGCCTTTGTACAGAAATTTTCCTTCCCCAATGCACTTTTTAGTATTGGTACTATCTTTGCTTTCTTTTACAATAGTTGTTCTATTTTTATTTGCAGGTCTTTGCATTTTGTGAATTACAGTAATTAAAAAATATCAGAAACATCTGATAATGGAAGAATAATAACAAGGCTGTATTTTTCCTTCTCTCTCCTTGTAAAGGTCATTCTACAGGATGGCCAGGGTCATTTTTTTTGCAAAGATGGCTTTTAGAGTTCCTGAAACTACTCCAGCACCTTGGCTAAATGTTGAATTAAATGTAAGATTTTAATTAATTAGTTTAAGCACTCCCTGAGCCAAACTAACTTTGGAGAGTATACAGTAAAAATAAAACTACAATAAAATAAAGTTATAAAACAAAAAGAATAAAGAATATGATAAATAAAATAACAATATCTGAGGACTCAAATCTAATCAGCTGACTCTGATTAGAGAGGCTGTAAAGCATTGTAAACTGGTATATAAGTCTAAATGCTGTGGCTATCTATCCTTCTAAACATATCTGGCAACAACCATCATAATTCAAGGTCTGGAAGAAAAGTCACATCTTGAATGTATAGTATTTCAGAATGCTAGACAAATGGGAAGCATATAGATCTCAGGTAAAAACCTTATTCCATATAGCAAACACCAAAATATAGTATTTCATGAGGGCCAATACATGTCTTATAAGTGTGATCCAAATATGTTTTTAGTAAAACAAACAAAACCCTCATTAAAGGATGGCAGAGAACTTATCTTTGAAGGGGTTATCAATAATTTTGGAAGTATTAGCAGGTTAGAGTTCTTAAAGAAATAAAACCTAGTTTAAAATATTTTGTGAAAATATTTGAAAATAGTATGTATAGACCATATAGAGTTGCAAAAATCTACATATCAACAATAGCTTAAAGAATGAATCTTGTATATGTGACAATTATTTGTCAATAAAGTTTGAAATTCAAGAAAATGTCTTTTTTATGTATAGATACTGTTTATAAGCATAAGAAACCATTATTTTTTTAAAAAAATCACATAACCACATCCTAATACAGCAAATAAAACTTTGATTTAAAAATTAAGATAAGAAAGTACTCTTGCAAAGATGTATTCTTTTTTAATGTATGAATTAGATGTATTATTACTGAATGATATAAAACCTAATGTTTGTTAAAAGAGAAGTAATGGAGGAGTGATTAACTAATCAATCAGTTTTGAAGTTTTACTATTCAGTTATTATTTAAAGCTGAAATGTTTCATTTAAACAGTTAAATAAACAACTTGGAAATAATTGACAGATTTCTCAATGCAAGGATTTTAGTAGCAGGGGTTCCCAAGTATGTCCTTGGGGATTGTTAATGTTTAACTTCTTCTTAAATGGCTTAGAAGTAATGGTGAGTAATGTAAAAAATATTTCTTCTTGTAAATATAAAAAAGTATTAGACTCTTCCTCTTCAGAAATGTTTCATGCACTGGCTATACTTTCTTTTTCTTCTAAACTATAAAGCTTTTAGATACATTGACAGAGAAGTGATATTTAAATGCTGCAAATAGGTATTAGTTTCACAAACATCTCAGATTTTAATTCCAGTTTTGGAAACTAAGGATTTATCAAGAGGCAATCAAAAACGATTGGTTAATTGATGGAACAGTGTCTAGAATGACAGAAAAAAAGAAAAATGAATCAATCCCACCATCCATTCTACCTAGTTCTGCTTTTTAAATAAGCCACATATTCTATGTACATATACCTTCATGTGGATAACATCTGACCAGATTTTTAAAATTAATCTATGCCTAGCTATATATTAAATAAATGGGAAATTCTAAGTTCTGAATAGATATATGAAGTAGAATTTAAAATATATGGGGGCACTTTCTAGAATAAAATATTGAAGAATGTTAGATTACAAATATCAAAATAGTATTATCTTTCTGGGTGGACATTTTTCTTCTGGCCTGCAAAATGTTTATTACGTTTACCTTTAAACTGCATGTACCATTTGCAGTAGAGTAGCTGACCCTCACTTGCCAGTGGTGACCAATCGTAGGACCAAAATCAATCTTTGTCAAGCCCATAACTGAGCACTTCCCTAATTTATGGGACAGTTTTTCTATTAACAACAAAATCTTGAGAATTAAATAAAAACAGACCTTCACAAGTGCTGCTGCATAGGTGACTAAGGTAAAAAAAAAATGATAAATGTACACCCCTTCTTTCAGGCTGACTTTGAAAAATTCTGTATCACAGTTCCAGGTCACAGCCTGACAAGAATTAGGAACACTGAAATAAATAGTTGCAATTCTTCTTTGTTATGATATAGCATACCAACTTTTTTTTTTTTAGCAGCAGAAGGAAATTTTACAAACATACTGGTTTTAGAAATATGAAATGCAACATATATGCTTATAAGAGCCTTGGATCATATGCATCTCTACTTAATCTTTAATGCAAAGAAGGTTGATGACCAACGCTTCTGTGTGAAAATCTGTTTGGGTTTTGACTTCGAATACTGTGCTTGAAGCAGATTGAGTTTATTATTAGAAGGTTTTACTTATGTGAATCAAAATACTTCTATTACTGATACATTCTACACTGCTGCCATCCATCACTATGACTGGATACTTCATGCAGCAATATTTTTGCAATAAGTAACTTGGATTACTTTTCTGTTTGCTTATATGGTACTGATAATCAATCCACCCACAAATATCTGGCTAGGGTTTTGTTTTTTTTTAATAGGAAAAGTGATTTTGTATTAGTGATACGATGATATTCTCCTCATAAGGGTTCAATCTTGTTGTTCTTTTCCCATATATCCCCCAACATGGAAATGATCTCCACACTAGTTTTGCCCCTCAGGGCTCTCAACCTTCTTTCACTCTCTTTCTCATCTCTGTCATGTCGAATGACTGTCTCTCCCTCTAACCCTTTAATCCCTATTTCTCTGCGGGATTCCCATTCCCACTGACATGCATGTGCTTATTTAGTGACCCACTAGAGATCTCTTAAGGTCTTGCTGCACTTTATTTCCCAGTCCTTCTTATGCTTGGCTTGCTGTTTACAGGACTCTGGGTGACAGGGATGTCCTAACTGTCCATTTCCACGCATTTTGCATCAAAATAAAAAATCGCCTACTTTGATGGAACATGATAGGACACAGATATATAACAGAAAGGGAAAGGTTCTGAGACTTGCCTGCATGTAGGAAGAAGAATAAAAATTACCAATGGGTCCTTTATTCAAGTGGATTAAAGTCCAGACCAGAGAAGAACACAGAACATTTTGTTTTTCTTGCATGTGTAATATGTAGGAGCCAAATAGTATGAACTAATATGAATGACATCTCTAGTAAGACTACAAATATTCAGTCTGAAGAATTGATTAAAAGGCAATTATTTCTTTACAATGAATTATTGAATGGATTCGATGTGTCAAGCTGAACTCATCTAAAACATCACACATTTGATGATTCAGCAGGCCTTTTATATGCAGTAATGTTAATTTTACTGGAATGATTGGGAATTCAAATCTGAATTGATTTTCTTGCTCAAATTGCAAATTCAAGTGGTATTTTAAGTAATTAGATTGGTGGGAATGAAACATCAAAAGTAACCATGCTGTCCCCAAAAGCTTAGAATGGCTACTTTGACAGTTTTCTTAAATTGTGTCTGTATGTGTTTGTGTGAACAGACACTTTCTTTTGACAATTCCAACTGAAATGTAGTCATGCATGTGGAGATAGCTAGGCAGGTCATCGAAGTAATTATGCTGAGCCTTTAGGAAGACATCACTATTTTAACATTTCAGCACAATTTGTGAAGCACCCTTTTGAATGCTTTTTAAAAACTTAATCTCTAAATTCTAGGTTTTCCCTTAATACTTGCTTTGTAGTGAGTTTTCAGCAAATAAACAGAAAGTAACTTCATTGGACATGACAAAAATACCTAAAATTCATGCAGACAATACATTATGTTAACCTACAGAGCTGCCTCTGTAGATTTTTAATTTGGTTATTATTTCTGTGATTCTTCTCTTCTTCTCTTTGTAATTTCATTTTTTTTGAAGTTACAGTTTTCTATCATTAGGTTCCAATTTTCTCTAGTACTCTGACTTGAATCCTTGGCACTGTGATTAGTATTTACAGATAGTTCTCAACTGAACCAAAATTTTATGTTGATAAATGAGAATTTGTTAAGTGTGTTTTGCCCTATTTTATTACTTTTCTTGCCACATTTGTTAAGTGAATCACTAGAGTTAAATTAATAACATGGTTGTTGAGTAATCTGGTTTCCACATTGACTTTGCTGATCAGAAGATTACAAAAGGTGATCATATGACTCTGGGACACTGCAGTTGTCAAACATCCAAATGAGTCAGTTGTCAAACATCCAAATGTAAATAATGTGACCATAGAGATGCTGCAACAGTAATAAGTGTAAAAAATGATCATAAATCACTTTTTTTAGTGTTGCTGTAGCTTCAAACAGGCACTAAGTGAACTATTCTAAATCTAAGACTACCTCATTAAGTGACTTGGTAGTTAAGGTCCACTGAGTTTTCATTGAAAAGTAAGAGTGTTCATTTCTGGAATTTCTTCGATGTCATGATAATCCCTCATTCCGCCCTCTTTTGAGAAAGAATTCATCCATGCTGTTTGTTATTTGAATAATCAATGAATAAATCATAATAATAACTTTTTAAAAGAGCCATTGAACAGGATCATTGATCTTTATAGTGTAGTGTACGGTTCAGTTTAATAATTCTGCTTTCTTTTAATGACCTCACAATCCCTTGTGGAGTGGAGTCTGGGCAACTGAATGGAGCTCAGTATTTACTGGCTGTATGCCCTTCCTGTTGCCAATGCAGAGTTATATTCAGCAAATATAGTAATAGCATTTAGACTTATATACCACTTCACAATGCTTTTATAACCCTTTCTAAGTAGTTTACAGAGTCAGCATATTGCCCCCAACAATCTGGGTACTCATTTTACCCACCTCAGAAGGATGGAAGGCTGAGTCAACCTTGAGCCTGGTGGGATTTGATCTGCCAAATTGCAGGTAGAAGGCAATCAACAGAAGTAGCCACAGTATTGCATTCTAACCACTGTGCCACCACAGATATATTCTCAATGTTCCCAGAGAGAGAAATATCTGCTCTACCAAGGATTGAACACACAGTCTCCTGATTGGGAGACAAGAGCTCCATCTCTAGGCCACTGCACCACTCATTCAGTTTAATAGTTGTTCTCCCAAATTCATATTTTTATATACTTTGCACTATTGGGGGGAGATTAAATGCATGAAATTGTATCTCTAAGTATAATTTCTCAAGTTCAATATATTATCATATATCAAACCACTAGTTTAAACATTTTTATATTCTGTTTCTAAAAAACCTAGCATGTTCATCTCTTCATTGTTAGACTTCTGTGAAATGTGGATGTTTTCTTTGCCATCTCAAAATATTAAGGTGTCCTGACCCAAACCTTATTCCAAGGAAACAAACATGAAACAGAGGTAATAGCAAACCCTTTTAATGATTCTTTACAAATTCCTTTCCTTAAAAGGCTGTTTCAAACTAATTGTCTCTGATAAGAATGAGTCTTGCCAAGGTTGTGCAAGGCTGCCAAGAACTCTAGATAAAGTTACTAAGAAATATTTCAAACACAAAGAGTCTCCAATACCAACCAAGATATTCCAAATGTCCACAAGGCTTGAGCGCAAAAACCTTTTTGCTTCCTGCAAAGAACTCCAATTTCTCAGCTGGCTTTTATCTCTTAAGGGAGGGGTCATTATCTTGCAGCCTTACTCCCAAGTTGCCCATGCTGCTGCAACTGCTCTTTCCTTTGAGCAGTCCTGCACGCAAGCACACTGGGCACAGGCTCCTCCGGGACATCTTCATCAGTGCTGCCAGCCTCCACAATTTCCAAAGGCAGCATTTCATTTCCTGATGGTCCTGGTCCATTCCTGCATCACACCCAGGCTCCTCATCTGAGTCCTTACTCTCCGAGACCTCAACCTGCTGCCGGCAAACCACAACATAAGGATAGATTAGAATTAGAATTAGAATTCTTTTTTATTGGCCAAGTGTGACTGGGCACAAGGAATTTTTTCTTGGTGCAAATGGTCTCAGTATACATAAAAGAAAAGATACATTCATCAAGAGTCAAGAATCATAAGGTACAACACTTAATAATAGTCAGAGGGTACAATAAGCAATCAAATTTATGAGGAAACAGTCTATATAAATCATAAGGGTACAAGCAATAAAGTTACAGTTATACAGTCACAAGGGGGAATGGATGGATGATAAGGAGTGATGAGAAGATTAATAGTAATGGTTGCGCAGGCTTTGTAATAGTTGAACAGTGTTGAGGGAATTATTTGTTTAGCAGAGTGATGGTTTTCGGGGGGGAAACTGTTCTTGTGTCTAGTTGTTCTGGTGTGCAGTGCTCTATAGCGTTGTTTTGAGGGAAGAAGTTGAAAAAGTTTATGTCCAGGATGTGAGGGATCTGTAAATATTTTCACAGCCCTCTTTTTGACTCACGCAGCATACAAGTCCTCGATTGAAGGCAGGTTGGTAGTAATTGTTTTTTCTGCAGTCCTAATTATCCTCTGAAGTCTGTGTCTGTCCTGTTGGGTTGCAGAACCAAACCAGACAGTTATAGAGGTGCAGATTGTAGGCTCAATAATTCCTCTGTAGAACTGTATCAGCAGCTCCTTGGGCAGTTTGAGCTTTCTGAGTTGGCGCAGAAAGAACATTCTTTGTTGTGCTTTTTTGATGATGTTTTTGATGTTAAGTGTCCATTTTAGGTCATATTATGTAATAGAGGCTACAAATGTTAAGGTCTCTACTGTTGATACTATGTTATCTAGTATTGTAAGAGGTGGTAGTATGGGAGAGTTTCTTCTAAAGTCTACCACCATTTCTACAGTTTTGAGTGTGTTCAGTTATAACAACATAGATATAAACCCTGTCAAATCTGCCTGGAGAAACATTTCAAATATGGTAATGCATGACCCTATTCTGGTTTCAGTGCTATTCAATATTTTTATAAATGATATGAATAAGATGTCAGGAAAATGCTGATCAAATATGCAATCAATACAAACTTAGATGGTGTGGCTAGTACATGGTGGAGGGAAGTTAACAAATTAAAACAGTGGATATGAAAAAAGAAAAATACAATTTTCAGGGAGAAATATAAAGTTGTATTAAAAAAAAGAAAAACAAATATGCAGAGTGAGGAAAATCTTAACAGCAGCACATGTGAGAAGGATATGGATATATTAATAAGCCAACAATGTCTTGGCAACAGCACCAGCATAAAGTTCAGATTATTAGATGCTTTGAATCACAATATACCTTATTTTGGTTAGGCTCACTTGGAATATTGTTTTTAGATATACACAAGATAAACCAGAGCAAGTCCAGAGAAGGGCTACCAAGATGGTGAAAGGATTGAGAACTAAGTCCTAAGAAGAGCAGTAAAAAAAATATTCAAATTCTTACAAATGAAAAGATCAAGAGGGATCTTCGGTCATCTTCAAATATTTAAAGAGCTGTTACACTGTAGATTGAATTTATTGTGATTTGTTCTAGAGGGTAAGACTATAGAACCAATAGGATCTATTAGGGATGGTGTACAAAATTCTACAGAGTGCAAGGGGTTAAATGTTATTCCTCTTAGGTTGTTTCAAATTCTTTGATTCTTTAGTTCTAACCCTTAAGGGTCATCTTGGATTGTTATTCTGCAGTGCAGTTAAACTTAGAGACCATAAAAATAAATCTATTGCATGCCTACTTCATTAGCTTTAACTCTATAGTAATTTAAATGGTGGTAAATATTGTATACTACTAATTACTGTGCAATTTAAAAATGTATTTGACAAATTATAACAGGATTCAGAATGCTTGTGCCAGAATGCATGCATCTCTTTCAGAATAGTAAGAAACTCAAAAAAAAAAAACATACACAAAATCTATTTCTAAACCTCTTGCAGAGTTTTATTTGTCCACTTTGATTATTTTTTATTTTTTCATTTCTGATTTCTTGATAGTGATTGCCTATATGGAGCTTTTTGCCAAACTGCACACACCTTCTACTTAAGTTAGGGCAGGAGATATAGAGGAGAGAAGAAGATAAATCGCTATAACACTCAGTAATTTATTACATCTAAATATTTGCAAATGTTTTTGTTTAGAAACCATGACACCTCTATACTATGTTATTCTTTTAACTTACTGGTTTAGAAATAGTAACAGTAATATATCAAAATAAAACATAGAGACTTCAAGGTGTTTTTTTAAACTGAAAGTAAACTGGTATGTATCAATATATAATTACTCTTAAAATCGTTGATCATTATATGATGAGATTTTTGTATAAATAGGTTATCTGAAACATCTGATGGATGATTTTCAAATTTTATTTTTGTCAATTTTTGCTTGTTATTAAGATTCTTCATACATAATCTCACAAATATAATTCTATATGTCTATCTTTCCATTCCTGTTACAGTCTGTAACAGAATTTTTTATAATAAACCATAGAAATAAAAAATGCAATTGCATATGCATACAATAAATAAGCCAGCTAACTAGGATATGTGAACAAATCTAGTAATTATTAATAATAAATATAATAATAACATTAAGTTCCTGAAGATTTTAAAAGCATTTTATAAATGTTTTCTTCTGCAATAGTTGGAATCATGACAATAATTTAAAAAAATTTAAAGGGAAAAGGGAAAAAATAAGGTTATGCAAACTACATTTAAAGTTTCCAATTAATAAAAATCTCAACAGGTAAACTTAATGCATCATTCTTCATTTCTACGAAAGTCTTCTGAATTATTTGAATTTGTTTTAATAATAAAGGAGATATTAAATCCAGGCAGACAATAACTGTGCCAGGTTTCAGTTTGATATAAATTAAAATAGCTAAGGTACAAACCTCTGAAAAATGGGGTTTCTAATGGAAATGGCAACTGACCCTTAAGTATAACACTGCTACCGGATGCTGTTATAATAAGCTTCCCTAGGTGCCATGGTGTAAATGTATTAGCTGTACTAAGAGAGCCACTCCTGGTATAATTATGTTAGGAACCAATAAGACAGCTCAGAAATCAATATGCTAAGACAGATAGAGTAAAGGACCATGGCCAGAAAACTGGGAATAGATTAGTCTGGCAGGTCCCTAGCTGAGCCATGAAGAAGGAGGATATCTCTCCTGTTGTAAGAAAGCTATTAATTGTAAATTTTCTTCAAACAAGGAACTTGAAGGGAGAGCTTAGGCTGTTGTTCATAGCACTCAGTACAGCCAGCACCTAATATTGATCAATAGTTAAGCATTATATTCTAATTATAACATCCAGCTGCAGTGGGAGAGGGGGAGAGAAAGAATCCAAATATTCAGGTTTTGAAAGAGAAAAAAAAGTCAAGTTCATCTCTTAATTAGATTTAATACTTACTAAATTAACAGGCAATTGTATAAGCTCACTAGGCTGTCTTTCCCCCAAACCAGCTCAGACTGCAGTGACATGCCAATTATCTAGTCAATAAAATTCTACAAGTGTGATATGATGTGATGAAATAGGGAACAGCTCTTCACAGCATTTTTTCCCTACAAAGTGTCCCATCAAATTAACCTGTACTATTAAATATTATCAAGTTCTCTAATAATTAAATACATGGACAAGGAAAAATTTGCAGCTGCTAATTTTAACTAGCCTTGATCAAAGTGCTTCCTCTCTCTCTCCATCTCTTTTTCTTCTCTCTCTATTTGTCTCTCACTCTTTTTCTTCCTTCTTCCCTTCCCCCTTATCACCTCCCTTGCTTTTAGTTTAGGGGTATCATTTGCTTAATAAAAAGGAAAACAGTGTAATTTCATGACAATCCTAGAAAAAGAATATAAGAAATATATAGAAAATAAAGGACAACCCTTTGTGGTTACAGTACGACACATCTGCTCATTTCCAATCAAGCTTTCAAAGGCATAGGAGTAAACAAAAGCGCTATCAAGCAGGGACAAAGTCGGAGACGTAAGTGGTTTGAATGAGTGTGCAATTTCTGCCCATATGACCATCCTGACACAATTGCTCTAATTTTCTTCCAGAAATGACTGATAAAAGATTTAGGTAATTGCTATGGAGACAGACTTCTTTCCATCATGGGGTATCTTGAATAATACAGCCTCAGGGTCATAAGATGGAGTGTCAGTTTCTTCAGAGTCCTCAATTAATACTTGTCCCTGTTCCAGCTATACTTTCTCTGCATCTAATGAAGTGAATGCCATTTATTTTGATAATATATTGAAAATCACTTGATCAAATAATCACTTGATCAAATAGCACATGGCTATTCCATAATGAACACAGAAATGACACCAAGCATTGAAAATGACACCTAAAGATTGAGAGAGACAAATACAACTTCCCCTTTTTCATTGTTCCTTCTTTGTTTCTGCAAGAGATGAAAATAAACTAATTTTTAAAGCCGCAATATATTATTAAAAAAAAAACTTGAAGTGCTGTCTTTGGTTTGACCTGTGACCATTTGGCTCATGACCTTGTTCTCTATAATCAAACTTAATTTACTGAGGTGATCTCTGAATTCCCAAGTATTGAGCAGCTCTCAGGATAAAATTCAGAGAGTCACCAACAAGCTAATGATTAGTAGAGAGCTGTACAATCACACTAGATTGGCAGTGACATACGTTATAGCTTTGCATGTGAACCATCCATCTGTTTACAGAAAATCTTAAGGTTCCCACAGCTAAAAAGCTCTTCATTTCAAGCAGAATGCAATCTTGCTGCACCTGAACATCAGATGAATACTGCAACATGTTCTGACAGCAGATGAACAATGGAATCAGCATGATGCTAGAGTCCAAAGGTGTACAAAGCCAAAATTGTTCTGTTTCATTTAAAATAAAGATAACATAAATGTTGTTGTTTGTAGCAACTGTAATTAAACAATATTTGTAACAAAGTATATATTGCAAAAATTACAGTTATGTGCTGAACATCTCAGCAAAAGGAGCTGTGATTCTCCTGGTCATTTCCTTTCCTTTTTTGAATAAACAAATGCATTGTATTCCAGAGCTGGGTGTTTATAATAGTACATCTGAAATGTAGCACAGAGTGACTTGAAGCATTCTAAAAGCCAATATTCATCACTAACTTGGCAATCCTGCCAAAGTCAAAGCGAACAGCTGTGTAGTGGCAGCATGAAAGGTAGTGTGTTGTGTTTAAATACAGTCAGGCAAAAGCCAGTGGATAATGCTCAGTAATGGGTTAATCAATACTTATTATGGTTTTATTGGTTCACTAAAGAGAGAACAGAACCTAGTGAGCACAGAGCTGAAAAAAAATCACTGCATCTGATCTAGATAACATCTACTCTCCCTTAGGGATTTCCCTATTCAAGAATCCAATTTACCATGCCTGATTGACAAGGATTGGATCCTAGGGAATCACATAACTCTTTTTAGGACCCAATAAAATCCTAATGGATTTGTCTGACTGGTCAGACAGTTTCAAGTTTTACTAAACTGAGGTAGTGGATTGCTGTAATTAGTCTGTATCCTACTTGCTGCTGAAAACAGATGCTATTAGGAGTCATCCCTGTCTATAAATGCTGGAGTCATACTGAGATAGACTACAGAAACTTATCCAGGCTTTATAAAGATGACCATAACACTTAAAAAAACCTTTATACTAGTTGCAGTTTAACTAATTGCAAATATTCCATCTTGTGCTGACCTTCAATGAGAGATGTTCATATTTGAATATAATTTAGGGAGAACTAGGCTCCCCTTTATTAGGGTTCTGTGTAGAAACCATTATTTGATCTCAGATAAACATGAGTATAAACTTTCCTTTAGAAGCATTTACTCAATCCAAGGGGAAAATAATGGAAGAATAAAGTAAAGGTTAGGGAGCTGGAGAGATATAGACATTATATACAGTTCTGTCATTATCCAGTTTCAGGACCAAAGACAAGTATCTGAATAAAGTGAGAAATCATCTATATTGACATAAATGTAGGGTAAGTGGATCACATTCCCTGGCCTTCTCCTATGCATGTTTTGTATAAAAGACTTCATGCGATAAGTGGAAGATTCATAGTGTCCCCATGAACATTCAACTTCTGGAAGTAAACGATGCGGCTAGAACAGAAATCCTTTGTTCCCTTGAATAGAAAAGAATGCCAGAGGGTCTAGATTTTCTTGACAGTGAGAATAATTAATCTGTGGAACAACTTGACTCCAGAAGTTGTGGGTACTCCATTACCAGAGATTTTTAAGAAGAGATTGGACAGCTATTTATTTGGAATATTAGCCTTCTTGGAACTTTTGTCCAATCATCTGCTCAAGCAGGAGATCATATTCCCTGGCAAAGTTCCCTTCCAACTCTGTTATACTCTATATTCCAAATAAAGGCTAACATAGTATCTCTAAACTGAATGCTCTCCAGATGTGTGAGCAAAGGACATGTTCCACATATCAGATTGGAACCTAAGTTACAGAAGGTTAATATATAGGATAGTGCTTCAGAATTGAAATAAATAAGTCAATAAGTTCTTGATTCAAATCCAATTTTCAGCATCGAGATTTTTTTCTTCCCCTTATTTATGCAAAATGGACTCATTATATTACCAAATAAGAAAACATGGAAATCTGTCTCTCTCCCCCTCTCCTATCCATTTCTCACTCTCTGACACACACACACACACACAGACTCTTACCTATAGTTTGGATTTATTAACAATTATCCTGTCTATTTCCTGTATGTTTGGAATTTCCTTTTGCTCTGGAAATGAGCATTATGGAGAAGTTTGCCTTTTTCCAGAAATTGGCCGTCTTTGGTTTACCTAACACTTGTACATCTGCTTTGCCATTTCCTTATTTTACTTGATGGTATAAAGAAGACATGTGTCCCTACTCTAACTAATCACTTGAGAATTATTTTATGACAAAGGTATTTACACCAGTGACTCCAGTGGTTGTAGAAATAAATTATTTTTAAAAATCTAGTAAAATAATTGATTGGACAAAATTATCCCCAAATCATTCCTTCCTATATATGTTTATGTTGCTACAGACCCTCTTCTTAAGTTTGGTCAAGGTGCCTTTATGACAACAAGAACATTTTATTTAGATTTTGGAAAAGTAGACTAGTTTGAGAAAAGGTCCAGCTAAGTATCAAATGAATAATTGTTGGGCTCTGAGTTCACTACAGAGCCGGTCACCTCAGAACACACCTCACAGCAAGTCAGCTGGCAGTGGAGAATATCACCTTAGATCTGCTGATGCCGGATCTGTATTGCTGCTTGTATGCTAACCGATGGTGTTGAAGGTTGCTTTAGATTAGAATGACTCAACAGAGTTGTGAGCTGCAGGATGGATTCTGAAACAACTGCGGGGCTGGAAATGGCTTTTTTCGTGTATTGATGTGGTGCATATTGTTAAAGGGGATTGGGGCACATATAGGTGGGTTAGCACTGATTAAGACATGGTGAAGATGGCACCAGGTGGGGATCAGTGAGGGTGGAATAGGTTAGAGATGTAGACATGTTATAGGGTTAATAGAATTTAGAGATAATAGGTTAGGCTTGGCCAGAACTAGAATTGCATATAGGCCTGGGTGTGGTGGGATGTGTCTCATGATAATGATAATAAAAGGAAGAGAGCAAACTCAGATAACAGATAATCAGAGTTGGAAGGGACCTTGTAGGGAGACCCTACACCATTTCTGACAAATGGTAGTCCAATCTCTTCTTGAAAGTCTCAAGTGATGGCACTCCCATAACTTTCGAGGGCAAGGTGTTCTACTGGTTGATTGTTCTCACTGTCAGAAAGTTTCTCCTTATTTCTAGGTTAAATCTCGTCTTGTTCAGTTTCCATCCATTATTACTTGTCTGGCCTACAGGTGCTTTAGAAAATAGCTTGACCCCTTCTTCCCTGTGGCAGTCCCTCAAACCCAACGCTAATCTTTCCTGGCTTTTAGCCATTCTTGCCTGATTAGAGTATTTGTTGTTTGCTGATATATTGAATAAACTATTGTCCTAAAGAGGAGCTGGAGTATGGATTCATTTAAAGATAAATCTTCAATGCTCAAGAACTGGCTTAGAATAATAATGAAGATATAAAAAACATGAAATTCTGGCTACATTAATCTATTTGAGCCTAAATTTTTAAAAACCTGCTTTTTCCCATTTAAAGTATATGCATAGTTATGTGCATGCCTTATTAAGGAAGGGTATATTTATTTAATTTTTCAGTTTCTCCAAAAAGAAAAACACACAATCCCAGTCTTTCTCTGTTTCTCCTTCAGCTTAAATATTTTCATACACAATTTTCTTACATGTATGATTAAGCACCTAATGTTTCCTAATATTTTGTGAGAAATAAAGTGAATAAACTAAGAGCCAGAACTTTTCAATTTCAAGGCTATGAAGCACCATTAATTCAGTGCTTCTCAACCTTGACAACTTTAAGATCTGTGGACTTCATCTCTAACAATTTACCAACAAATATGCTAGCAGGGGAATTCTGGGAATTGGAGTCCACACAGCATAAGATTACCAAGGTTGAGAAACGCTATTTTAATTCATGGGAAGGGCAGGAAGGAAAACAAATTACAGGTTTTCTATCACTGTGTGTATTTAAGGCACTGACACCTTTTCACTGGTAGGAATCAACTGTTTCATTTGGCTTCATTTTATTGAACTAAGTTTAGTACCTGACCAAATCAGAGTTAGATGGAACTGAGATGACTTATATAAAGTTAGGAGTTCTGTGGTTTACTACCAAATCTTGAGATGTTGCCTAATGTATATCTTTTTTCTATTTTCAGGTATATTTCCAGAACACATAGAAATATTTGAAGATATGAGTGGTGCTTGGTTGGGTGTTTTTTTATTTTTTTGTAGATGCTTCATTACCCAAACTAGATAACATAATCAGTGTTAGTCTAGTCTGACTAGCATTGATAACTGCTGCCTAGTTTTAGTAATGAAATGTCTGTGAGAAAACAACTAAGCTCAAAGAGAACTAAGGACTGCTCATTTCAACCCTGACCTACAAATATTCTCCTTTATTGATTCAACAATGTGTAAAACATGAGCTTTGCATCTTGCTTTGGGAGGAGAAACTTAATATATTTTTATTTAAAACAATTCAGATTAATTTCTCTTTTGTTCATTTTTATCTTTTGCATCCTATCAGTTGAAACTAAACAGTGCTATTTTATTAAAAAAAATTCAATTTTCAGATGAAAGTTGCCAGGGCTAATCTCTGTTTTTCTTTTTCCTCTGTACCATATAATGGTAAGAGTATGGAAAATCCAACAAACCAAAAGAAAAAGTTTTGTGACTGGTTTTCCATATGAAAGAACAGGTGCTTTAGATACATCTAATTGCAGAAGTAATTAAAGTTATTACCTTACCTGTTTATTCAAGAGCACAATGACTTGTAATGGGAACAAATCAAGATATAAAGACTTGCTGTCAATTAACTTCAAGGCTTGAGGAGATAATGAAGGGAGGCAGGAATTGAGTTACAGTTTTATACAATAACAAAAATAGTAATTCAACATCTCTTATTTTTCTTGGAACAAACCCAGCAGCTCAGGAGAAGAAAGACAAGACAAAGAAAGACCTAAGTAACATAATCTGAAGAATACCAAAGAAATAATAGTGTCTTTTCCCAACCCAAGTCTATGGTAGAACCAACAGAACATGGGACAGCTATACTATATCGACCTGGGGACATGGGACAAATATACTATATCGACCTGGGGATAACAAAGCTCTCCACTTCTTGTCATATTTTTTGTTAATATGGTAGGGACTTGGGGTAATTTGAAAAGTCACTCTTGAGTAAAATGGCAAGACATGAGTAACACTGGCTCCCAAAGCACACAGTACCGTGAAAAAAATACCATGTTGGGTGCTTTCTCAGATGATATGCTAGTATTAAAGTGACAAAAAAGAACTATGGCAACTGCAGGGCAAAATAAGTGCTTTATTCAGGAGCATCTGAGCTGCTTTGATCATTAATGCATTCCTAATGGATTCAAATATGCTGTGGCCTATAAGCTTAAAACATTCCTTTTGGATTTACTTTTGATCATAAAACTATTATAGCATCTATAGTTATGCTTGGGAATAAAATAATGTCTAGACCATTTGTATATTTCCACCCAACTGGCAATTCAAAATGCATACCATTGAGTAAGAGTAATAATTTGCACATTTTTAATCTCAGATGGAAGAGTTTCTCCTTTCTGTTTTCATTTACTTAAAATATGTTCCAAAAATCCATTAAAAGGCCCAGATAGGGTTTTTTTTTAATATACCAAATACAGTAGATTTTGTTTATGATCACCATATGTTTTATGATTTAGAATTTAATAATTTTATTCTTGCAACTGCCCTCTTCAGAAATATTAAATAAACAGGGGAGAGCCAAAACTTAATTTTATTGGTGACAAAATATTCTGTAGACATATCTTTCATTTTAATTTAATTACATATTAAAACCAAAGGTTTTCAAATCAATACAGTTGAAATATACTTAACCTTCTTTAGGTTCAATTATATTTACTAATAATAATGTATTGGGGGTTGTGCTTGTTTTCTTTTCATTTTCCCCTACTATGCTATGCCTGATATGTCTGGCTTTTAATTTTATGATTTTAAAAATGAGATCAGCAACTGCCCACTTCCATGAGAAGTGCTATGGCTTTTCCTCATTTTTCTGAATGAGGAATTTTTCTTCAATCTGAAATAAACAGATTGTAAGGCATTCAGAGGAAAGAAGTAAATTGGAAATGACTAATCAAAATTGTAATTTCTGGAATGAGAAGGATTTAACTATCAAAACTACAAGTACACCTGATGTTGCCAGAAAACAGGAACAGTGTCTACTGGGTAGCTATCTCTGTTGGACTTTAATATCAGAAAGTATGTCAGTAGCTTTATCCAGCTAGAATATGTAACTGAATAGCTTGGAAAACAGACCAGGAGATGACTCTTAACTGAAGCACTGCACAATTGAACATTTGTTCTCTCTCTGAAAGTAATGAGTGTAAGTTTCCTTCTTTGCAGTCAGTGAATTGCAGATTTCAAGAAAGCATACTGCATTTTATTTGAACACTAGCTATAATTCTATTGGGGTTCATTAAAATCTGACCATTAAAATCTTATAAGGCAGCCATGGTAACATCATCAGTTAATATTCAAAACATGGAACTCCAGCCTTAGATTCTAATTTGCTACTAATGCAATATTAAAGCAATATATGAGTACTAGATTAATGCAATATTTGTTCAGAATTTATTTAATTTTTTAAATATACAGAGATATGTTTTTAAACAACATATCTATTTTTGACCGATTTCTTCAGGAGAAATTCAGGTTTTGTGTGTATATATATATATATATATATATATATATATATATATATATATACATACATACACACACATGCACATAAACACCCGTATCCTAGTAATCCAAACAATAGTATGATTTTGATATTCTATTGAAAGGCATGACCTTTCACAAACAGTAAGGGCTTACTGATAAAAAATATAAAAAAATGCCACTTTATCTGTTGACCAGATGCAATTTTTTATATTATCTTTTGAACTCCTCTATGGGGAGAAAAAAGGCTTCTGGAAAACTTAAAGATAAGATTTCATGCATTCTGCATCATATATGAATTTCACAAAGGGAACCATTTGTAGTTAGCCCACCTTTATGAGGCCAAATGATATACTTCTTGCATTGAGATCTATCTCATGTGCCTGCAATCTTCAAATCTTCCATTTTTATTGCCTTTTAAAGTTAATCCAGTTCTTTGAATTTTGACACAAGCAATTGATCAATAATCACACCTATCAAACAAAAGAAAATTTCATATATTTCATATAATACTTATCAGCATATTATCTAGTAGAAGCCATGATGAGATCATAAACACCATGATATCATCGGACAAAAGAATTTGATTATATAATGTATCATTTGTATAATTATGTCATGATATATGTGATATCACCTGCCCCCCATTGCCCATTCTCAATTCTCTATATGCCTTCAATAACATACTTTATTCATAAGCTACATGCCACACTTAGAATTAAGTTTATTCTTCATTCCTTATTTTTTTGGTCCAGTTTTTAAGCTATAATCTGTGGTTCTATGAAATCAGACTATATGAAAAAGAATTGTTGAGTTTGTCTCTTTTGAACAGGATTTTAGGCAAAACCATTAATAGTTTATTTATTGTGTTTTATTAAAGTACACCTTTGATGAATTTGTTATATTCAAAAAAAAGAAAAAATAGAAGTGCAAAACAAAATGGAAAAAGTAAAAACAGAGGTGCATAGAAATAAAAATTAAAATAAAGAAAGGAAAAGAAACAAATAAAAAGGTTACCTTTCCCTGCATCATAAGAAGTTATTTAAACTTGTTTAAATTAAATTTTAGCAGTGTGGTGGCCTAGAGATGAAGACATTCACGTCCTACTTGGAAGGTTGAGAATTCAATCCTAGGCCGTGGCAGATGTTTCTCTATTGGCACAAAACGAAAATATCTGCTGTGAACGTCGCATAGGCATCCAGTCAGTAATCACTCAGTTCTACTCAGACTCTCTGACTCTACCCTGAATAAAGGGATTAAAGGGTTATATAAAAAATTACCTTTTATATATATAGGAGACTATGGTGCCATAAGTAATATCAGTGAACTCAGCCTGTCTGACCCCTGTTAGAATTGAAACTATAGAGCAGAGGTCTTCAAACTTGACAGTTTTAAGACATGTGGATTTCAATTCCCAGAATTCCTCCTCCAATCATGTTAGCTCAGGAATTCTGAGAGTTGAAGTCCACAAGTCTTAAATTTGAAGTTTGAAGAGCCTTGCTATAGAGAATGGATGGCAGTGCTGCTCAAGACTATTCAGAGCACACTGCTTCTCTACAGCTCAGTATTAACAATTATTAGCAACTTTACCTAGCTTTCCTGTTACATTTTCCAATAAACTTGGAAAGGTATTAGCATCAGAGTCATAACCACATATTTACCTGAACAACATCTCATTTGGTTACTCAGCATGCAAGCATTGCCTGCAGGCCCTCAAACTTTCATTGCCATCTTAATCTGATTGCCCAATATGCAGATTATGTTAATACATGTAGAAAGGGGAAAGCATTAACCTTGTTCTCCATCAATATTGTGACTGTGCTACTGTATTAATCTCATTCCTGGAGTGCATCTTCCTAAAAAATACTTATTTGCAGTCTGATATGGAATTAAAGTGCCAGAAAGAATTTATCCCTAAAAATTTTTACAGAATGCTTTCACCTACTTGTTGGTTTTCTTGCAAGTTCTTAAAAACAAGAATACTTCCCTGCATATACTTAATGGTTAGAAAATTCTGAACTCTTACGACCATTGGGGATTGCTACCAAATCAATTTGGTTGAAGAAAGTGCACCATTTTACCAAGATAAATCTGAGAGAGATTTACAATCTCATTTGAATAAAACAGGCTCATAAATACATAACTGCCTTTCATCTTACTAATGGAAATTTGAACACACAAGTTATGTCATTCAAATTAGTATTCGTTCCAAAAGTCTTCATACAAGTTATATATCATATTATTATTATTATAATTTTGGGATTGGATTGAAACTCCCTTTGAATTACATGTTTTTTTTTCTTTTTGTTACCATCTAGATTTTTTTTTGTCATGCTTGCCATATTTATTCTTAGTTTTTGTATATTTTCCCCTTGTTTTTAATGTTATTTGCAATCGCCTAGAGTCATTGACAGTTATAGGCATCATATAAATGTAATAATAATGATGATAATCATAATATTTTGATATGTATCTGGTTGTATATTTGGATGATTTTCTAATTTTGATTTTAGATATTCTATTATCATTTTAATTTTTATTTTAAAACTCAAGGCGGTGAACATAACTAAAACTCCCACTTCCATCTGGAATTTTTTTCCACAACAATTTTGTGAGTTCTGACTGTCCATAATGATCAAGTTTGGACAGTAGAAGACTTATCTAATTAGCCCCATATTCTTATTTGGAAGCCCAGTCAGTTTTTGGCGATGCCAGTAGTCTAATTCTGACAGATAGGGAGAGCAGTTTGAGCACAGAAAAAAAGACATTTACATAACCAGAAAAAGAAAGAAAGAAAAAACATTCCACCTACGTATGAGAAAAAGAATTCTGGAACGGAGGGAGTTTATGGCAAAAAATACGGAAAAATGGAAATAGTTCCCTTCCTGCTGGCTGGTGTACAGAAGAAGAGGTGTAAATAGCTAAAAGGGAAAAATCATCAATTCCAGATGAAACTAATTAGCTTTACAAGATCTGCCAAGGTGGCAGGGTCAAATGCTTAAATTTGGGCACTTGATTAATATATGGAGGAAGGTATGTTACAAAAAGAGATATTTTAGTGCTATTTTCCATTAGCTCTTCATCTAAAAAAAACTTATATCTATATTCATATCTATCTATATTTATTTATATATTAAGTTGAAATTTTATAATGAAAGAAATGTGTATATAGAAAGATAAGGAAATGTAAAATATGTCTTGATGTTGATATAATGATATATAAAGTTTTATGTTTTTAAATTTTGAAAACTAAATAAAATTTAATGAAAATTAAAAAAAAAGAACATTATGCCTTTCAGACATGCTGAACTTCAGTCTGTAGGAAAAAAAGACAGCAAGTTGGGAAAGTTTCATAAAGATTATGATGACCCACTTTCAAAACATTTCATGGAGTATATTTGTATTTACCATTACAAATAAATTGTTTGGAAAATAAAAAGATAAAAAAAATAAACAAGATGAATCTTAGCCCTGTGTGAATGTGCTGGCTGTCTTGCAATGGTATGTTTTTTTAATCCTTCCTTTGGACTTCGTGTGCCACCTGAAAAATTTGTTCCAAGGAAAACTTCTGATTTTTACTCTTGAGGGAAAAGGAATTGTTACTCTCACTGTTAAGTTGACACCAACTACGTAAAGTGGGAAGGGTTAATATGCTACCACAAGTTTCAGAGTCATGGTCTCTTTCATACTATAGCATGGATAAAATTTATAATTTATTTCTTGTACATTTTTGAGTAATAAAATAGCAGAAAACTACCATAGTTTGGGGACATTTTTGTCTGTACTTTGGAGGAATTATCAAACAGAATCATTATCATTTTATGCTGCTCTGCGATAGAGTTTGGGCACAGTTTGGCCCAGATGGTTCCTGTCTTGAATTTGAATACAGTGTTAGCAAGAATGTTCCTGTAGTTCATATGTATAATAGATTATAATGCATGTAACTGAGGTGCCTCTACCTAATATAATTTAGCATTTCAAAAGACACTCTACTTTTGATCCTAGTAACTCTCATTCTTTAATGATGCTACACAATTAGCTGTTTGTGTCATGCTCGAGATATGCACAGCATGTTATATATGAAAAAAAGCAAAGCCTTTCCTGTTTCTTTATGAATATGACATATTCAAAACAGGCCCACAGTCAGATTTTATTCATGAACTTCCTGATTCAACCAAGTATCTATGCATTGCAAGTAAAGCACTAATTTTATGGCACTTCACTTTCATATATCTATATTTTATTTCATACACACACACACACACACAAACACACACACACACTATATATATAGAGAGAGATAATTTGTTCCTACAAATTTATTTCCAGGAAAACCATAATGCTGTTTTTTTCCAGCATAACCCAATTTAAGGATAAACAATACGCAGCCCATTTGTAGTGTACATAACTACTTATTTTTCAATTTATAGGCCTTAACACCAGTTCCAAAATTTCAGTAACAAATTCCCAATTTGGGAAAATAGGCCTTCCACCTTTTGTACTCCCTCAAAACATTCCCAAATAGACAGAGCAGCCAAAAGAAAGTACCCCACAGTTACTGCATCTGGTTACTGCATCACTGGATATATTATATGCTGCTCAGAAACCCAAATATAATAAAATGAAAAGTAGTATTTGTGTTTACCCAACTAGAAAAAAATTCCTGTTCTGACTTAAGTGGTGATTTACGACCAGTTAGCAGCACCACTATTTCATGCATAGAGTTAACATAAGTTGATGATGAAATTCTGAATACTCATTTATTGAACTAGTTTTTAAAACTAATTCCACTTAGGTTCCTATGCACTGCCTATAGTCCAATTCACTTAGAGCAATGCATTTTCAGTTCCACACATAGATTCATAATAAAACAATCTGTGATTTGTTTTCATAGACAAAATCTACAAAATGAAGCCCACTCAATTCATTTCAATTGGTATGGAAATAAATATTCTTTATTTGAAACTGAAAAAGCTTAAATGCAGAATTAATTAGGGGAATCATATTATTTTACAATTTTAGGACTTGATAAGGATGATGTTTTTAGGAGTAGAGGGAGCTTACCCTCCCCCGTCCTATCCTATCTCAAAAAAAGAAAGAGAAATCCTGAACAGGGTCATTCTTAATCAGTAGCTCTGCAGGAATTAGAAGAGAATCCCTAGACTTCTTATTCTCATCTGAACTACAAATATTACTTCCTTAATATCTTTGCTCTGCAGAAACTATCAGGAAAGCTGCTGTTGCCATTGACTTAACCTGTTTCCTGCTTGAGTCCCTTGAAAGTAGTCTAACATCCTGTACTGTTGATTCCATCAATCTGGTTAATGCTTTATCTTCTCATGCATGCATGTGGTGGGGTTTTGCTTCTTTTTAACTCTGTGCCATGAGCGCTTACTGTGGATGTTACCTTATCAGGGATAGTATGCCTTTCTACACTGCTAAAGAGTGAGACATGCTTATTCTTGATTTATTTAATTTCTTATTTTGAACCTTCATTGATATAAACTATAAGGCCATAATCTTATGCATTTTTGTTGGTACTAAAAGAGTTAAATTCAATAGGATTTCAAAGCAGAAACAATACAGAATTTATACACTGGAAAAAAAATTGAATTTATCCATGCTCAGATTGTCTCTGATTTTAATTTCTGTTTATGTGTCCCTAAGTTCATTGACTTTTTAGCTACTTTTAAACAGTCATAAATAAAGATGCATTGCACATATACAGGTTCTTAGGATCTTTCAGGAAAGATCTCTTTGGTTTTAAAAGATTTCTGGTTGAGGCCCTACCATAATTATTTCTGCAATAATAGAGGTGTAACTATTTACTTGGATTAAATTAAATATATTAATCCTAAATAGTGTATTTTTAACCCAGGATGTTACACTAAGTACATAGACAAAGGCCATAATGTAGTATCTTCTTCCATCCTTCCAAAGTCAGTAAAATAAGAACCCAGATTGTTGGGGGCAATATGCTGACATCGGTAAACTCTTCAGAGAGTGCTTAAAGCATTATGGAGAATATATAAGTCTGCTATTTCCATTGCTATCTTAAAAGATATTTGATATTTACAAAATGATACTCTCAACATCAGAAGTCCTATCAAAAGTCCTGATGGCAGAGAAATTCTTGGCATTGAAGTCTACATATCTGGAGAACTCCAGCATGCTTTAAAATGATAGAAACCCAGACTACTCCCATAGAAATGCAAATGCAATCTTTCAAATGCAAACAATTTCCCAACCACATACCCACAGTTTTTATATGGAATATACTATTATTGAAGATAGTGAGTACAAAATATACGTTACTAGAGTCATAGAGTGTACAGCATATTGGGAGGGACTTTGGTAATCTAAGCTCCTTTCTATGCAAAAGAAATCCACTATTAGATTGTCCCTGATAAATGACCATTCAGCTTTTACTTAAGTATTTCCAGCAAAGATGAATTTTCTATTGTTGAACAATTCTTACCATTGATTGAATGATTAAGTTTTTTTTTTTTACTCCCATACAACATAGAGAGCTTTTCCTTATGACAATCTATCCTTAACTTATTCTTTCAAGTTTTCCAACAGTGTAGCCATCGCCATTCTAACTCATTCTACCCACCTTGCTGTTGGTTGTTCTCTTCTTTTTCCTTCTATATTTCCCAGGTTCAGAGTCTACTACAGAGATTTCTTACCATTAGTATATTCGTTTTGATGTCAAGGGAAATCTGTTTCCTTGTAAATTAAATTCATTATTTCTTGTCAGAGCTTCAGCCTTCCATCTTTCTAATGTTGGTAAAATGAGGATCCAAATTGTTGGGGGCAATATGCTGACTTTGTAAACCACTCAAAGAGTACTATAAAAAGCTATGGGGTGGTATAAAAGTCTAAATGCTATTGCTATTGTCATGTAATAATATGGAACAAATCTATTCGCATGCAATTATGGCAGTGATTCAAATATTTAAAACTATTTATATCTCACTTTTCTTCTCATATTTATCACTCCCTTGTGTGGTCCAGGCCCTTCTCATCTTGGCTGTTCTTCTCTAGACATACTTCAGTTTGTAAGTCTCTTCCTAAAATGTGATGCCCAATTCTAGGTGAATTGATCAATGCAAAATAGAGATAATTTCTCTTGCTGCTGAAATATGATATTGCTTGGAATTGTGCAAATATACATGAGTGAAAAGTAAACCAACCTGGTAAAAGGAACTGACTGCATCTGTCAGATTTTCACCCTACAGTCTTCTGGGCATTAGTGTAAGTGTGACTGTACAAATTGTATTTGAATGCTCTAGAAGCCGGTCCATTGGCTATGAAAATGCTCAATAAATCAATAACAATTTTAATGGTAACAAGATGAGGGAAATACTAGTGATGGCAGTTGCTGTTGCATTATGCTAGGAAATTGCTGTGACTTGTTTGGCTCTATTAAGCCAGTATTTATCTATTATTACATAGGGACTTTAGTAATACAGATAGAAACTAGCAGAGATGATCCAATAATTAGCTTACTTGACTGATAATGACTTTATAAAGTTAAGGAAGAATCAATCTGCATGGGACCAAATATCTCATTTTTAAGCAGCATTGGCATTACTTATCTCCATAGGCATTAAAACAGTACATAAGTACTATTGACCATCTAAATAAGCATATAGAAATATTTATTTGGTCCAAATATTTATATAAATTTACTCAATATTAGATTTTGGAAACTAGAACACATGTATATTCCAAAAGTTATTCTAATAAAATTTTTCACAATTGCAAAAATTGAAGCTCAAATACATGTATGTTAGGGGGAGCAATGGAAAAAAATAAGCATATTAGGGAAAAGTCAATCTATGTTAGAAACCCATTCAGCATCTTTTAAATAAGGACAGCTAAAACCAATGGGCATATGTAAAGAACGATATTGTCAAAAGCTGAGACGGGGTGAGACATAGTGGAAGGAGTTGGAAAATTGCATGCAGCAATAACTGGAAATTAAAATATTTTTCGGTTTTTTGATGGAATTTGTCACTTTGCATCTAATAATGTTTGTGGCATCTATTGCCACAAACATTATTCAGTTCATGAAACTAAAGCTATATCAAGGACTCCATAAGTAGCACAAACTCACTGATATTTTTGGAATAATTTTTCATGCACACAATCAGATTTATAGGACACATTTATTGTGTTGTAAATCATTGCTGTAGCTAGTAACTGTTGGAATTCTAGGTAGTTGTGAAAAAGTTACATATTTATATCTGCTTTTGAATGCTCTTTGTTCTTGAGTGCATTGTTTTTACATTTTTTCTTTAAAAATACACAATTTAAATGCCTTTTGTTACAGTTCTGTATGCTCAAAAACAGCATTAGAATATCTTTAAACATAAAAGAAAATTTGCACTGCTACTGAAATTTGCTTTTAAGCCTACCAGTATAGCATTTAGTTTAATTTATATTGATATTTACCAAGACACAAGCCCTTTAGCATTTGTGATAAATGATATGAGGATCAGTCTAAATCTACTCAATACCACTTGCTCTTCTGTTCTGTTATTTTTATGATATAATAATATATAATTACATGTTTGTGGTTCCTCCAAAATCTCTTTTTGTTTTCATATATAACTTGCCCTAATATATACATTTTAAATTCACATTTCCTATAAATCTCATGGCTTTTAAAATTTAATATAGACTTTTTAAATGCAGCTTTCCAGATTATAAACAGTTTTATGAAAAAATATCTAAGAATGATGGCTTAAAGACAGATTTTATTAATGTGTATGTGTCCATATATGATAATAGGATTTTTAGTTTCTTTTTAAAATATCTATGGTAGAGTTTTTTTTTTTTTTTTGATAGATTTAGAAAGGTATCTAGAAAATGTCAGTAGTATGAGATGACTTCTTCAGTAAGTATTTGTACCTATATAGAGATGCAGTATATGTTTAGATTTACTGAAGCATCCTATAAATAAACTTACCCTACTTTTTGTTAATGTTACAATATGATTTTGGTTTAAAAAATTGTGGAGATGCTTTTGTTTTAAACAAATATCATGCACAGAATAACATTACATTATATTTTTACTATTACCCATACAAATTAAGTCACTTGATATGGAGAACATACAACCACTTTAATAGGTCCATCATGGATAAGTCACAAAGCAAGACTGTTCGAGATAATAATATAGCCACATTTGTTGATTAGAAACTGCTCAAAAATTGATTTAACATGGTAGAAGATGAGCAGCTAAATAAATGTTATGAATAAATAAATTAATAAATGAAAATGTGTTTTTTCACTTTTTTTTCCAAGCATAACAAATGTTGAGATCAGGAGCATGCTGGACTCTCTTTTTTGCCATTTTTAGAACTTAGTACTGCCTCATTCTTCTAAATCTCAGATAGTAAATGCAATCCATGTTTATACCTAGGTCCAATATGCTGAATTTCTGCTGATATTTTTTTTTAAATACGTGAATTAGAAATTGAACCATGTAAATAAAATGGAAATATTTATTCTGGTCCACTAGCCTCTAATATATAAATATAGCCATAAAGGTGACTCTTAATATATTTGAATGTTTTCATCTTCTTGATGTTTAAAGCTGTTAATGGGCCTTCGGGTTCCATTCTCAATAAAAACATTGCTATGAGAATTCCTACAAATGATGAAAGTTAATACCAGAAATGTCATTCATTAATTTGTGAAGATGCCATATAAAAAAATATCTGAGGAATTTTGTAATTGTAGAAGCATTTGGGAGGAAAGTTATGGAACTGAAATTACAGTGAAGACAAAGAACTACAGTGCATCCAGAATGAATGAGGAAGAACTATACTCTGATTTTTAAGGACTAGCATTGACTATATTATGTAGGAGAAGATGGTTGACACTTGGAAAATATGATGAGGTTTCTATTTTTTAAATAATTGTGCCAAAGAGGAAATGTTGGCAGCCTGAGCTGTCATGAAGATGTACCAAATACCATACACACTTTAACTCCCTATTTCACACAGCTGTTGAAGATACAGGATTTTTTTCTTAATTTGCATCGGCTTACCCTAATTATACACTTTAACAAGCATGATATAATTCCACTTCAAAAGCATGGAAATGCAAATAACCCTAATGCTCTAATGCAGAATGTTCTTAGTTTCTTTCACAATTATTTTAACTATGGCTGTGCCACCGAGTTTAAGGGGATTTTTTTTGAATATCATGAAAATAGAGAAATCATTAGATAGATAAGCCAGACATTTGTGTTTAGGAGGAAGAAAGTACTAAATCATGTGAAGACCTCCTGGTGCCACCCCCTTTCTTTTAAAGTCATAACAAGAGCAGCAACAACAACTGTGATCAGCCTCGAATGAACTGACTGCAATTTCTCTAGGCAGCAGAATTTCCTCTCTATTATGAACATGGCAGATGTGTGTGCTGCACTACCTACTCCAGAGAGTAATTCTTCAGTGAACTGACATTCAGAGCAAAGAACTTCCAGACACCTAGTCTGTCAGCTCATTGGGAAAGCAATTCAGCTGAACTGCATCACCATTAGTGCCCCCCTGTGCACTGAGGATAGCTGAGGGTGATGGACCATTGGCATCTTGTTTTGGATGCCTTATCAAATCCATGGTGAGGCTACCATCATCATTAGGCATTCTGCTTCATCACCATCAATAATACTATTAATAGTAATATCTGTGACCATCTATAATAAATATTATTTAGAGTGGCTTACATCCTGCAATGATATCTTTAACACTACCAGACAACACATCTGCCTACCCCAAACCCTTGAGGACTTGATAGGTGGATAAAAATGACAAACCCAGTCTCACATCTGGCTGATTGTGCAACCAACCATAATAATAAACAAAAAGAGACATTTCTTAGTCAATTCTCTCTTCTAGATGATAATATTTTCATTTTCCTTCTATTCTCTTCTTAAAAAAGCATGTTGTCTTTTATGGTTGCCTCTATGCATTACTCATCAGTTGTTCATTAATATTTTGGGTAAGCAAAGCTGTAACTTTTATATTTATATTTTATAACTACTTATATATTCAGTGCAGTGGTTTCCTGAAAAAATGTTTATGCTTTGAAAATGTCAATTCCTCACTGCTCTTCATTTTGCGCAGATTTAGATAATGTAATGGTGTTGTCCACAATGGGACAATTTTTTAGTGTGAGCGCTAAGAACATTTTATAATATATAAGACAAATCAAAGCTGTCTATTTAATCAATGACTTTTGTTATAATATGCAATATTGTGACAATCACAAAGCTGAATGGTATTTGAAATGGATTAAAAATTGATTAACAATGACTACTACAATAGCAGTGTATTAGTGCTGGACTGAGTATTCAAATATAAGTCACAATAATTTAATATCAGTCTACATGTGTGAGATTTGCATGTCATCTATGTCAGATCCAACTTTATTTAAACAAAATGTTCTGTAGAAATCATAGCTGATGTAGGAAAAGAGTAGGAAAAACTAGGAAGTGGAGCTCTACTCATCAGCCTAGATTCATTACATTGCCACAAATGACCTAAGTCCAACCCCTCTTGAATTCTGTTGATCCTCATCTGGCACCAATTTGGTACTGAACTTTAGATGACTAGATATTTGTGTGTAGACTTGAGCAATAAATCTTCTGAACTGCAGCTTACCATATAGACCTGATTCTTTGTGCCTGACACTTGGAAACTCTAATTGACATAGATTTATGTTCTGATCAGCATGGAAAGTAAGAAAGGAGTTCCTGTGGATTTTACTCTGCTAATTGTTGCCAACTATAGGGGGCAGCACTCATTTCCATTTCAAGACCATGAGCCAGCACTGTCTAATTATATTTCTGCAGTCATGTGATCATCATGACATCGTGGAGTTCAGTTTGCTTCCCACTGAAGTAGTACTTATTTATCTACTCACATTTTCATGAACTGCTAGGTGGGCAAGATCTAAGTGAAGATCAGTGCTCCCCCGTCATGTGCACCCAGCTGACAAGCTGAACCACCTCTGATCAGCATAAGACAACTTTATTTATAAAAGTAGCATGAGAGAGAAAAATATATACTATTGCGTTCTGAAACTGTTCCCACTCAGGTCCACATTTCCAGCGGGAACGCGGACTGCTCCTATTGGCTGATGCCGTTTGACAGCTGTCTATAAAAGGGAGCTATCAAACGGCATCAGTTTTTGCCATCAGCCGGCTGCCCTGTTAGCTCGCGGCAGCTGTGGCAACCTTTATTTTTAAATAAAGTTTTTGCTGAAGGTTACTCTGTGTTGTCTCCATTTTTCCCAGCGCCTTCTTTTTATATACTTTATTTAATTGAGCTCCTGGATAAGAGGTGGGGCATAAATAAATAGATAAGAAAAATACATTGGGTATCACTCCTGCACACAATGCATCATGTACACATTGGATTTCTTGTGCAGTGTCTATTTGAATGAGGTTGAAAGAAGAGATAATGTGTCCAGTTTATGACAGTTATTAGAGCCAACGAACAAGTTAAAACAAAAACAAGTTCTTTGATACTGTGTTAAGTATGCCATGCTTGTGGCATATTGCCAAAATACAGTTGTTTCCAGGAAAAAAAAATCTAAGTAAAAAACAAAAAAGTCTTGGTGTTGCTTCCTTTTTCTGGCATTGCATAACCTTTTGATTCCTTGCTACTGACATAGGAGTGATATAACTCAATTACATATTGATCAGTCTCACTAAGTATAACCAGTGTGTACTAAATAAGCAGAGAAAAGCTGTTTGGAATGTGTGTTGATGAAAAGACTTCTCTTAAAAAAAAGAAAAAGAATGCTCACTCTTTTGTTATCTACACCTTTAAAATGTCCTGATACCTTTTTGGGAGAGTTGAGGGAAGGATCAAAATGTTCTGTTTCATATAAAAAAACTCCATATTAAAAGAATATGAAATAGCAAATATCTTTACCGAAGCACTGTTGGCAGCTGAGATCACTGACAACTTCCTGGCTGTGATTCATAATCTATATTGGTGCCTTTGAGACAGCGAGTTATTGATTTTTCCCAGTCTATAATCCAAGACCATATACGCAGCTTGTTAGACATCTGTGGGAATATAAACTGAGTTTTGATACAATTTAGGGAGCTTCTGATAGAGGGGCACTTAGTTTTTTTTTTTGTCTTTGAGAAAATCTTTACACATCTGTGTAATCTTGCAGAGATTTTTTAACAGATAATTCAATACAGCTTGTTTTTCTGGCGAAAAGCTTTCCTGGATGCAAGCAACATAAAGTAAATTTCAGGATGGCAATAACAAAAACAGCAACTTAAGGGACTGGTTTAAATAGGCTTTAGTTGGGTTTATTGCCTTCTCTTTTAAAAAACAAACAAACTTTGTTGTCTTGTCTGATCCTTTCCAATAATATTGCTTAAATATATTGCTTGGGAACGATACTATACACTGAAGACTAAACTATAGGCAGCAGAGGGCTATGAAGCTGTATATAACAGAATTCCACATGTGAACCAGTTATTTGTCTCCACTTGATTTCTTATACCTAAATTGTTAGATGAGGCCTCCATCTGCAGAGGCAGTATATTCTGATTTTCATCTGTTGGGACAAATTGCAACTGAATGCTTTCACCTTCACATTACAGGCTTCCCAAAAGCTCAGTGGGAAGAATATGGAAGCAATGTATTTTATGCACTACAATCCCCTTGTAATATAGCCAGCTCCCTACTTCCATATTTTAATTGAAGTTTTTCAGTCATATTAAAAAAGTAGAATATCTGACAGAACATTACTATGATGAAAACCTAGATAAAATAATTGTTTAAAAGTGCCATTAGACAGAGAAACTGCTTCTTATAACAGAAGCTGGAAGATAAAGACCAGCAGCTCTTTGCCTCACACCCTAAATGTCTTGCTCCCCCTAATTATACCAAAGTTAGCATTTCACTCTAATACTGGAAGTGTGGGAAATATTGAGGAGCCAATTATCTTTTGCCCATTACATTAAGGGAGGCACCATTTTGTCCTTCACCTCAGGATATCATAGCTGGATGTGATAGCAGCTATTAAGACTGCCAAATCACAGCATAGTTTGCAAGGCACCTTCTTTTTATATTCTGAAGAGAATGGAAAAGTGAAATTCGTTAAGAGAGGCTGGAAGGACAGGTCTGAGGAAAGGTTGGAGGGAGGCTAGGAAAACATTGGCCAGGGAAATGGGTTTTTAAATATAAATTTACTTCCAGGAAAAGGAAGGTTTGATAACCTATAGATGATAGCCTAACATTAGAAGAACCTGTATTACAACCTGTATTACAATCCAAGAAATGTAGTGCACTTTTGTCTTCTGTATTATTGAAGAATATTTCCATGGATTGATAAGACTAATAAAAAAGTCAAGTAAAGAGAAATTTCAGGTTTGTGACATCATCCTGATTTATCGGAGAATCAGACTTTTATATGAAAGATATAGAAAATTAATATCTGCTTAATGCTCATTTAGAAATATTTCAGGAACATATATGCTGACCACGACTTTTTGCAATATTTTAAGAGGGATATATATTTTTTAAATTTTTATTGAGGCATTTTCAGCTTTTTATTTGTTATTTAATCGCACTCTTTAAAAAAATTCATTTAGATATTGGATGACCATTCTTTGTTGTTCATGGACTAATTGATTAACAACCACAATGGAAGTGAGTTTGTAAGTCCACCATGGTCGTGCAATGTCTTGCTTAATGGCCACATTGCTTAGCAACAGAATTGTTGGTCACAATTGTAGTAGTTAATCATGGAGTACCTGTATTTCTTCATCTCAGTAAAGAGCTAACTGGGGTAAGCAAACAAAGATTGGTATCAATCACATTGACAGCTGTGATTTCCTCCTATTGTTAATTACTAATTAACAATCCATAGAACTACCTACAAAGCATTGGAAAATTCTTCAACCCCTTCTAGAATCCCCCTAATCCTTAGCAGTGATAATTAAAGCAGTAATAGCGTATTCTTTTTTTAAAAAATCATACAGCAAAAATGGTTGAACTATTATTTTTAAACAAATTAATACAGAAAATGATCTGTCTAAACAAGGTCAACCTCATTAACTTATAAATGGCTCGAGGTTAGAAAGAATTTCTCTGTTTAATTTCCATATTCACTGTGCATCTGGATAAATACATTCCTATGGTTGAACATAAAATAATGCAGTGCTCCTTGTAGTTTGATGGCTCTAGTCTAATGAGTGTTTTTTGTCTCTCTTCCCCTAGTCCTTGCTACTAAGCCCCATAGGTAACCTAATAGAAATGGCATTTTCTTTCCACATCCTTCTCTCCCCTTTATCTTGCCTTGTTTTTGTCTGGCAGATTACTTCCAGTAAGCAGCTATAACTGGAACTGTAGCTGCAGAAAACAGATGGGCTAGATTGCATTGGCCAGACTACATTGCTTCACCATTCATATACTATACAAATACATCTTATGTCCCTAGATTGCTGTCAGTAATCCAGACCCCTTAGCTATTTTCTTTCAATTGGAAAATACCTATTTGGATTTGTATACAAAATGAGAAAATAATGAATTTTGCCCACTCTCAGATTCAGCTCGGAACAAAATGGTAGGTTTTCCAAAATCAAAGTATGCCCTTGTATTGTTGACAACCTTCATTCTAAGCTGCTCATCCTGCTGGGTTTATTAGGCCTTTAAGTTGGGCAAACCCTTATTTGTCTCTTGTCTCCTCTTTTCTTCCTAACTGCAACCTTATTGCAACAGCCAGAACAGCTCTGTTTAATTTTTCATTGTATCTTGTGAAATCAAAGTCCTTTAAAATATACCTCTATTGCTTTTTTTCCTGGAAGAGATTCCTCTAATCCGTGCTGCCTATCATTCAGCCATGGACAAACTATGCTTGATTCCAAGGCAGATAGAAAACCACAAGCTGAGTAGAAGATAGAATAAAGTTTTCTAAAAGTTTTATTTTCCAAACTGTATATTAAATAAAAGATTGTTCCTGCGTTTCCTAACAATCCAGTAAAGAGAATGAGCCATCATACTCTAGTCACGACAACAACAATTTAAAGGTTTTGCATCTCACCCAACGAATAATCTAGATGATGTGTTCATAATGAAATAATGCTACAATTTATCATTCGTTGTTGAAATCCAGTCAGTAAGCTGGTTACTACTGTATTTTATCTTGCACTCAGGTCTTTTCCCATTAGCTGACTTAAAATGCTATCTATCCACCCTTGAATCCAAACAAAACTATACTAGCTGTCATCATCGTTTATCCCTAGACTACTGTTGATCAGGAATCTAATGTTTCAATTGATAGTCTTGAAGGAACATATGTGCTGATGTTACTATTGCCTCTTTAAAGTCATGGAAATTTCCTCAGGAAACACCCAATGTCTCTGAGATGACACCAATATCAGTGGAAGAACTCCAAGTGAGGTGGATGACTATTTCTGTATTTCTTTATCTTATCTGGAGTTTGCCAGCTTGTCTAAGTGAAGTGTACCACTCTTTTTGGGTGGAGAAGTAGACAATGTAGCAAACATATAAATATGAATATCAAAGTGTGTTCAGGGTTCTGTCTTTCTCTGAGGGGCCCATTTATTCAGCTGAATAAACATATAAAGCTCATTGAAGCAAATACCTGGGCTCTGTCTTTATTTATAACAAGCCACATCTGAAAATGGCGAAACACTACATTTATTGTGACTTGTTGTGAATGGTACTGTCCTGCAGGCCATGATATTTTGTTTATTTATTTGATTTATATTGTGCCTTTCCTCTAAGAACTCAATGACCCACAGCAGCAATTCTGTGATGTACATTGGGCTGAAAGAAAGTGTTTGACCAAAAGTCACCCAGTGCATTTCCATAGCTGAGGATGGTTTTTAAACCAAATCTCCTTGTTCCTTCTTCAATATTTTAACTCCCTCAACCAGACTCACTCTCAAAGAAAACAATTGGTTTGTTGTCTTTCAAAACCTGAAGAGCACAAGCTGAAGAGAAAATATCTCTATAATGATGTGGGAAAGGAACAGAGTCTGACATCTCTGAACTTCTGTGCCCTTTCTCCAAATAAATAAAGGCTAAGCAGAAGGAAATGATAGCGATCATGAAGCAACCTGCAATACAGACTCACACAAACATTCTGTGCATACAAGTATCAATTCTGTTTTTGGCATGGCAAGCAGTTTGTTTGAACACAGTTTCTCTGTCGCATACTTTCAGCTTCGTGCAAAAGCTCTGTTCTCCACTCTGGGAAAGAAATTGTTTTGGTTCATTTTTTCAACTCAAAGTGGTAGCATGAGCAAGAATTCACTCTTCACTGTAGCTAAGGTCTAGGATATATCTCTCCTTGTTCCCTCCCTGCCTACCTGCCTGCCTGCCTGCCTGCCTTATATTGTTTATCATTCATTTTATGGCCCATCTACCTCAGTTCTTCTTTCTCATCCCTGCTCTTTCTTTCTCTTTTCTTGATTCCTGGCCACACAGACTCTACTGACTGCCATTGAATAAAAACAATGTGCCTAACCATCAATTAACTTTCTATCATTTTAATCACTTTTTGTCCAGGGAAGAGCCAACTGAGTCAAGGGGGGAAATTACTGTTTCTTTGGAAGCACTGTGCTGGAAGACAGCTATCAACAGGTCACTTGACTTTATCACCACCATAGTAGCTGGTGAAGTAAATCAGTTTGTAATTACCACAGGATTTTATTGATTTAAGAGAGAAAAACATATTTTATCTGTTTTATAGCCGAGGACAACCTAAGACAATCTAATGTTGGGATGAGGCAATATAATGAGGACATGGCCAAAAAAAATGATCAGGGCATATTTGCAGTGGAAAAATGCAGAAAGTCCACCAATCATGGTTATGAAGGAAAACCATCATTAATATGATAACAGAGCAATCCTGAACATTTCAGGGATTTAAATTTGAAAAATAAAATAAAGGTATGAAGAATAATGTATAATTATTCATAAACAGTAACCAGTGGATAAGTGATTATGTGATTGGCTAGAAACCAGGAAACTATCAGTTCTAGTTCTTCCTTAGGTTGGATGAACTTGGGCTGGTCACACCCTCTCAGCCCCTAGAAAGAAGGCAATGTCAAACCACTTCTAAAATCTTGCCCAGAAAAATATAGGGACTGCAGGCATTCACCAGGAGCCAACACTGACTCAAAGGCACAAAAAAGAGAGAGCCAAGTACAGTAATAGAAGTAAAATAATGGTATAATATTAAAATCTGTATGTAAAAAAAATGTACTATGAATGTCAACATTCTGAAATAATAGTTTAGATTTCTGTTTCTATTTTTGCATGATCTACAATTCTTTAGTTTTATGAACTTTATTACTCCTAGTTATCGATGTTTACAGGAAGGGATAAGTAGAAACATGCATTCTACTGGTAGCTGGTAGTTCACAATGGATATACAATAAGAACACATAAAAATACTATATCGAGAAAATTTCTTGAAAAATTTGGTTATTAGCAATTGTTCTATTGAAATGTAAATATTATAGAAACACAAAAATACAGGGAGTAAAAGAAATATGTATAAATTTTGGAAAGGATTTTGTTTAATGTATGTACTGAATGAAATAATATAATTGCTGTGGCAGAATTTGTTGCAAAATTGAATGATTAAGATTGTGAGTCAAAGAAGATGGAGAAAAGGAGTCAAAGAAGATGGAGAAAGAGCAAGATAATAATAATCATTTGATAGAAATAAAGGTGTAAAGCATATCTGTGTGGTTTTTTTCTTTTCATTCCTTATCTCTTTCTTACTTTCTATCTTTTTAATTTTATATACTTTTACTATATTGAAAAACGTTATAGGGTATAGTTAAGATCGGAAAAACAAGAAACTGATGGAAATAAGATTGACATATTAGCCGATCCCTACTCTTTATAGCAAATGCTTGTGAAGTTCCTGCTAATATCTTGACCACTTGACCACTGTTAAAATAGATTACTGAAGTAGATAGGACTTTAATTTGGTCATTGTGTAGATCTTATATTCTTGATATTTTCCCCATTCAATTAATGTGCCTTTTCAGTAACTTATAACATGGAATTCTTTTATTATTTTTAAATAACATTATTGATGTTTACGGGATTTTTTAAAATGATGTTTTGTTATACTTTTCTAATTTTCTCCCTTGCAGAAGTTAGTAATATCCTAGCAATAGCACTCTGGTGCAGATCACTGAAGAAATATGATAGCAGATAGTGATCACTGCCACTATTTTCGAGATGAAAAATGATCTGCAGTCATATTTTAGCTTTGGGGAAAAGCTAAAATTCAGTTGCAAGACATTTCTATAAACAAGGAGACAACTTATGCCCAACTTAAAACTAGGTGGCAAAATAGATCTATTTGGCTATTTCATTTTTTTTTTACTACATTTAAATCTTTCAAACTTAGAGGGGAAACAAAATGCATTAAAATCTAACTTTCATAAGACAGCATAAAGATCAAAAATATATCTAAAAAGATGTATATTTGAGAAAAATGGGAACCCAGTTGTTCTCTCTCTATGTGTGTGTGTGTGTGTGTGTGTGTGTGTGTGTGTGTGTGTGTGTGTGTGTATGTATGTATGTATGTATGTATGTATGTATGTATGTATGTATATATATAAGCAGAGATGTTATACTTTTTGAGGTTGAAAAAAGATAATATTGTAGAAAACCAGAAGGCAAATGTGAGAAATCTAACATTAATAAGGATTTAATGTTTAAAATATACATGATTAATCAAGATTTGTCAAATTAATTATTTAGGAACATCTCTAATAATTTCATTTTTTTCTAGGATCATTCTGTTTAACTTTTCCAATGTGACAAAAAGAACTTTCAATCAAAGTTTTACCTGATGTGAACCAAAGCCCAGCAATTAAAAATGCATTGAAAATAGATTTGCTTAAAAATGCTTGCCTTAGATAAAAAAATACTATGAAGACATTTTTTAAGAAACTTCCATGAAGATTTTATAAGATATTGGGCAGACAAGATTAAGAGTTAAACCCTTGTTACCTCTCTTAATATTGAAATAGTATTTGATAATAACCAACTGATTTGAATTTACTAGTGTAGACTACAATAGATATGGAAAATGATTGCGAACTATTTATGCATCCTTGAAAATAGTATTTCTTTATTTTAAAAAGGTATGGTGTAATCAACATCCCTTTTCAACTTAATAGAGTACTTAGTACAGTTCTCTACTTCTACTCTTGACTTTACAATTAGCGTGCAAAATACTTGATTAAGTTTCAAGGAATGTTCAAACTCTTGTATCATTGTTCACACTCATAATGAAGAGCATAAATTACTCCTGTAGAAGATATTTTCTTTTTACTGCCCATTCTGATATTTCATTCCTAGCTATTACTGTTTTCATAAATCATTTCTGGATCCTCTCTGGCTTTAAAAGTAATTATAATAAATCCAAAGATATGTTTATCTATAGGAAGCCAATGGAATCCTGTGCTATTCAAGTACCTTCTTAATTGGTCTTCAGGGCTTTATGCCAGTTATTTGTTCTTTCATCTTTAGATCTGCAGCAAGATTTAATCTTGCTTCTCTTTTTGGTAGAATTTAGTATAAACATAACAAGTGGGATTTTTTCTTTACTTTTTTTAAGTAAAATGACTACAGTATATTGATTTAGTAAAGTAAGTATTTGCCTTAAAATGTATCTTGCCTTAATAATATACTAATCAAAAAGTTTCAATGATGGAAAAAGTAAGGTTCTACATTAGGTAAGAAACACCAAATGCACATATATAGTATAGGTGGTACCTGGCTCAATAATAGTCATTGAGAAAACGATTTTGAAGTCCTAGTTGACAATCCCTTAAATATGAGTCAGCAGTCTGATGCAACTGCCAAAAAAGGCCAACACAGTCCTAGGCTGTATTAATCAATATCATGTGAACTGTTAGTATCATTTTATAACGCCTTGGTAAGATCAGACTTGAAATACTGTATCCAGTTTTGATTGCTATGTTGCTAAGAAGTTGAGACTTTAGAAAAAGAGAAGAACAACAAAGATGATTAGTGATTAGAGGCTAAAAAAACAGTTGCAGGAATTGGGTATGTCTAGTTTAATGAAAAGAAGGACTAGGGATGAGATGAAAGCAGTGTTCCAATATCTAAGAGGCTTCCACAAAGAAGAGGGGTGTCAACCTATTCTTCAAAGCACTTGAAAGCAGGACAAGAGCAATGGATGGAAACTTATCAAAGAGAGAAGCAACCTAGAACTAAGGAGCAATTTCCTGACAGAACAATTAATAAGTGAAACAACTTCCCTCCAGAAATTATGAATGTTCCAACATTGGACATTTTAAAGAAGAGTTTGGACAATAATTTGTCTGAAGTGATATATGGTTTCCTGTCTGAGCAGGCGGTTGGACTAGAAGACCTCCAAGGTTCTTTCCAACTCTGTCATTCTGTTGTAAAGTGCTTGACTTGATGAACAATTCTAGAAACAAATATCATAGTTGAACCTATATTAGCTTATGACTATAATTTCTTCTTTTGATTTCAATTTCTTCCTTTAATCAAGTTCTTTGTTGCTTTTTTTCTGAAATAAGGCTTAAATTACAATTAAATTACAATTTTAACCTTGTTTTCCTAGAGTCTCAGAATTTGATTAACAATCAAATTTGTAGGACTTTAGCCTTGTAGTGCTTCAATAACTTATCTCTACAGTAGAAGCATTGTTTTTAAAATAAAACTAGACTCCTTAACCTTTGCTCAGAGTCAAATCGTTTGCTAAGAGTTTCATTCTGAAAATCTTTTACTGCCATCATATAGGTTCTAATACCATTTCACAATAATTTTCAATGCCACATATGCTCAAAACATTATACAATGCAGGTCTACTTATTTTATAACATGCTTTTTATAAATCTATAAAAGTAGAATAAATTATCTGACATACAGAGTTTTATCAGTGAACGATTAAAGAACATTGCTGTTTACCATTTAATCCTTAACATTCTATATCACAGTTTTTATATTATTGTTATCATCACTACAAAAAATTCCTAGATAATGACTTATATCCTCCATTATGACCCTCTAGGCTTTCACATACTTTAGTAAGACAGGATAAGTAAATAAATAATTTGTCTTATTCATACTCAGCTGTTATATATATATAAATAACGTACTTGGATTGACAATATATAAACTACAAATATATATGTTTGTAGCTTTAAGGAAAAATATTGTAATGTATTATGCTGTGTTCTGGTTGGTTAATTATGCTTTAAGTTGCCATAAGAGGGAGCTATAGATCATGGTTTAATTCTCTCTATTTTTCACTGATGATCTCTCTTAATTCTGATACTGACTGACTATGGACCGATACTGACTAACCATGTTTATGTTGATATTCTGTTGATATCAAAGATTATCTGTTGTATTATGGTTAGATATTTGTCTGCTGTAAAAGACTTGAAACCGTTAAGAAGATTTTATAACTGGATATTTCTGGACTGATAAAAACGTGTATGACATGGACTGTTTATTGGACTGTGCTATTTCTTCAAGTAAACATTAATACAACTTGTCCAACTCTGTTTTTGTAAACTATTTCCGTGTGCATATCCTTTTTATACAAGAGTTACTCTGCACATATCCTAACGTTGGTTGTGGGCCCAGTGAGATATTGAGAACCAGTGTGAATATATAGTTTTATATTCAGACAGCTAATTGCGGTTTATTGTTACAATGGCACAAGAACAGTCAACCAGTCCTGTGGTGGAATTCAAATTTTTTTACTACCTATTCTGTGGGCATGGCTTATTTGGTGGGTGTGGCTTGGTAGTCATGTGACTGGGTGGGCATGGCTTAGTGGTCATGTGGCTTGGTGGGCATGGCCAATCCAACATCACTCATGTCAAGGGGCGTTTCACCCAGTCCCTTCCTTGTTACCCCCAGCCTCAATGTATCTATAGTTCTGTAAAAAATTTCACCTTTTTTCGACTTTATTGTCTGCATCCACATACTATAGATGTACTTTTATGGACTACTGAAAGGAGGAAATGGCTCACATGCTTTGTCCAAGAGTGTGATAGGCAGGTCACAAAACAGGGTTTTGAGGGGTTGCCACAAAGAAGGGGGGACAATGTATTTTCCAAAGCAGTAGAAGGCAAAACAAGAAGCAATGGATCGAAACTGAACAAAGAAGAAGCAACCTAAAACTAAAGAGAAATTTCCTGACAGTAAGAACCAGTGGAACTGCTTGTCTCCAGAAGTTCTGGATGCTCCAACATTGGAGATTTTCAAGAAGAGACAGGACAAGCATTTCTCTGAAATGGTATATGGCAGGCAACCTTGGCAACTTTAAGACTTGTAGACTTCAACTCCCAAAATTCTGAGAGGAATTCTGGAGTTGAAGTCCAGAAGTCTTAAAGATGCTAAGGTTGGAGACCCTGGTATAGGGTCCCCTCCAAAGATTATTCTGACATCTTTGCCTGGCCCTCCACTCAGACTTGGCATCCTCAGTTTTCTTGCCTGAGCAGAGGGTTTGGACTAGAAGACCTTTCTCTCTTCCACTCTCATTCCCTCTTTTTCTCTTTCCCTCTTTTTCCCTCTCTCTCAAAGCCATGGCTGGCCAAGCACTCTTCCCTATCTTTCCCTCTCTCTCCCCCACTCTGTGTGTGTGTGTGTGTGTCTCTCTCTCCCTCAAAGCTGTGGCTGGGCTTTCCTTTTTTCTTTTTGGAATCAAGACTGGCTGAACAAGGATCGCAAGCTGCACTGGAAGCATCCCTTCAGGTGACCCTTCTCCTCCTCCTTCTCCTCCTTGGGTGTGCACCTCATCCTCCCAGCCCTGCCACAGCTGCCAGTTGTGAGAGGAGGGGGAGGGGGAGATGGGTCGACCAAAGAGATGCTTCCAGCGCAGCTGGCAATCCTTGTTCAGCCAGTCTGGATTCCAAAAAGAAGAAATGAAAATAGCAAGGAGCACCAAGAAAAGCCCAGCTGTGGCTTTGAGGGAGACACAGAGAGAGAGAGAGAAAGAGAGTGGGGGAAAGAGGGGGGAAGATAGGGACCCGGCCGCTTCGCTATCCCCTGCTGTCACCCTTACCTTCTCAGGCCAGGAGACGGAGGGGAGGTTGAGAGGCAGGAGGATCAGCCGCTGCAGGCATATCAGGACAAAGGAGAAGCCCCGGGACATCCACCCACCCACCTGCTGGCTGGCTGAGCCAGGCTGGGCTGGAAGAGGTGCGTCAGCCAGTAGAAAGCAGAAAATGTGCTCCGGGAGGGCAGGCAGGCAGGCAGATGTCTCGGGCTGTTGCACATGCGTATTGAATGTGTAGCAGCTGCGTGTGCAGCAGCCCTGGGACATCTGCCTGAGCTGTGCCATGGCACCACATGGTTGGGAAAGCCAGGAGAACGAACAGGACAACGGGCGACTGGGTGACCCGGTTCGGGGGCATGGCATCCAGGTCTCGCTATCAGTTCTGCGACCCACAGCAAATCACCGCTACTGGTTCTCCCGAATAGGTGAGAACCGGTTGAATAGCACCTCTGAACCAGTCTATCGCTGATAACCCAGTTGGATGAAACAATCTATGTTTCATCGTCTATGAGGTGCAGCCTACTTCTGCGTAAAAAAGGATTATGGACTGTAGTGAATAAACCACTGGATGTAACAACTTTGGATCCATCGAATGATCAAGATAAAAAGAAAATATCTGACTTTAACTGGGATAATGAAAAGGCTCTTTGTATAATTGGATTGACAATGAGTCATACACTGTGTGATACACAGCTAGTCCATATTCATGATCAAGAATCTGCTGCTAGATGTTGAGACATTCTGAAGAAGATTTATGTTCGAGATAGTGTGGGTTCATACATATACCTTACACGTAAACTGTTTCAAACTCGTCTTATAAAAGGTGACAATCTGTTAGGTCATTTGGAGTTTATGAAAAGGACTTTTCAGGAGCTACAAAAAAAAGAACTGATTTTTTATTGAGTTACAGCAGGTTTACATAATTTTTTCTTCTTTGGATGAAACTTATGATGATTATGTGTCTTCACTGGAAGTTTTAAACAGAGATGAACTTACATTGATGGTATAACTGGAAGACTGTTAGAAGAGTCAAGAAGAAGGCAAGATAGAATTCAACTGAAAGAAAGACAACCACAGGAAGAAAAACTCTCTTCAACTGCCTATATTGTTAGGAAATGTTTTTCTTTTGGGGCTAAAGGACATATACCGTAAAAAGGATAAGAAACATAATGATATAAAGAGAGCTCATAAGAATGTTAGTTTAGCAATATCAAATATAACTACAACTGTAAACCATTATATATGGGTGGTTGATAGTGGAGCATCACAGTGTATAACTAAAAGTAAAGAGAGGTTTGTTAACATGAGAAAGAGTGAACAGCATATATCATTAGCTAATGGATGGAAAATGAAAGCATATGGAAAAGGTACTGCATATTGTTCATGTATAAATGAAAGTTTACCAATGTTATATGTACCTGGAATGAAGTTTAATTTGCTATCTGTAAGAGAAATGGAAAAAGCAGGATTTGTAGTCACATTTAAGGGAGATACATGTTTAATAGACAAACAAGGTAAAAGTATTACTGCAAGATTGGAAAATGGTTTGTTTATTATAAATGATGATCCATCAAATAATGTTAACTCAGTTTTTGAGAATAAGAAGCCTCATGATGAATGTATTCATCTACTTGATAGATGTATGGGTCATATAAATTTCAAATGATCAAGAAAACTGTTGCGTTGTCTTCTGGTATAGACTTAAAACCTTGTATAAAGTATGTAGATTGCAATATTTGTAATAAAAAGGAAAACAAGGTAATTTCTGAAGATATGGTAAATGGACTGAAAACCAGTAAACTATTAGAGGTTGTGTTTGATGATATCATTGGACCTAGAAAACCTAGTATAGGAGCCTGCTATATATTGAGTATTATGGATCATTTTTCCAGATATGGTTTCTGTTACTTAATGAAAAAAAAGCAAGAAACATATCAGTATTTCCTAAACTGGCTAAAATTTATTGAAAAAAAACAGAAAATTATTAGATTAATTATGAATAATGATACTGAATTTGCTGATAACAAATTTGAAACTATGTTACAAAAAGCTGGAATTGAACACGAGCATTCTGATCCTTATAGACTACAACATAACTCATATTTTGAATGTAGAAGACAAACATTATAGGTTATGGCTAGGAATATGATGTCTGATTTTGGTATATCAGAGCAACTGTGGGACGAGGCAATAATGTGTGCTAACCATATTTTGAATAATGTAATAAATTTAATGACTGGTGAATTACCATTTACTTGTTGTCATAAAAGAAAACCGGATCTTAGTTATTTGCATAGATTTGGAACGCCAGCATGGGTTCATATTCCCATGCAAGTAAGGCAAAAGGGACAATATAGAGATAAGAAATAGTATTTTGTAGATTATGGACCTAATCATAGATTGTTTAAATTTTGGGAGCCAAGTACTACTAATATATATTGGAGTTCAAGTGCTTAATTTCTGGAGCATGTTGGCTGGTGAAAGTTTAAACAAGAATATAATAAAAAACATAGTATTATTGTAAAAACTCCATTGTTCACTGATCAAAAAAATGATAGAAATATTGATGAATCAGTAAAAAAAAAACCATATAGAACTGCAAAAGATTTGATAGGGGAGTAAAGGAAGAAAATAAACAAACAATATGTACTGAGTTTACTAGAAGGTCAATTAGAAAGAGACATAAATTTTATTATTTTTTTTATATTATTAAATTTTTATACCGCCCCCTCTCCCGCAATGGGATTTGGGCGGTGTACAGCCAAGATAAAACCACACAATAAATAGAATTTAAAATAGATTTAAAAATAATTAAATTAGTGGCTGAAAGAACACAATAAAACAAGGTAAAAAAAGTTAAAATTACCAAAAAATTTAAAAATTTAAAACCCTAGTAATTGATACTAGGCCAGACCGGCCTGTTGGAAAAGGTGGGTTTTTAGTGTGCGCCGGACGTTTGCAGGTCAGTAATGCTTGCATCTCCGGGGGTAATTCATTCCAGAGAGAGGGTGCCCCCGCAGAGAAGGCCCACACCCTCAGGGCTGCCAGCCGGCATCGTCCAGCTGACAGCACCCCAAGGAGGCCCACCCTGTGGGAGCGCACTGGCCGGCAGGAGGCTGATGGTGGCAGCAGGCGGTCCCGTAAGTACCCGGGTCCCAAGCCAGGAAGCGCTTTAAAGATGACTACCAACACCTTGAATCACACCTGGAAGGCCACTGGAAGCCAGTGAAGCTCACAGAGGAGCGGTGTAACACGGGAGCTCTGAGGAGCCCCCAAAATCACACGCGCGGCCGCACTCTGCACCAGCTGAAGCGTCCGGATGCTCTTCAAGGGGAGCCCCATGTAGAGAGCATTGCAGTAGTCTAAGCAGGAGATGAGGAGGGCAGAAGTGACTATGCAAAGAGCACCCTGATCCAGAAAGGGCCGCAACTGGTAGATCCGCCGGACCTGACAAAAGGCCCCCCTGGTGACGGCTGCAATGTGATCTTCTAACGACAGCCATACATCCAGGAGGATGCCCGGATTGCACGCCCTCTCCGTGGGGGTCAAGATCTCTCCCCCCACAGCCAGCGATGGAATGAGCTGGCTGTATCTGGGCGCAGGAAACTACAGCCACTCGGTTTTGGTCGGGTTGAGACGAAGCCTGTTAAGACCCATCCAACTCCGCACGGCCTCCAGGCACCGGGTCATCACTTCAACGGCTTTGTTGGGGTGGCCTGGGGTAAAGATGTATAGCTGAGTGTCATCAGCATACTGATGGAATTCTACCCCAAAACCACAGATGATCTCGCCCAGCGGCTTCACATAAATGTTGAACAGCAGAGGTGAGAGCACCGACCCCACAGGCACCCCACAAAACAAGGGCCTCAAGGCTGACCTCTGCCCCCCTGCCAACACGAATTGCGAGCAGTTGGAGAGGAAGGAGGAGAACCACCGTAACACAGTGCCTCCCACCCCTAATCCCCCCCAACTGCCACAATAAGATACTGTGGTCGACAGTATCAAAAGCCACTGAGAGATCTAACAGGACCAGGACAGAGGAACAACCCCTGTCCCGGGCCTTCCAGAGATCATCCACCAACGCAACCAATGCCGTCTCCATGCTGTGCCTGGGCCTGAAACCCAATTGGAGAGGGTCTAGATATACTGCTTCATCCAGGTGCTGAGGGAGCTGTCGTGCCACCACACTCTCAACAACCTTCGCCACAAAGCGAAGATTGGAGACCGGACAATAATTCGACAATAATGTTGGATCCAGGGATGGTTTCTTGAGGAGGGCCCTCACCACCACCTCTTTCAAGGCGGCAGGTAAAAGCCCCTCTCTCAAGGAAGCGTTAATTATCCCCTGGAACCAACCTCGTGTCACCTCCCGAGTGGCCAAAACCAGCCAGGAGGGACACAGATCCAATAAACATAATAGAGGTCAAACAAGCATTGTATGTAGAGTTAGATAAAGAATCTTCTAATCTATATGAAATTGTATGAGTTATTAATTGTGTAAAAAATTATGAATTAAAGACATATATATTGATCAACCCAAAGGGGAGAATGTTATGTATATGTAAATAACATAGTTGGGTTGACAATATATAAACTACAACTGATGATCTCTCTTAATACTGATACTGACTGACTACAGACCGATACTGACTAACCATGTTTATTTTGATATTCTGTTGAAATCGAAGATTAGCTGTTGTATTATGGTTAGAAATTTGTCTGCTGTAAAAGACTTAAAACTGGTAAGAAGACTTTATAACTGGATATTTCTAGACTGATAAAAATGTATATGACATGGGCTGTTTATTGGACTGTGCTATTTCTTCAAGTAAACATTAATACAACTTGTTCTACTCTGTGTGGCTGTATATTTATTCATAACTGTTCTCATAAACCGTTTCCGTGTGCATATCCTTTTTATACAAGGGTTACTCTGCACATATCCTAACATCAGCCACTTGGAATATTCATGATAATCGTTCCTTAGGTGATACATATGGCATTTGTTCTTCCATGAGCCACATAGAATGCAAGTTTGCTTCTGGGTCCAATTCATAATACTGGTCCTTACCTTTAAAGCCCTTTATGTTATGAGGAACCATAAAACACTGATGATATTTCTACTGTAATAGAAAAAGCTTACTTCAGATCCCATCAGCCAAAGAATTTTGGTTGGTGGGGTCCAGGAGAAGAAGGTTTTTTTTCTGATGTGGCTTCCCACTCACTGGAGGTGAGGACTGCTCTGTCTGTTTTGGCTTTCCAGAAGAGCCTAACACTTCTGGCAGGAGCCTGTGGATGACTGATAGGGCATAGAACATTCTCAATCTCATCTGCATAACATCTTGGTTTTTAACTTTTAACTTCTCTATTTTTTCTAATTTTAATTGTTTTAAGCACTTTTTAACTTTGTAGCATGTTGTAAGCCACCCAAAGTTGCTGTATCAGTGAGATTGATCAACATGTCAAAAGTGCAACCAAAGCTTTATTTTATCTCAGATATGCTCAAACAAACTAGCACCTCCAATTTAGAGACTATTGTGCAAGCCCACATAATGTTACTTGCATCCTATCAACTAAGATGTACACATATTGAACTGACACCTTTAGGATATTAAATTAACTTGACTGCCTACTTCACGGGTGTCAAAATTGCTGTGTCATGATGCCATCATTTGATGCTTTGTGACATTTTCCCCATTTGCAGAACTGGGGTGGGTATGATGCATCTGGCCTACGGCCATCAGTTAGAGACCCCTGGCCTACTATATCATTTAAGGCCCAACAGTTATTCATGTCTGCCATTCAGTTGAAATATATAAGTATTCCTTGGTCATTCACTGTGTGTACTGCACAACTGATAAGGAATATTTGGATTAACTGAGAATTCAATAAACTGTTTGTTCTGTAAATAGGCAATGTAATCCTCATCAATATCTCTCTTGAAATGACTTTAAATTGTTTCAGATTATGTTAGTTTTGTATCATCTTTATACCACCTACTCTGAGCAATTTTCAGAGTAAAAACATTACCATAAAATCAAATATTTCCCCAAACCAGAATTTCTAATTTCTCAATTAAAATACTATTTTAATAACACAGACAATTGCAGTCAGCACTGGTTTGGCAGACCAATGGCAACTTTAAAAAAGCATCTTTGGGGCTCTTTGGAGGGTTGTAGAAAAGTCTCAAGAAGGTCTGTCTTGTAGACCCCTCATGCCTCCTAAGTGGGTATGACTGCAAACAGCCCTCTCTATCTAGTCTATCACATTGTAGGACAGATAGAATAGTTTTCAATGTCAGGTCCCTAATATAGCTTGGAACTGTCACCTCAGATTATTTTTATTAACAAGAATGCCTCTGGACTCCACAATGGCCTTGTAGTCACGCTTAAGAAAATAAAATGAAATTATGTCCACCCAGCTAAACTAAAAATAAGTTGGAATGGTAGAAAACATTTGTCCTGGTAGAAAACGTTTGTGTAGGGTAAACTTCTAAGTAAGGCAAAACGGAGTATTGTGTGACTTACTAGGTGGGTCATGGATATGACAGCCATGTAAGGAATGTTAATTCCCTCCTGTGGCCTTCATTTTGTAAAAAGACTTCACTACACTTTCACAATTCCTATCATTTCATTGGAACCGGAAGCCAAAACAACAGCATTGGTTTCATCATATGTAAAATAGTTTTGTGGAAGATCACTTTGGCAGGAGGAGTAGGCTTGTAAATTAAAAATCAAACATATGCAGTGTTATCTGACCTTCAGTATAAATCAGGGGTGTCAAACTCATGGTCTGCAGGCTGGATGGCCCCATTCCCTCCCGGTTTAGCAAAGAGGGGAGAAAGTCCTGATGCGTCACATGACAGTGCCGTGATGACATGAGTTTGACCCCCCTGGTATAGATGAACTGAAGAATTCTTCATTTCAATGCTTATATACTAGAGGGAAGTTTACTCTAGGATAGGGAAAATCAAAGCCAGTTCTGTCTGGCTTGTCATGTAAAAGATGCTGCTACAGTTGCAATGCAGTAAATATGCAGATCCATAGCATCAGTGTAATAGTTTACCTAAGATAAATTCAGGTGGTACCATGGCAGACTCAATAACAGGAATCATTCAGTTTTTTATTTTATTGTTTTAGAAGTGAAGGTTGCTGACATGGCATTCTCTTTCTTTCCTTCTCTGAGAGGACTCAGATTTACTAACCTCCCAGGGTCTTTAATTTAAGGAACTGTTCTCTGTGAAATAGAAACATTATGATGGATGACTGAAAAGACTGTGTCTACTTGGGTGTTAGAGACTGTATTTTTTTAAGGCAGCTTTTTTATTTCAACCTAATTGTTGTTGAGTTTTGGTGGAGTGGTATATTCATTATAAAAGATATAGATCCCGAATGTATTTTTTTTAAGTTGCAAGCCCATTGCAAATACAGAGAATTGGATGGAAGTCACATGCTTAACTTCTGTTTTACATTTGCACTTTGGATTCTATATAAAATAATTCTGATATTATTTTTGAGACTATTAAAGTTACTCTGATGTCAGACAGAAGCATCGTCAAAGTCAAAAACTCATCCAAGAGTCAGATTATGCAATCAAAGACCCATCCCATTTTTTTACATGTGTCACATTTGCAATGCATTTTTAAAACGTTTGTGGCTTCAATCATATGATTGCAGTCACATCTTGACTTTTTTAACCTCTTCACCAAGGAATTCCTTCATGAGCTGGGTGGTGCAGTGGTTAGAATGCAGTATTGCAGGCTAACTCTGCCAATTGCCAGCAGTTCAATCCTTACCAGCTCAAGGTTGAGTCAGCCTTCCATCCTTCCGAGGTCAGTAAAATGAGACCCAGATTATTGGGGACAATAACCAATGGCAGTTAAACACTGTGAAGCTGTGTATAGATTTAAATGTTATTGCTATTCCTTTATTAACAGGCTAATTAATTCCGAATACAGTTGAGATCAATGCCAATTGGATGTCCAGGATGGTTCGATTTATCCATGAAGGGAAAAAAAAATGACAAAATCACACAAAAGGGATATTACTTACTCGACTGTCTTCTAATTTTTCTTTCTATGGATTCCTGACAGCATGAATAGCTTTCTCATAGTATATTGTACCAAGCTGACAATGTGTTTGAATATCACTAACACTTAGATTTATCATTATTTCGTTCCTTTCTCTCTTTCTTTAAATCACAATTTGATGGCAATTTTTAAAAATTTCAGGAAGCGACACCTAACGTTTTGTGATGCATGTGGCCTTGAGGCCACAATAGATCCCTGAAATAAAAGGCTAAGACAGGAAGGTTTATGGAAAAAAATCTGCTTTTTGAGTTCCTGGAAAGCTTCTAATGGTCAAAACATATGCTCTGGTATAAAACACATCTCATAATTATGACAAGTTTGTGTTTGTTTAGAGGCTCCTTATATTATTATGTTATAATTTATTGCAATGTAGTATTAAATCCAAAATTTTGTTTTATTCTATGTGGTACTGCACTTCATTATAATCTCATAATAAATAAAACTGCCACTATTATTACTCTCCAATGTTCCTTGGAGATGCAAAAATAATATGTATATCTGTCAAGATCAGAAAAATATTCATGATTACATTTTTTTTAAAGGACATGAAGGCAGAGCACAGCAAACTGACATTCTGCATCATATCCAAGAACAGTTTTATTTCAGCATGCCAGTTCGCTCATCACTCTGATCCCAACCGTAATTTATAACAGAGGTGAAAGTGAAGGCTAAAGGTGATCTAATTTTTCATGGGACGAGTGAGGACAGATTCTTTGAGGAATCTGGGTATGGCTTGGGTATGTCTATAAAGCATGCTCAGGATTACTGGGGAAATTATTTTTAAATCAACTTTCAGTATATAGTGTACGCTACTGAACTAGCAAGGAAATCCTAAGCATTCATAGTAAAGGTGACCTTTACATTATCCCTACTGGCTTTTGGATTTTTAGACAAAATGGTTAGTAATTTCTGTAGGATTAATTTGCCAGTATTTTGCAGGGTCTTATCTTATTTTCTGCAACCCGTAGAAGAATCCACATGATATATTTTTCTTATCTGTCATTGCAGCAGCGTAAGATAAAAGAAGATTTTTATTGAATGGCTATATTTTTCATTCTCCTTGGTGCCACAGATTAAACAAACCTGTCCTGTGTGACTTTTTCTACCCCTCATACAGTATATTAAATTCCTACATGTAGAAGTTCTCCTTGTAATTTGGGGAGATAAAAAAGGAATTTTTAGATCTTGCATATATAATGAGCTTTTTTATTCCCAACAGACAGAATAACCAATGATCTTTCTGTTGTGCTGCAAAAGGAATTTAGAAGGAAATCAACAGCCCCAGGCCTGCAACAAGCCAGAATACTACCAGTTTCTTTAATTAAGCATGCATAATTTATTTAATTAAGATGCTAATTACTAAACCTAAGAGACAAATTTCCAGATGTCATTACATCCAAATTGATTATAATTGCACCAAATCTGGTTTGGTCTTAAATGTGAATTATGCAGGAATTATTCAATATGTTGTAATTGAGAGAAATATCAATAAAAGCCATTAGATTTCCAGATAGACTTATAAACAATTACAAAGTGTTTCTTTAATGCACAGGAAATTCTATACTGATAAAAAAATCACTATTCATTTATGTCCCATACAGCCTGTATCTGTATATTTGTGATTTAGAAGATTATCTAATCTAGTTGCCTCTAGGTGAAATGGGCAGCATATAAATCTAATCAATATTTTCATTATTTATGTATGTATTACATTTGCCTATCTTGCTGCAAAGTGCCTATGTATGTATGTATGTGTATGCATGTTTGTGTGTGTAATTAATATACATGATGTATATGATTATTTCTATTCCATTCTTTTATGAGTCTGTGAAATACTATTGTGCATATAAGCTCACGCTTTTTTAACTTGGGAGAATTCTAACATTAATATTAAAATTACACAACAGTGAAAGGCCTTTGTTCCATGACATCTTTTACTTTTCTTTGTTCTGAAGTGGACTAAGTAGGTGGCTAGATAATTAAACTGAATCTTCCGCAAACCACTAGAATGTTTGCTTATTGTCAGGAGGATGTCGTTCTCTGTTTTGCAATTTCTTTGCCATGTTTCCAGCTTACCTCTAATATCAATAAATTCTGGAATCTGTCTCACTTTCCATTTTGCTGGGGTTCCTAAACTTTTGGCCATCACACTTCCCTTAGTGTAATCCTAATGTACACCCCTAATAATCCAAACACATAAATGAATACAAGTGAACAATGAAAACAACATAAGGAAACATTGGAAATAGTGGACATTGTAACCATATAAAACTAAAAGATTCTACACATCTCTCTTGGACTCTTATTTTTACTTCCACAAGGGAGGTACACTTCACAGGTTGGGAAACCCTGCCATAATGGAAGGGCTAATTCTGACTGGCATAAGGTTAGCAAGTTTTCTGTATTATGATAGGGTTTTTTCTTGGAGAAGAAAAAGAATGTTTCGCAGATGATTTTAACATGCGTCAAATATTTGACACATTTGAATAAGCCATAATATCTGTCTTTATCACTGTACACAAGTTTTGCTTCTTCCTTTTTTTAATCTGGTTTCTCATTTGTCAAATCATTCTAAATTTGAGGATTACGCTAGGCATTAAATCTTGGGAAAAGGTAGGCATGCCAAATGGATGCAAAAGGAAAAAAAATGGTAAACAGTCCAAATCTTGATAAATGCAATTCTTTCAGTAAGTGACAATGCAGGTGAAACATTTCTCTTTTAAACTTTTTTTTCCATTAGTTTTTTGACAGGAGTACACTAGTTCAGTTTAATGAGATTCTAGTGTAAAAACTACAGGGCTAAATAAAAGAAACAAATCAAAAAGGCCAGATGATTGCCATTTAATGTGAAAGAATGAAAGTGCAAACAATCACTATATGACATCTTGCTGTGCTAGTCACTGTGGAATGACAGGTAGAACAATTCAAAGTTACTGATCTAAAGATGGAATAACAGCTCATATGTTTGAAGTGCTCAAAAGATGAAGAAATAAAACAGACTTTGAGATAAGACATGGTTAAGCCTTTTAAATTCTCTGCCTTTTTGTCAGCATCACTGCAAAGCTTTTCCACACATATCCCTCCTTTCTAACTCTTTCTTTCCTTCCCCTAAATCTATTTTATAGAAGGAATATCTTTTAAATAACTGGTAATATTCTTCTGTTTGGGGCTGGATTTTATGCAATCTTTGCCTAATAAAATGCATAAAAAAGAAGCATTGGCACTAGTGTAGCACTATCAGCTGATATCATCCTTAATGGTTATACTGGTAGTCCTCGGCTTACAACAATTCATTTAGTGACCCTTCGAAGTTACAACAGCACTGTAACTTATGTAACTTAAGTAACTTACGACCATTTTTCACTCTTACAACCATAAGTGCACGTAAGTGCAGCATCCTCATGGTCAGGTGATCAAAATTCAGACGCTTGGCAACTGATGGTTTATGACGGTTGAAGTGTTCTTGGCACATGTGATCACCTTTTGTCATGCTCCTATCAGAGTCTTAATTCGAAAAGGAAGACGAACAGCTGACAGGGAGTGGGAGTGTGTGGCTCCGTTGGCTGTAGAGGAAACTGGAGAAGGGCAAAGTCTGGCTTGGCAGAACAGGTAAGAGGTAGAACAAGGGAGACGGAGTTCAGAGGAAAACCCAGGCCCACCCACTCTTCATCCTAGGGCATGCAGAGAGGAACAATGAAGAGAGCAACATGGGATGTGTGGCTTACAGGGGAGGAAAGGGCCCTGATTCCCTTCATTAGCCACAGTTGAGAAGAGAGTTTAAAAGAGATGCATGTTGAGTGCGGCTGCTCCTGGGAGCAAACGTGAGTTTATCTTGTGTTGACTTTGGTTATCTGTGTTCCTGACGTACTCCCAATCATGTTGAGTTATTGCTATGCCTCATGTCTAGAATTCTTGCTCCTGCTCTGCCGGACTAATTACCTCATTTTTCCTTGATTGGACTTATAGTTACAGTTTTTGTTGACCACATTTTGGACTTAATTCTTTGTGCAGCCAAAGGCTGTTCCTAGGAAAGTTTTTCTCTAGCCAGAAGGTAACCAGGATATTGGGGGCAAAGTTGGAGCTAATAAAGGGTCTTCTACTGATTATCTGACTGTGTTGCCTTTGTGCCATGCCCCGGGTCATCACATTCACCTTTTGTGAAATTCTGACAAGCAAAGTCAGCCATGACTTTGGTACTAGCATAACAAGCATGGTATTAGCATAACAACAGCAGTGATTAACTTAACAACTGTGCACGAAATGAGACAAAACTCATTTAATGAATGTCTCACTTAGCTAAAGAAATTTTGGGCTGAACTGTGGTCGTAAATTGAGGACTACCTGTAAATTAAAATCATGCTTCTTGAAAAGTCTCAGAGAAGGATTTTGGGAACAAAAGCTATATACAAATTAACAAATATACAATATAATGTTCGATATGTTTTCTGTAGTTCATTGATTCTATTATTTCTATATTGATTCTGAATATTATTTTAAAAGTAAAGGCAACTACTGATTGCTTCAGCGATTCTTTTCATCAGTGAAATAACCTATGCTACTTACTGTTGGAAACAATAATCTGTAATTGCTGCTTTCATTCCTAATTTGGCCTGTCCCTAGCTTTTTCATCTCAATCTAATCTAAACCTATTTGAGCAAATAAAATGATATTTACCTCATCCTCTGTTACAAGCTTTCAAGATTACAGGCTTCAAGAAAAATCAATACAAAATACCAGCTTAGCAGCAGGTTGGTGCTCAGAAAGAATGCTAACTTTTCTTTCTTATGTTTTCTGAGTCTCTACTCCCCTGGAGTGAAAACAGAGCTTAGACTACACACACACATACACACAAACATCCATCAGTGCTTTGTTTGGTTCATGCTTAGTAGCCACTTTTGAGCTTGCAAGATGAAGAGTAGAATTTGGTCGAGCTTCTAACTCTGTTAGCTGTTCTTTCTTACTACATATCTTACTAAGTTCACAAAAATGAGGCTGGTGTTGACCTCTTAGATGAATTTTCCTAGACTCAAATACCATCTTCGTTTATTATTAATTTGTTTCAAGCAGTTGAGGCTTCACATTATCATCATACTGACTGACTGCTTTAAGGAAGGGTCATCTCTCTGCAGGGTGGAACCTCTTGAGAATCAAATCCTATTACTTTCCACAAGTTATTTTATTTAGTGCTTGGGACAATTTTCTAATAAAAAAACATTTGAATGCTGAATTTGTAAACAACCAAGAATTCCCAGGAGTTTTCCACAATGTGTATGTCTTTATTGTGTTTGTGTTTGTGTGTGTGTGAGAGAGAGAGAGAGAAAGAGAGGGAGGGAGGGAGGGAGGGAGGGAGGGAGAGGGAGAGGGAGAGAATATTTTCGGTTTCAAATATTTTTTCTCTATTTTGTTAAAATCAGTAGATTCCTATGTAAATGTGTGCAATGTGCACATCTGCGTTATCTACATATGTGTAATATGTATATTTTGTGTATATTATTACAATAATTTCTAAACTGAACTGGAAGATCAATAGCATACCATATTCACATTCTGGAAGCTTTCTTTATTCATCACAAGAACATTTTAATACATATATTACTGGGTATTCTGCCATCACTATGTATTCTTGCAAGTATTCAAGAGAACTTTTCCAGCCACTGTAAAATGTTTTATCTGAAACATACGTATATATATGCACACCTGCATAAATATTTATACTGATTTTTAATGGTCCATACTTTCTTCCTTCTGTTTATTTTTTCCTTTCTTCCCCATCATGTTCTTCTTGTCCTTCTCCATCCATAAAATCAGCAATCCATGGGATTCAACCATTCTTGACAGTTTCATACCTCAGTCAGCTACACATATCTCATTGCAAATCAGTAGTAATGTGCTGTAAAGTCAAAAACTCTACTTTCTTGGTACAATTCAGAAACATTCATCTCATTTCTGCTATAGATGCATGTTTGAACTTCTAGGGATTGGTATCTTTATCCTGAATGGATAGATTTTTTTAAAAAAAAAAGTTTTTATTTTAAAACAAACATATACATACAAAACATAAAAACATAAAAGCATCTTCCATTTTGTATACAGTGTCGGTTGCAAATCTTTTGTGCTATCTTTTGTAGTCATTACTCACAGTTTATATCAATTTTCACATTGTCAATCTAACATATGCTTACATATTTATCAGTTATTAACCATCCATGACTAAAACTATTTTCCATCATTTTATACCATATTTTATCTTAAAATTTATGTTATACTTTCAATCAGTGGTTATATATGTCTATATTATGTTTTATATCAATCTATTAAATTTCTATCACAGAATTATCTAGTCTATTACATTTTTTTAAATTGATTTTGTCAAACAATTATTAGATAACAGGTATAAGTATAAACATGGTTATACATACATGAAATGGATACGAATCAGAAAAAGAAGAAACAATAGGACAGGGATGGTAGGCACATTTTGGCGCGCTTATGCATGCCCCCTACAGACCTCTTAGGAAAGGGGTGAGGTCAATAGTAGACAGTCTAATGTTGAAGATTTTGGGGTTTGGGGAAGAAACCACAGAGTCAGGTAGAGTATTCCAGACATTAACTACTCTGTTGCTGAAGTCGTATTTCCTGCAATCAAGTTTGGTGCAGTTTATCTTTAGTTTTTATCTATTTTGTGCTCTTGTATTGTTTTAGTTAAAGCTGAAGTATTCATTGATAGGTAGGACATTGCAATATATAATTTTATGTACTATACTTAGATCAAACCGAAGACGGAATAGTTCTAGGTTGTCTAGGTCTAAAATTTCAAGTCTGGTGGCATAAAGTATTCTGCTATGAGTAGAGGAGTGGAGGATTCTTCTCGTAAAATATTTCTGGACTTTCTCAATTGTATTAATATCAGATATGTAATGCAGATTCCAGACTGATGAGCTGTATTCAAATATTGGTCTAGCAAATGTTTTATATGCTCTAGTTAGTAGAGTGATATTACCGGAGAAAAAGCTACGCAGAATTAGGTTAACAATTCTTAATGCCTTTTTGGCTATGCAGTTACAGTGCAAATGATCTAGCACTTAGATCATTTGAGATGAGTACTCCAAGGTCCTTGATAAAGTTTGTGTCATCAACAAGGTCTTGACTATTCAGTTTGTATTTCATTTTTTTATTTTTTTTTGCCAATATGCAAGACAGAGCATTTACTAAAACATTACCATGTTTTCTTGACCAACCATTGATAAAACAAATCCCATATCATATAAAAATCTTTATCTTTTTGTTCTCTAATTTCAAATGTCAATTTACTCATTTCTGCACAGTCCATAATTTTCTTAATAACTTCCTCCTGAATAGGTATTTTATCATTTTTCCAATTCTTAGCAAATACAATTCTAGCCACTATTAAAATGTTTACAATCAAATATTTCAGCTCTTTATTGTATATTTCCGGTATAATTTCCAATAAAAAGATCTGTGGTTTAAAGTCTATATGTTGTTTTATCATTTTTTCCAACCATGTGTGGATTTTAGTCCAATATTTCTTTGTGTCCAAACATGTCCAGCACATATGGTAATATGAACTAGGTATCATATGACATTTCCAACATTTATCCAATTTATTCTTAAACATTCTTGCAAGTCTCGTCGGGGGTAAATGCCACCTGTAAAACATCTTATACAAATTTTCTTTATATATAGTTGACATTGTCATTTTATAATTTTGAGACCACAATTTTTGCCATTTTTCTAAATCAATCCCATATCCAAAATTTTTCCCCAAGCAATCATCATTTCTTTAACTTGTTCCTCCTCCAGTTTAAATTCTAATAAATGTCCATAAAGTTTTTTAATTACCTTTTCATCAGTACCCATCAAAATGTTATCTAAATCAGTCAACTTATCATAAATACCTTCTGCTTTAGAGTCTTTATCAAACCTAGATTGTATTTGCAAGTATGAAAACCAGTTCATTTTTATACCTTGTTCTTCCAACGCTTGCATAGATTTAAGTTCACCCTTTTCATTCAATATCTCACCATATCTAACTGTTTGTTCCTTTTTATATATTATTGGATAAGAAAAAGCTTCAATGGTTAATATCCATAATGGAATTTTTAAATAATATTGCTTTTTTATTTTCTCCCAGTTCAAAAACAATGCCTCTCGAATATAAGGTCTTCTGAAATACCCCTGTGTTTTAGTTCCCTTATACCAGAGAAAAGCATGCCATCCCAACAGCAAGTTATGCCCTTCTAAAGTCAATAGTCTACTGTTCCTTAGTGTTATCCATTCCTTTACCCACATCAAACTTGTCGCCTAGTAATATAGCTCCCAATTGGGCAAGGCAAACCCTCCTCTTATTCTTGCATCTTGTAACAATTTCAATTTTATTTTTGCTTTTTTAGCCTGCCAAATATATTTCAACACAATTTTATTTAAATCTTCAAAACACTCTTTCCCTAGTCGGATAGGAATTGTCTGGAATAAATATAAAACTCGAGGCAATACATTCATCTTTATTGTAGATATTCTCCCAATCAATGATAGTTGTAGTTTTTCCCATTTTATCAAGTCTGTCGCAATCTGCTATTTGAGTTTAACATAATTATCTTCCTTCAATATGCTACATCTTGGTGTAATATGTATCCCTAAATATTTAACCTTATTCGTGACCTGTATTTTTAAAATTTCTTCCAACTCTTTCTTTCGTCTTATTAACATATTGTTTGTTAATATCTTTATTTTATATTTATTGATTTTCAGACCTGTTACTTTTTCATATTCTTCTATTTTTTCTATTAATTTAGGTGCTGTTTCCAATGGATCTTCTAATATAAATACCAGGTCATCTGCAAAAGCTTGCATTATATTCCTCCTTTTTAATTTTCATTCCCTTTATTTCTTTTTTTTCACTAATATTTCTGTTCAACACTTCCAATATTAACACAAACAGCAGAAGTGATAATGGACAGCCTTGCCTTGTGGTTTTCTTATATTTATAGATTCTGTTAATTCTTCTTGAATGGATAGAGATTATTATTATTCAAATTAGAACAAATGGGTATTGGTATTCAAAACCATGAAATTTTTCATGTCTAGTGTAATGTAGTGCGGATGTTTTTTAGTTTTTTAAATCAACAATACCAATCCATTTCATAAAATAACTAAGCTTAAATTGCATTATCTGCAGATATTTAAAGCTAAACATGTACAAGATCAGGCTGATTAATTGTAATTGTATTTCCAAATTTTGTATCACCTAAAAGTATCATATTTATATTTCCACCAAGATTGTATTCCCTCATTTATCATTAATTTTCATAATAGTTAAAAAAGGTCTTGTTTCTTACTGTCAATAGCAAAAGCTGCTAAAGATTAATGGCTTTAGGATGGCCTTTCTGGATCAGAACAAAGGCACTGCTTTTTCAACATCCTGTTCCTAATAGTAGTGAATCATATCCCCTAAGAAGCCCCAAGAAACTCCCTCCTCTCATAGTTTTTCTCTGTCATCTGTTATTCAAAGACTTTTCTTAGACTAGTTTCTAACACTAGTTAACAGTCACATATTGCAAAAACTAATATGTCTACTTTAAATTATCCAAGCTTGCAGCAATCATTACATCCTGTGGACACTAACTTCTGCATTTTATGTTGTGCAAAAGAAATTTTGTCTGTTATTTGAAAAAAGAAGGAAAGGAGCAGAAGTGAGAGCAGACATAAAACAATCAAGGGATGTAGGCAAGATGGTTGACAGCTTACAGTATCTCATAAATGCAAGTTAGGCCAGATGGAAAGAAACATTTCAGTCATTCAAATACACATTGTTTTATTTCACTATAAATGAGAGTGGGAAATTTATTTTATACTATTCAAGTTTCAGCAAACTATTTTACTGAAATTTATGTAGTTCTTGCTTTCTTGATATTACTCAGCTGTGTAGAACTTCACAGCTATCCATCAGACTCTCTTACCATATTTATCACTTTAGGATCCAAGATAAGGGGAGTTCATTCTTTGTCCACTACCATTATCCTCAGTCAATATCATAATGCTTGGGGTGCATAGCAGTTACAATCTTACGTATCTGAAGGTTGGAGTATGCTAATCTGAATGCATTATATTCACTAGGTTCAAAAGAACTCCTTTCTGAATTGTTGCATTTCTGTGCCTAGGTTGCTATGAAATAAAGTCCTTGATTTCATCATATTAGACATTGTATGACAAAACTGGATTCATTGGAAAAGAATTTTATCTTTGAAATAGAAAAATAGGTATGCATTCCAACAGTGTAAAACAGGGATCTCCAAACTTGTCAACTTTGAGACTTATGGACTTCAACTCCAAGAATTCCCCAGTCAACATGGCTGGCTGAAGAATTCTGGGAGGTGAAGTCCACAAGTCTTAAAGTTACGAAGTTTGGAGACATCTGGTATAAAACATAAGATTCCATACCTATCATAGTAAAAAAATAGGTCCTTGTTCAGAAGAAATACTTATGAGAAGGATCTGGGTATATACATTAAGTGTGAAAAAGCAGCATGTTACAGCTGCCAAAAGGCCAGTGCAATACTGAACTGCATCAACAGAGGTAATTCATTCTATGCAGCACTAATCAGACAGATATTATAGGATATTTATCTTTTTAAAAGTCCATAAATAAAACTCCTACAAAATGATTGTTTGGATTATCACAAGGTCTGTCCTTTGTGTCATATATACAGATCATCACCTTTGCCTCTGGCTCACCCCCAGTCACCTTCTCCTATCCTCTTCTATCCAGATTCTGTTAGCTTTCTTTATAAGGCAGTGGACAATTAATCCCAGTCATATATTCTTCCAGAATTCATCATAGATTACAATTTAGTATATTAAGCACTGCAGGTTTCTGTTTGACGAAAGAGAAGCTTAGAAACAGAGAACAGCCCATGTTTTTATCTAAATCTGATTTATTTCAGACTTTATTCTTCTGCAATATTTTATATTCAAAAAGGATATTATCTTTTGCTTTTACTATTAACTTTTCAGACTTGGGTGATCATCAGAAAGGTCACAATTGTATGGATTCTGCTTTTTCACATCTGGCTACACAGCAGTTTTCTTCTTTGGCAAATCTTGAGACAAACTAACATATAGCCAGCTCCTCTTGCCAATATTGTTTTAAAATAATTATAATTGTTGAATGTGAATTATAGAGTTAGTCATCCAAACTACAAAATTCTGGAGAGCCAATATTTGGCACAAAAGATTAGGCAGGTTCTTTAACTCTTTGCTGGCATCTAGTGGCCTTCTGGATTTTTGCATCCCAATCTGATAGCCCCATTATCAGTTACTTGTCTGGAGAGTAGTATCTCTTTAGGTCACATCCCATCCAGAAGAACACACACTGTACATAACTCTTTTCATACTCTGCAGATCATTTAATAATAACTCTTTTTATCCCATTTTCTGTGTAGTCCTGCAAAAGACAGGGGAAGCGAGCGAGAGAGGGAGGGAGGGAGGGAGAGAGAGAGAGAGAGAGAGACAGATACAGGTTGATTGGATCATGAGTTTCCAAGATTCAGGATTATTCACTGATTTAATGGACCATTACTGGATCAACATGAGAGAGAGGGAGGGAGAGAGAGAGAGAGAAAGTGAGAGAATGAGAGAGAGTGAGAGAGAGAAACTCAGGGAGTATGTGATAGTAATGAGTATCTGTAGTTCGGGTGTAGGATGAAGGTGGAGGTTGATTCTCCTAGCTTGTGGATTGATTTCAAAGCATTTAGTTACTACACTAGGTAACATCTTCAGTGGAATTTAGGGTATGTCAATGTCAGTGTAATGGGGAGGTCACGAGAGGTGACAGTAGGCTTAGCCCACAATCCCAATGTCCAGCATTGGAGGGGAGGCATCATGCCAAGGACTGCAGCCAATCAGAACAAAGACTGGTACTAGAATGGAACAAAAACACTGGATACTATCCAATATGAAATGTTTAAAATAGCTCCAGTAAGAAAACAACGGCTTTGAACTAAAGCTGTGGAACATGGATGCAGGGTGCATTTGGCTGGGAGTAGGAGAAGAATGATCCATCCATTCCTACACTTAGGAAATAGTATGTAGCCCATACTGGCAATAGGCCAAACAGAACATGTGCATCTTTGCTATATTTCAGGTCTCTTACTATGCCAAAAATAAACTGTATGTAGGAAAATTGGCATTAAAAACAGAACTTATTCATAATTAGGCATGTTTTGATGGTTAGTAAAAAATTTTTTGCAAACAGGAGATCTGTCCAGATACTTTTATTCTAGAAATATTTTAGGAATTCCACATCAAAGTATATGACTTTTATTCATAATATTATAAGACTACATTTTAAGTAAATATTCACTTCTAATAAAAATTGAATGTAGATAGACAAGACACAGACACAGTAACATCTTTCATATACAAACAAATTAGCTTAACAGTGTAACAAAATATAGCTTTGCCACCCTAAGAAAACATAAAATTTAAAAAGCAGTCCATTTAGTGTTCTGGAATATAATTTTGCTTTTGTTGCATTTGAAGAAATGAAATTTTCCTTTATACGCATCTATCCCAAGATGATTTCAAAGTACTTTCACTTAGAAAAGCTAGCTGCTATTACATATAAATTTTCAAAGCTTGTCAAGGCTTTGGAAGGAATGATGAAAATTACTATTGCACGACCTTCAGGTTTTCTTTGTTTCATAAAGGGCTAAGATAGCATTTTTGCCATTTTTCTTTCAGCTCAGGTCTTTCATCATAAATATCAAAGCATGCAATTATGCCTTCTCATATCCTACCATATTCTGCCTGTTTTCCTCCATGGTGATAGTATTAGCTCTCTTTTTTTCTGTCTATTTTTGTCTTTAATAAATTTGAAAAGGCTTGATGTTTATATTAATAATATTCAGTTGTTTCTGTAGCTTATGTGGCACTTATTAAAAAGAATAAATGTGTTGATTAAAACAATGTGAGCATTATAACACCTTAAATGAAGTTCTGAATTCTCAGATCTTTAAGACTCATAATGACACTGATTTGGCCTTTAGGTAGAATTGTATTATTAATGATTATCATAGACAAGGGTTTGGTGTTCCTAAGCTATAGCTGTCTGGACAGCTTTTTTTGGAGCATCATACTGAATTATTCTCCTTAATCTACCGTGGTTTTCATAGCCATTATATTACTTAGTCTCAGGCAGGCATGCCATAAATCCTAAATTTCAGAGCAATCAAAGCTCTCATTCAAATCTGAAATTTAACTATTTGGGTGAAAAATAATGACTATTTATTAAAAGTTAGCAATTCTGAATTAACTCCTGATAATCACTGTTCTGTTTTATCACTTTTAAGATTTCAAATTCTGACTTCCAAAAGCTAGATTTTTTGCCTATAGCCATTATTTTATCATAAGCCAGGTCTGATATTTTGCTTTCAGAATAACTTATAGTACTTCTTACTTATCTAAGCCAAAGTGTCTAGCATTGAAAGCCAAAAAAGAGACTTTTTAATGTAAGGTGTAAAATCCTACTGGCAGCTTTCCCTGCTCCTACAATAGAAATAACGATTGCAAATTGAATAACGATTTGATGCATTTTGTAATATTCAAAATGTTGCATGAAGTAAGTTTCTGAATTTGTGTAATGGGTAAGTTGGCACTCAGGCTTAAGTTAATCCATTATGAAGTGAAATCATGTAGACTTTGAACCAAAAGTAAAATGAAACATGGTTGATTCTCAAGAGCAAACCAGTTCATAGCCTCTATTTTTTTATATAATTATGCCAAACAGAAAAGTCTTTCAATAAATTTAGAAATATCCAGGCTATATCTATATAGTCTTCAGAAATATCCAGTTTAGCAACTTCAAATTACTGATATATTTATCTTTTACTTTTCATAACATAGAACTTTGATCAGGCTTTACAATAGCAGGAACAGTTTAGGATACATCATATGTATGAGCTTCAGTGGCGCAGTGGTTAGAGTGCAGTACTGCAGGCTACTTCTCTGACTGCCAGCTGACTGCAATTTGGCAGTTTGAATCTCACCAGGCTCAAGGTTGAGATGGGTAAAATGAGGACCCAGATTGTTGGGAGCAATAGACTGACTCTGTAAAATCACTTACAGAGGACTGTAAAATGGTATATAAGTCTAAGTGCTATTGTTATATTGTTCCAACAGCAACCTGATAATCTTGATTCCCTAATGAACTCCATTTCTATATCTAGTAATATTTGACCATGAAGCCTGATAGCTTAGAGGGATGCTATTTGGGGGCCAGGGCTGCTCAAGTAGGTTCATACACGTCTGGTAAATATTTTAGGTAGGAAAATCAAATACTATATTCTGGATGAGGCCTGTCCAATTGAACCTAGACAGGGATGCTCATCTGAGGAGACAAATAAACATTTTAAAAGGTTTCCTAGATTTTGGCATGTTCCTCATATCAGCCTTTCAAGATATACTGTGTTGCCGTGCTTATACACTGCCATGAGTTTAAAGACTTTTATTCAAAACTGCAGCAGTTCCAAGATATTCCACACAATGAGCAGATCCGGTTGCCACACTCAGCAAGATGTGATGGAGTGATAATGAGGTTCTTGACAAGGCTCAGTCCAACAAAGACACAAGATGCAGTCCAAAGTTAGTACAAACAAACTGTTCTCCAGTTCTCCAGTTCACAGAAATGCAAATGGAGTAAGTGGGTGAGCGCATTCAGACTTGAATGATTCTGTTATTTTACCTATTACAATAAGGTAGTCCTGACCTATATGGCATTGGTTTATGTCAGGGAGCTGCCTCCAGCCTTTTCTTTAGGACGTGAGTTTGGAAGAGCAGGAGGAGATAGGTTCTGACATCTCTGAGGAAGAACATGTGGGGGCATGGGAAGACTTGTACCAGGGAGCAGAAGGTAGACTTAGCCTGACCAAAAAAGCTGCACCTGCAGCAGGTTAGTCTGGAGGTTTCAGGTGAGGAAAGAGAGCAGCTGATGATATTCAGTGAATATGACTACAACTCCTCATCCAAGGATGTGCAGGATGCAGAGAAGACAGGTCCAGCCTGCTGTCCATCCAGTCATTCTGGCTGTGAATGCTGAAGCAGGAGCCTTCTGCTCCCTGGTCCAAGTCTTCCCATGCCTCCAAATTTTCTTCCTCAGAGTGCCAGAACCCAGCTCATCTTCGTCCTCCTCTGAACTCGTGTCCAAAGAAGAGGCTGCAGGCAGGTCCATGACATAAACCAATGCCATGTAGGTCAGGATTACCTTATTGTAATAACTAGAGTAACAGAACCTTCCAAGTCTGAATGTGCTCTCCCGCTTACTCTATCTGCATTTCTGTGAACTGGAGAACAGCTTGTTTGAGACATTTCTCAAAATACTTTTGGCTTGGGCTCAAAACCACTTATCTGACCATAGCCTTGATAGTACTCTTCTTTAAGCAGGTAATCTCAGCAAAATGAAGTATTTGATGATTGCAAACGGGTCTCAGTAAGCCAAGCAAGCTTTCTGTACACCTTGAAGCAGTGGGAGTTATGCACCTCTCTGCTCTAAAGCAACTCAGAAGTGAAAAAGTCAGATTCTCTTGCTTTAGAACAGATGGTTGTTACCAGCTATCCTTGCTTTTAAAAAAAACCATTTTAAACCAGAGCTCTTCCATATGGCCTTTGAGATTTAAATTGCTTTTGTTTGTTTTGTAAGGTTTATATTTTTTTTATTTTTTTAAACAGGTAAATCCCAAGTGGGTTAAGCTTCTCCTTTTGACGTCATAGAGCTGAATCTGCCACTATAAAAAAGCCAGCCCTTGGCTGGCCTGCCCATCTTTTGGCTCAACTCTTGTCTGAGAGCATAGTCTCTGGAAGAAGTGCTTATAAAAAGCTGAAAGAAAGTTCAAACATCACAGGAGACAGCTAATATTTGTAAAATCAGTTCCCGGGGATCCTGGAGCTCTGTCTCCAGCAGAGCGGGAATCCGCTCTCCTGTAGCACTGAGGCTTTGGTGCTGCCTTGCAAAGGGCTATGGACCCAGGGAGTGTTTGCAGGAGCCTCCCACGCAGCCCCGTCGATCGTGCGGCTTGTTGATGCCACCACCAGCCAAGCTGCTTCATAGCTGACTCCGGAGCCTCAGTTTCACCACTTCTCAGCTGTTGCACTGTTATTTGATCTCTCAGGGCCTGGTTAGCGCCTAAAGAGTGAAGGAGGTGGTGAGGCCGTCCCAGAGCCACTCCATGTGGTGGGTGGCCATTTTGTTTCAGGGAGAAAAGCTTCCCCAGAGCCTCACAGTTTTGTAACTTGTCTTGCCCAAAGCAACAGGCAGCACTCCAGTGGTTGGTTTTTCAAGATATAAATACAAGAAAATTTAAAAAGTAGTAGAAAAATAAGAAGAGGATGAGGGAAAAGAAAAGAAATATAGTGTAAAGGGAGAAAAGGGAAGAAAAAGGCACTGACTTCCAGTTATCTTTATCACAGTAGAAGATAACATTACAACCACAACTTTTTGCTTTTACACAACAATATGCACAAGCCACTTATATAACAATAAGCCTATCTAGTTAACAAAAACACAATCAATGTTTCTTTTTTTTTATTGCAAGCACAAAATCCAGAAGCAATTTCAGAATAGAAACCAAGTTAGATATACCTCTTCTTTAAATTGCTGTTTTTTTAGGAGCAGGATTGTTGTCACATTTTATATTATTTTATTGGTTGTTTTATTTGAAGTATTTTCCATTTAAGTACACTTCTTATTATCATCTATAAATTTAATAAATAAATAAACATCACTTGATTCCCTCATGAAGAAGTAGTTTGAAGATCTCACCAGGGTAAAGCCAAACAGACAGTCCAAATGAGAGATAAAAGATGGAACTTATTAAAGACACATGAGAAATACTTAAGACCATGGAGTAGAATTACAAGAGCAGGGTGGCTTTATACTTAAGTTAACTTGTACCTTAAGCCTCTATTGAGTAAGTGAAATGGTCACCAAGTGAGCATCTAACATTGGACTCCAACATTTATTGGCAATCAGTTAGCTCACTATCCTTAGTTCCAAATTATGGTCCAGATGTAACTCCTAAACTATCTGCATGGGACATCCCAGTAAATGCATTGTAATGATCTGCATGTATTAGCATTATATGTGTCAGTCTCTCCTCCTTCAGGCAGGTATACATCTCAGCAAGTCCATGTCTCTCCTTAGTACCATGCTTTATTTCTATATAGCTGTAAACCTAGCATCTTTTCAGTTTATTCTTTCTGGACTTGCTTCATGAACAGATTGGAAATGAAATATTAATGGCAACTATTAACAATGATATAAATAAAATCCCATGTCATTTAGTATTGTAAAATATAGATTTTTATTCCTCAGTCCTGACTTCTTCATAAACTCCATAAAGCAATATTTACTTAGTCCTGCTTTCAGAACTTCCACTGATCTTTTTATTTTTGTTTATTACATTCAAAAGTTTTATTAAATTTGCACTGACACAAAGAATGAATTGTCTGTCTCACTGTGAATTGTGATGTCACATGAATGTGAACTTATTGCCTGTGTCTTAAGCTAAATGTCAAGAGATGTACATTTTCCTCATAGAAATAAAATTGCTTTTTGCTACCTTTTAAAATGGCACAGTAATATGTATATTATATATATTCAGTATTTAGATGAAAATAAGCAGGTGAACGGGGTGACTCCATATAACCAGTAATATTGGTTATGATAAGTATAAAAATGTTTGAAGAACTGGTCATTAATTCATTCAGTTATTTCAGTTCTATAAGAAAAAAATAGGGACATGGGTTTAAGAGCGAGTGGAGTTTATTTTTCATGATGGAAAATATACCATTTTCTAGCTGTTATAGATTGAAATCACCAGAGTTGCAATGTATGTGTGTGTTTGTGGGTGTCCTTGTATGTATTTGAAATATTTATTTTTCTTTTTGCTTTGGTTCTGATTCTGGGCTTGTTTCTTTATCCTGTATTTTCATTGTCCTACAGACTTGGAAACTGTCTCTATCCTAATTTATGGACTGGGCTTATGGCTTTGCTCTGGTGTCTGCCTATCGCCAAATTCAAATACACACACACATATATATATACATATACACATACATACATATTCAATTCTGCACACAAGCATTGAGACTTAGCTCTTTCTTGGCAGTGAATTTGGCTTAAAAGAAGAACTATTGATAATCATCATGTCTCCCTCGTCAACCATCATCACAAATTCAGAAAACGGCATGCTAAAATGCTGTTTGGATCTATGGAAGTTTTAGGGATTCTAGCCAACTGGCATTCTTGTCCAGGAATAAATCCTAGATGACAAAATGTTTTACTATACACGGACCTGGAATCAAGTTAGAACAGAACAAGACTGAATGGCTGTTTGACAAGGCAATTTGGCTGAGAGCAGATCTGTGCTGGGTTTCTTTTTTTCTTCCTTTCTTTCTTTATTTTTTGAATACCTAGTTCAGCACAGAAATTATGTGAGGAAAAATCACACAGCAAGACGAATCATGAATTTGTGAAGTAAATTCATGAATTTACTGTAAGGTAATGGTAAGGCAACTGATTCCAGCCCCAACAAGAAACCCTAAGATGCCCCCCACAGGAGTGCAGACCAGTGCTTTCCAAAATAGTCCCAGGTGAATATAGTGGTAACAACAGCACTTAGACTTATAGTGCTCCATAGTACTTTACAGCCCTGTCTAAGCAATTTGTAGAGTCAGCATATTGCCCCTAACAATCACCAACCTCAGAAGGATGGAAGGCTGAGTCAACCTTAAGCCGGTCAGGATCAAACTGCTGGCAGTCAGCAGAATTAGATTCTAACTACTGCACCACCACAGCTCATATGAGGTATTACAGTTGCCACAATTCTCAATTAGTTTTGGCATTGGACTCGAGGAATATGGGAAATAGATTTAATAGTTCTGACTAGATTGAAATGAAAGACATACATTAGTCATAATGATCTCAACCCAAAGAAGTTTCCTATATTCATGTAAGCCAACAGAAGTGAAATAACATTTAAGTAAAATAAATAGGAATCAACAAATATCAATGCCTATTTGTTCTCAAAATAATTTCTCATTCTTAATTTAATTTGCAGGAAGAACTGCAAAACTCTCCTTTTCTCTGTTAATTTTTTGAGGAAACAATATTTGTATAAAGTAGCAAGAGAAATTTTTAAGAATAATATATTTTACATTTTATATAATTTTTTCATAGAGGTAACTTGAACAATTAAGTCTGTCTTATTATTTCACTCTGAATAATGCTCTGCAGGTAGTGAATGTGTTCAGAAATCAATGAATATAAAAATAACAAATGATATTAAAACATTCAAAAAAGCTACACTAGATTGTTATATGAAAAGGTTTTCAGATCTCCAGTAGCCACTTGCCACTTGCAGTATTCTCTCACATCAGCCCAACTGCATTTACAGTGTTAAACTCTGTAATAAAGATACCCTATACTGAATAGCATTTGAAAATGCATTGTATTTTAATCCATGGTGCTTAGACTGCAGATCATTTTAAAGGACAACCAAAAGAATGGTCCATGGTAAAGCTCTCTTTAATTGGAAGAAACACTTTAATCCATTTTAGCATTCTTTATGGTTATCAAAGAATAAATTGTTTTCTTTTAAAAAATATAAGTCTCAGATTGGCAAATCATTCAGACTTACAGCTGAAATTAGATTTCTAAACAACTGCCTTTGCCTTCACTTTGAAAACTGTTAAAGTGGATGTTTAAAAAGCTGAAAATAAAGCTGCAATCCATGTCTTTTAAATAGCAGTCAAAATTTTGATGTTAGTTCCAGTGGGAAGTTGACAGCATTGACAGCTATAAAATAAATGACACTGGCTTGGTTCAAGATTTAGTTGTACATAGAATAGGTCCATTGAAATCGATGGGACTTAAATTGCTCATGACTAATGGAGATCTCATTGATTTGAGTAGTTCATTTCCAAATGTGACTGAATCTGAAATTAACCCTTTATTAACTAAATAAAATTCTATGATCATTTTAGATGACCATTTTTATACAAATGGTAAATGTTATATTAATTGGATGTGATTGAATGGCAGCTGCACAATTTTGTGTATAGCATACCTTATTGGTATTTATAGAATATGTTGCTTATTCATATGCATATTTAAATCTAGTTACAAGATTAAACTTCCTGCCCACAATTCAAATGCCAATTCTTCTATTACATGAGGAAAAGAGAGTAATAAAGAAGCTTAAGAGTCCAATATTTCATTAGACACCACAAAGGATGGAAAACTGAAGAAATTCAACTGAAGACAAACAAAATTCATACCAAATATTATAATATTAATTTGAGGAGGAAGCTGATATAAGCTATTTTACCACTGATACACTATTTCAGGAATGATTGCTAAAATGGATAGTATATTGGAAATGTAAAAACTGGATCAGATCATTTTTACATATTTGGTGAGTGTTTTGTCACCAGGCCCAAGAACCTGAAGGTGTGACTGAGTATAAGCCATGATTGTATTGATTGGTTATTGGTGGCTTTGTTTTTAACCACAGCTGTAGATCATACATGTATGGCTACTTTTTTGTTATTGTCAACCCTGAAGCTGGCTTGGCTGAAGCCATTTTGGAGCTTAAGTGCTGTCACACTGGAACTGAGGAATAGGGAGGGGGGATAAGAGATAGCTGGGGTTGTATAGTCAAAATAAAATACTTTGTTTTGGAAACCGAAGACATTCTCACTCCTGGTTGTAAGAAGAAGGAATGATGTCACCAGAATACTAGACAGCATCTTGATTGGACCATGTGGCTGATTGTTTAGGGTTGAGAGGAAAATGTTTAATTTTAATTAGATGAAAAGTCACTGACACTTTCAGAGTCAGTTTTCACCAGATATGTGCCAATATGATATTTCCAAAAAAGCTTTCCTTTGAGGAATCTACTTGCCTTGGAGTTTTACTTGATATGGATCTATTATTTATAATCCTGACAGTTATGTTTTTATGTTGCTTTAAGTACTGTTAGGTGCTCAGAGTCATGAACCTGAAATAGGTGGATATCTGAATTAAGATAAGAATTAAATAAATAAACAAATAAAATATTATAAATCACAATGATTTTGGAAACAAATGGAACAAATTTTACATTTTATATTTCAAAATGTTGTTTTCAACCTGCTACATCTTATTGAATATTACATAACTTTATATTCCATAAAGCATTCATTCATTCAATCAATCGATTTCTATTGCCGCCTATTTCAATCAATGATTCCAGGCAGCTTACCATTAAGAAAAATACTACAATTAAAACAATTAAAACATTTTAAAACAATAAAAAAATCCAAAATAAATATACATGGATGGTTAACAATAATGCCAGGAATTGGCATTCAGCACTCCAAGAATATACCCAATTTTTTTTAGAACTTTACAAAAGGCTAGCAGCATTCAGATCTTTCTAATCTCCAAAAGGAATAGGGCTACTGCAGAAAAGACCCATCTTCTAGTCCCACCAGCTGATAAGATCTGTAGCATGCCCAATCTGCTAGATCTAAAGGATAAAATAAATCTGACACAAATTTTAATTCAACTTCTTAATTTTTGATTTAAAAGATATCAAAAAGAATTATGTAAACAAGCACAGACTAAAAAGTACATTACATCTTTAAAATGACTAGGAAAGAGTAATAGAATATTTGTATATTTGTAACAGCTCAGATTCCTTATATGCAGTGGAGGTTTACCTTTAATTGTAAGAAATTATAGAAAATTATGCCTTTGGGAAGATGCTGTACAAAAAAACATGAAGTCAAATATTATTTGATTATTATCCACAACATCTACATCTAGTAATCATAAGATGCACTTACCTTTCTTGGATATAGGATCACTTTGGCAAGCACAATTTTTGTACTTTTGTTCATGTACTGTTGAAATGCAAGTGTAAAAAGGCAAACCAGTTTGATTAGGGGTTTAAGACACCAGGATATAAACCTGGACACTGAATTCTAGTCCTGCCTTACTCACAAAGCCAACTGAATGGTCTTGGGCTAGTCACTCTCTCTCTCAATTGTAGGAAGCAGGCAATGGCAAACCATTTCTTAAATCTTGCCAAAAAAACTGCCAGGACTGATCTAAGCAGTCACCAGGGGTCATTACTGAGTTGAAGGCACCACTGACTAGTCATTACATAAAAGTTAAATACATTGTCTGTAGTGCAATGTGAAACTTTAAAAAAATAGACACGAAGATTCATTTTTATTTGGCCCTGTAGCAAAAGCAATTGTAAGACTTGTATGGAATTTGACTCCTATATGTAAATTGTGTAATTCAGCCTTTAAAAAGAGCCTCAGTGTGTAGCCTGCTAAGACAATCATAGACAACTAAATGATTTCATATTGATTGGACTTAATGAATCAAGTACATATTTTTTATACCTGGTTGACATAGACAGCTATTGGTTGCCTATAGTTACCTATATCCTATGGAAAATCTATACACCTATGTTAATGCTTCATGCATTAATGCATTCAATTCATGATGAGTTAATTTGAATTATGATATTGTTTAAACTTTTTTAAAAAATGCATAAATCTGAGCAAAATATGTAGTGTTTTGCTTTGTGCTTTATCCGTGTTATCTGTGATGGCTAAGGACTCCTGAAGCTAAATGGAAAGAAGGCAAGATAAGTGCAGGCAGAGCCAAGGACTTGTAGTTTCTATCCACTCCTGTTTTTCATCAGTGTATTGGACTCAAGGGTAAAATAAAAAAGGGCGAAATCTGTTCATAGCTCTGTCAAGCCTTGCCTACCAAGGGAAAAAGAGCAATATAAGGTATCTTCCTGACAAGCACATTGTTTCCAGGAGTTCCACAGGGAATGTCACAAAAATCAACCATGTGATCATAGCCCCGACCCTTCTTATGTGCATCTGCATATTTTGACATAATCTAAATTTGCTACCTCCCCATGTAACTATTAAATTGATGGCCTGGTCCTTAGCTCTTCCAACACTCTGTAAACAGAATGGAAAATATTTCTGCTGAACATTTAAGAAAACTAATTGCTTCCAAGTAGAATGCATTTCTATATTTACCATACTAAAAAACTCAAATCTAACATATCACATCAATCCAAGCACACTTTATGGTTTATCAGTGAATGCTGTGTGAATACTATCTACTGGATAGTTTAGACTTCTGACTGTTTAATATATATTAACAAAGCATTTGACTTAATTATCTGAAGGTGAATTTAAACAATTAAAAAAGATATTCTTGAGGATATGTTATTTATCTTAGAAGCATAACTGTTTAAAAAGAACTAAAAAATTTGTACTGGGCAAGAAATGTACATAGCTGAAATGGACAGCAGTGTCCGCCAAGGTTCAATATTCAGACCATGTTTATTGGATTTATTTGTCAATGATTTATTTCTGGCTTCTGTTAAATCTATTTTACAACTATATAGATGATGCAATATTACAGCTTAGTTCTAATTCACTGGCCATTGCCTAGAAGTATTCTGATAATTTATAGTGATGGTTTTAGAAAGTCTTCTGAAAAACAAGAAAAACTGCTAGCTCTCCATTTTTCAATTAACTCCAAGCAAACATCGTTCTTGCATTCCTCACTTAAGCAAACTCGCCAGTTTCAATTCAAGATGACAGTAGGGTTACTCTCTATTTTTAAGTTTTCACAGAAACAAAAACATATACGTTATTCATTGTTTACCAACTATTGAAACAATATTCAGTACATTGATACAATTTTCAAACAATAAATAAAGATACATTTTTCAAATATTGAGGAATACTATAAATTATACTGATTTTAAAACATATTAAAAGTAGGTAAGTAGAATGTTTTTTTTAAACTTCAAAAACAAAAAAGTGAAAAAAAATTGATAGTGATGCAAGAACAACTACTGTTACTCCTAGAATTACATAGAATACTATGTCTTCTAGGATATAAACAGACAGGTTCGAATAAAAAGAAACCAACAGAAATATGATGAAATTGTTTCAGACCAAAGCTTTTTCTCCTTCTAAGACAAAAAATCCCCGTCCATCTACTTCCTTCACTGCATAGATGAAACAAATTTCTAGAGGCTGTTTATAATGTATTTTTTTTAATGTAAATTTTATGAAACATCGTTGCATTGTTCTTATGACTTTTGTGCTTTTAATCACTAAGATATGTGTTCTGTGCAATGGTACATAAACAGAAGAAAATTGTATCCCTTCCTCTAATGGTTCTAGAAATAAAAACCCATTACAGTAATAATATCTGTACTTGGCCTTAATATGTTTGCATGGAATCTAACTGTCATCAAATAATTGCAAATAGGAGCTGATGAGGACATCTGGACAGATAATTACATAAATAATCCATTTTACATAGGTATAAGGTGAGTTTTTGGATCCGATTTGGAAAGTAAGAAGAAAGTAATCACTGATGCATTATTATTTATTTATGTATTTATTGTAGGATAAACATCTCTTAATGGTATTTCTGCACTGACTACAAAATATATAACTGGAATGGGTTTTCTGAAAAACTGAAATTTAACTAAGTTTTAAATAAACTTAGTTAATATCTTTGGTGAATCTTTGGTGTTTTTTTTAAACTGAAAAAATTCCTAGGAAGCAAATATTAAATATTTTTGTCTTAACCAAAATAATCCTCCAGATACAATCTTACACCAATGTAATAAGAGTTTTTACAATTTTAGTGTAAAGCTATAAGTTACACACAAAATTATAGGAGTTTCTGATAGAGACCAATGAGATTCCAGGCGGATACAAGTTTCCTAAAAACAACCTTATGGGCTTACAATGAACCACAATTCTGACGAATGCTATTATTTAATGATTATCAAAATCATTTTCCAGCTAAATGATATTCCATTACTTGGAATGTTATTGGGTTTTTCTGGGTCACCCTCATGGCTGCATCTATCTACAGATTATCAAATTGTAATATGTTCCAAACATGACTCTTTTTTTCAGGATGCAACTGGATTTTCTTGGTTTTTTTTCTTTGAAGACATTTTGCTTCTGATCCAAGAAGCTTCTTCAGCTCTGATGGGATGGTGGAGAATGGAAGGATTTATACTCCTTGTAGACAGCTAGTCATTTGCCACCTGAAGTTTATCTATGTCCTGAGGGTCACCTGTGTAATGCAAATGGGTGTGGAACCTTTTTGGCTACATAATGTTTTCTAACCTATGTCCCTTTCCTGTTAAAGACAGGTGCAGGCTGTTGGGGATGAGTCTGTATTGTCTGCATCTCAAACTGAAGTGCACATGGTTCCTGTAATTTGCATTTTTTCTGGAAAATCCATTCATACTCTCATTTGAAGACTGTTCATCCCAAAGTGCATAGTTAAAAATTGTAATATGAATTTTCTATAATATATTCTTCCCAGATTAGTCTGTAGATCATCTTTAATTATCTAGTGGCTTTCTCACTTTTCAAAGTCCAGATACAGTTCTCAGAACAAAACCAAAATACTAAATCTGGAAATAAAATATATTTTGAAACTTATATTTAACAAAAGTATTAAATGCAAATATTAATGCAAACATTTAAACTAGCATACATTAGAGATCAGCAAACATACTGTATTAGGAGCAGAGAGCAACTACCTGATTTCATGTAGTATAGATGATGTCTCACATCTCTATATGCAGTTATATAGCTATAGTTGTATAGTCGATAAGGTATAGATAACCCTAACTCATTTTTTACTAAACATTTATACTAATATATTAATAGATTGGTGAAAAGCACTAAAAGTACCACCTATAAGGAATGTTCCAGAGCTTGATATCTTTGAAAATGTATTTGTGTTTTCATCCAAACTTGGTCATATATTCAGACCAATTTGGTTGCGTGCAAACAATATGGCTTTCTATTTGTTTAAGTGGCTATAAATTCAAATTGATCAGGACTTAGTGAAAATTAGAACACTCTGTATGAAATGCAACCAATGAGATTGTGATTCCAGCAGGCTCTAACTCATGTTAAAAGCCCACAGGAATGTTTCAGATTGTTTAGTGTGTTCTTTTAAATGGTATATTACTTCATAGTGTCAATACCAGAAAGACTATTGATTTAGTTCACATTGTTTGCTTTCTTTTTTTTAATTCATCATTTTAAAATATTAAAAATAGCAATTTCTTAATATATTGCATTCTTGACTTCTCCTTCATTATTATTGTCTATGAATCTACCTGACAGTTTTTAATATTTTTAGTGCCAGAAGCAAGACTCATATAATGGCCACAGTCACTAGCATAATGTAATCATATAACTGATTTCTATATGTGGCTGCTTCATTCATTCATAATATAAAGGGATGTACATTCTTTTATAACAATTGCATATTTCAAAAATAATTTCTTTGTAGTTATAGCAGAAACAAAATTAGTTTTATAAAGAGTACACAAATATAATTCCATACATACTATAGAAATTGGTACATGTTACTTTTTCATACTCTTGTTTTCTCTTAAGTAGAATTCTTAAGCAGAGTCAGAGATGTGAACAGTTCAATGGGGGGATCTGTTTGAGATGAATTGCACATGAGCGAAACCAGAATGCTAGGAAGAATGGAGAAGTGAGATTCTGAAAGTAAAGAGAATAGATGTGAAAGCCCAGCATATGTTACTATCTGTGGACATGAAAATACTTCTCAATTAGTAAGCATCTAAATTAGGCCTATAAACTGTATTAGAGGACTTAAATAATCAGGTCCCACATGTGTGTGATAAGCATTGCCAATAAGGTTTTAGAGAGTGAAGAGAAAAGGAACAGTTAGCAATGCATCAGTGAGTGGGCTGGAACTCAGCCGTGTTAGTATCAAAGAGTGCCATATGTCAATGGAATTTCATCTCTATCACAGAAACTTGTGATTTAAGGGCATTGTTCATATAATTATTGAACATTTACACTTCATGTATTTACTCTAGAATGGTGGCATCTTGCTATCTTCCTTTAAGTATTCTTCTAGTTCTTTTATGCCTGTGGCATATAATGAACAGCAAGGTTATGCAAAGATTTATCATAGCTAAAAGCTATTGCACTGCAGTGGACGGTCTTAAACTGATCCACAATTCCTGGAAATATAAACAATTGGTTTGGAAGTCATTTACTTTGGAAATTGTCAGTAAAAAATCACATCTTCCTAGGAGCATTTCCAGTCCCAATTACTTCTGGTTTATAGCAGTGCTACAGGTCAAGTTGCCACTAAGAAAAATATTATAAGGAAATATGGATTTGGGAGCATCAGATGCAGCAATGGCAGCAGTCTTGAGAGAATCAAACCAAATCAATCAATAACTTTAGTGAAAGAAGATTCTTCATGACAATAGTTTACTAAACAAAATGCAGCATGTTACACAAGGTCATGATGAAAAGCTGTCATAGTTGTTTCTGGGCCTGTAGGATGAATCCCAGTGGAGCAAAGATTGTACAATAGATTCATAAATGCAAAGCTAGAAAATATGAAGAATGAAAAGGCATCATTCATGATCCAGAGAAATCTTCTGTTCAAGCATGGTGAAAGCATGGTGAAAGAAGACCTATGTATTCTGCTGAATAGATCCAATAGGGTTAAGATAAGATTCTGGCAAGATCTTTATTGAAACCAACCTGCTTGCTTGAGCTTCAGTTCATTTGTGAAAGAGCTGACTTGTTATAATTGAAGTCAAGTTTATATTCATCAGTTGAGAAGGGATTTCGCTTATCTCTTTTATTACTAGTCCACGATATTAATTGATTGTTAATTGATCAGATGGGAATCAAAATAGAAAACAAAAAAAAATTGTTTGTCTTATTTTGCTTCATACATAGATTCTACTTTAGAGAAACCTCTTCAGCATGACTTAGACAGATTGAAGGAATTGTGGGCCCAAGAACAGCTATTTCATGAACAATGTTTTAAAATAAATTATAGATCTGCAAGACATGTTGTTTGATTTGTCATTCCATGGCTCCAAACTTTTGAGGGGTCATATGACTTCTCCCTTAGGTTTTGAAAATATGCATATCCACATCCAACAATATCAATCTGGAAGTGATTTGCTCAACAGCAGAAACCTGACAAATTTGAAGAACTTTCTAGGTGTTGCAATTAGTGTCTTGAAATATCCTGTATAAGTCCCCAGAACCCAAAGTGCTCATAGGATTTGAGGGATTTAAAATAATAGCACAACTCTAACTGCATATTAATATTTAATTTGGCATTTTAAGTGCACCTAATAATAGATCATAATACTGCAGACAGAGCACTAATTTGCACATTTCTGAAGGATTTGAATGTTTCCACTATGATTTCCTGTGGAAAAAAAAGGGGAATAAGAAAGTGAGAGGAACCGTTTTCTTAATGATGAATACTAAAAATTAATGTCTGTCTTGCCGTCTCATATCATCTTGTGCTTTGGCAGCTCTCAGCTATGTGACAGATGCACAAACTAACACATGTCTACATTGTAGAGCTTTACCAACCTTTCCTGAATGCTTCATTTGGTAGTTCCAGACATGCTTTTGCTGGACAAGAAGAATGTGTCTGCTACTGCTAAGTTTCAAAGTTAAGGAGAAATTGTTTCAAGCTTTAAGACATATGCTACACATACAATATGTATATCATTATTAAAAAGAAACAATTTCTAATTTTATCCTTAATTATAAAGCTACAGCCACAGTATACATATCCAAGTTGCATGCAAAACCACATTTGGATGCCTCTCTTGTATTGTTAAGTAACATATAAACAATTCATTCAATTTCTTTCTATTGACCACGGTATGGTTGATTTTATATTGAATGTAATTTTGAATGTCTTTCTCTTTCTTTCTTTCTTTTTTTTTCTTTCTTTCAATAACAGAATATATAATAGCCTTTAGATGAGACTTATAAATGATGTTGCCTACTTATGTAACCAAACACAAAAGACAACTTATTAGCAAAAAGACAAATTGCTCTCCAAATTTGCAGCAATATACTGTATTTGACAGGAAATTCCATCAGCCCTTCCCCCCATGTATTTACAAGACAACTGCTTTATAATCCATTTAAACTAAAATATTTGCCACTAGGTGGCTATTGGTATCTGATCATTTTACCATTTTAATTACATTTTTAATATCTTCGGTGCATAAACAAGACTAAATTACAAATGTGGGCACAATCTAGCCGCTAGCTCAGAAACATTCGGTAACAATATTGGCTTTTGTTTGTGCTTTCTCTTAATTAGATTCTGAAATCTAGGCTTTTATCAATCAATAATTTCAGATTCAGAAATGCCTTTTGATCTTACATTTCTTGTTTGTTTTCAGAAAATGATCAGGAGAACAAAGCTTGTAATTTATGCAGAAATAAGCTTTCTGCAGAATTACAGGAACATTCCATAGTATCAACAGAACAGAGAAAAAACTGCAGTCTAAGCTTGATACAGGTCTAATTAGCATGCAGATACATCACCTCATTGGCAATTCAAATAGCTTTTATATATATATAATGTACCTCAAATTGTGCAACTCGCACTGTATTTGATTTCTAAAGCCCCCTGGGCATCCCATAATGTTTTTCTTCATCCCTGGTATGAAGCAGTTATTGAACAATCTGCTCTGATTCTAGCTATCTTTTCAGGGGTGGGGGCGAAAACACACACCCCTAAACCCTGTAACCCAAAACCAGTTTCTCTTCTCTCCTTGCCTTCTGCAAAATCTTGTTTGCATCCCACACTATTGAGATTGAACAATTATAGGTTACCTTGTAAGTTGCCTGCTGCCACTGAGGCTGATCCATAGAAGGATTTGTTCTTGTGACACTCATCTTTTTTTTAAAGGGGGGTGGGGTGGAAGGATACCTCTGAGCATATTAATATGCAGCACATATTCATAGTTCTGAATGCCAGCCTTCCATTCTTCATTAAACAAAATGTCTGGATTGCAGTGATTGTTTTCCCCCTTCATATACAGACACACTTACTCACTTTTATTTTCCTTCCTTCCTTCCTTCCTTCCTTCCTTCCTTCCTTCCTTCCTTCCTTCCTTCTCATGCATGCAACATTTATGCTTGCCTTAAACAAAGCATCATATTGTTCTCCTGAGTGGGGTGTCCCAAGTTCCATACAGATTGCACAATGTACGAGCAGAATCCTGCCAACATCAGGGCCTCTGTCTCTCTCTCTCTCTTTCTCTCTGTCTCTCTCTCACTCACTCTCTCTCTCTCTCTTTCTCTTTCTCTCTCTCCTTTTTTCTCTTCTTTTCTTCTTTTTCTTTGCCAAGAAGCAACAAGTGGCAGAATCAATGGTGTACAGTTATTCAGCAATGTAATTCACTTCACTGGCTTTGGCATCTTGCCAGATCCGCCATCTGTCTCTTGCTTTCTCTCTCTCTCTCTCTCTCTGTCCCTCTCTGTCTCTCCCTTGAATTTGTCCTACATTTTGTAACATTACGTGCTTGCCATCCTTATTCTGTGCCAGAGATAACGCACGGCTCTTAAACTCTACCCCCCCCCCCCGCCCCCAAGAATTCCAGCGTGGAGTTCTCAGAGTTCGGTGCCAGTTTGGATGCTCCAGTTCAGTGCCAAGAGAAGAAAAGAATAAGCCAGAAACAAAGGAATAACTGCAGGGGTTGAAATGGTGCTCCCATGCATCCAGTTGCTATTGCCTCGTAGGATTTATTATCATTATTATTATTGATATTATTTAAAGCACTGAGATGGATCCGTCTCACAAAGGAACTTTTTCCAGCTTCGTTAGTATGATCTTCATTTTCTTCATCAGTTGCTGGCACCCCATGCCACTGCAGAGCTTTGTTGGATCCCTGCAGATCCCTGCCACCAAACAACCTCCTGCATCGAAAATGGGATGACTACGCCTGGATCTTATGCGTGCTTGCTGTTTGAAGCTGCAGAAAAGTGAATAATCAATTAAGTATTGATTTCTTGTAAGATTTGTAAATTTCAAAGGCAAGACAAAGAGGATGGCTTAAGGAAAGCACTGCAGGGACTTGGCGTAAATTAGACAACTAACAGCAGTGCAGAATAAAATAACACCTCAACTGAATATTTCCTTGGAAGAATTAGCACTAGCTATTGGAAGACGATGGTGGATTTAATCAAGACAGCAGGCATGCTTGAGTTTTAAACCGTGAAACCTGAGAGAGGAACTAATTATATCCATCTTCTTCCACCCCCCTTTATATGGAGCTAATTTGACTGAATGGATGCAAATGTGTTTTATTTATGGATGAAGAAGCAAGCCCTACAGCATGGACTTTAGGATCATTGCATATGCTAAGCATGACAGCATCTTTTAAAATTAAAAGCTAGAGTACTTTGTGTATACGGAGAAGGTATTTATGTGTAGAACAAAAGGTAACGTGTTCATCCAAACAATGTTTAGCATTTACAGGTTAATGATGATTTCTGCAATGCCTTTCTTTTCTTCGTTTAACATTGCTTGACTTTTTGCATGCGAGAAGATCTAGTAATCAATAAATGTGTGATTTAATTTACTAGGATGTTCAGTGTATTGTTTTAATTATCCCTAAGTTTCTGAATTTGTTTCTTAGTTATTCAATAATGTTGTATGGGGAAGGGAAGAGTGATGTTTGGTTGCTGATGTTAATGTTAATAACAATAATAATGTGCAATCTTCTGATAAGCTAATTATAATGAGATAGTTCTACATTTAGTAAAGAAATCAAAATTGTTCTGACATTGTGGCACTGATATTTACAATGGGCACAATACTAGGAATTCAGTAAAAGGGGGTTGTTGCATTTTGCCTATGAAGAATGTTGCTGATCAATTAACTCCTTCTCTTCTGAGAGCAGAAAACAATGTACTTTTATATAATGCACTGCTAGAAACATTGTCATTTATGCATAATCATCTTGAAAGTCTTAACCTAATTTCTTACCATTTATACTGGTTCTGTTATTCCTTTTGCATCCAATTTATGTTCCTCATCCTTGCCATTTTTTTCTTTTTCATATTTGTTGTCTTACAAGCTACATTCCCTGAGCAACCACAGGAACCAAGTTACATTAAGCTTCAACACAAAGACGATGTAAGAATAATGAATCCTCATTTGCATCCACATTTGTATTCAGATTTGCCAGGCTATAAACTTGGCAGATCAAGCCGAATATTAAGTAGAAGTTCCCCTTGTAAATGGCGTATCTTGCGATTGCTGAGTCGCTCTCTCCATTTTTGTGTGATGTCAGTGTCTATGTGTGCCTGTGATGGCAGGTAGATCCTTAATAACTGGAATATATTGGACCTCTTACTGTTTCCAATGTGATGTCAGCATTTTAGTTCAAGCATGTGACTGGAGCATTAACTCTATCATCTAGGGACCATGTGAAAGAATTCTTTAAGCAAACAGATAAACATGCTAGTAAAAACAAATTGAGTCCTTGTATCAACTGGAGATTTCATTTCAAAGCTTGGCTCAGAGAAAGGCCAAGGCAAAACATATATAATCACCCTTAAATCTATAATCACCCTTAAATGCTCTGTAATGTGATATATTATTTTATTAAGATAATCTGACACTCTTACTTGCATGCCATGGTGACTATGAGCTTCAGTCTCGATTAAAGGCCTTAGGCCTAATTTTGTTTTTAGAGCATTATTGATTTAGACACATGCCATATTTATATTCAGTGTCTGCGAGCACAGTGTGGCCCTCATTCTTAGGAACTAGTCAGTGAAAATTCCCCTGGAGGTGAAATTTGATATGCAAAAAATCATTGCAAATTATGATTATTGTTTAGAACTGTTTCCATCTGCTCAAAGGTTTTTCAGATAAATTGCCTTTTTGAAAAATATCACACTTTTAAAAATAGTACTTCATTTGAACTTTGTAAAATAATTATCTTAGCAGGTTCCATATTGAAAACATAACTACAAATTCCTTTGACTAGGGGAAGAATCATACCTCAATGTTATTAAAGTTTATATTATAATTTCTAATATTCAAGGATTTACAGTGTAAGAAACTAAAGTTATAACCAGGCAACTAATAGCAGTCATAATTTCATTTTGAGGCCAGCTCATAAAATGAATAGTTTTGGGCCCAGTTACCAATGAGAGGAAAAGAAGACAACCAGTGCTACTGATTCTAAACTTCTAATATGAAAAATATTACCTGCTCTCTGTTCATATGTGGTAAAAGTATTGCTTATTTATCTAAAAATCCTCCATGATTTTTCCCCAGATATAATCAGATCAGTTAATAAAGAAATCTAGTTATCACCAATTATATAACTTGCTAACATCTGGGGAAAACTTTGACTTTAACAAAATATGCTTTAAATTCAAAGTGGAAATAATCTAGAACAGATTGCAAAACTTTCCTATTCATATATGTGTGTGCGCATATATTCCCAATGACAGCTTTCACATTTACTATACAAACATGGATTCTCAGAGGGCTTCCCCTTCCCTCCATGTCTTAAACAAATTAACTAATTAAGAGCAGAAGAAATAGTAATCATATTTTGCAAGAGACAGAAAAAAATAAAACCTCTGGGAAAATGAACTAATATGAAAGTAATATTTCCTAGGAGCATGTCCACATTTTGTCCAATCTTTTATGGTTTTCTGGGTTTTGCCATACTATTCAAAGTGAATAATTTTTCTATATAATGGGTGTACTATACATTGTTGTAGAGTATGAATAATGACAGTTTTGAAGGTCACTGTTCTGCAATAACAGAAAGTCCTAATGTTAGGCTGCCCACTATTGAATGCACAAGTGGCTTTATTGAATGGATAGAAACATTACTAACCTTCTAGTTTCCAGCTTTCCATGTCATTTTTCCATGAAAACTGCTTCTTAAACCAAATATTGATATTAGTCATTAGTGGTTTCTGTAACCACACCAAAATTTTCCCAAAACAGAGGTTCCTAAACTTTTTGTCATCACATCTCCTTTTAGTGCAACCTTAATATGTTTACCTTTAAACATCCAGTCATCAAAATGAATGAATACAAATGAGCAATAAAAACAATACAAGGAAACTTTGGAAAGTATGGATTTATTTTAACAATATACAATTTGCAGGTTCTTCATATCTCCTCTTTGTGTTTGCACCGCATAGTTTGCAAAATCCTGCCTTAGGGTTTATGTTATTTTATTATTTTATTTTAACAAGAATGCTTTTAATACAGTCATAAAAACAAGAAATTCATTATTTGGCCCAGAGAAATAAAATGCTTGTCCTTTGTGTATACAAACCAGCCATGAATGTACTGTATATTCATAGTCTAGATATTATAAGAAATTCTAAATATAACATGAAGCCCACAATATGAAATATACCACTGTCCCACACGGATTTTTACTACATGTTGATAATGCATAGAAAATGAGTAGTATATGTATCATAGTAGTTTATATATACCCAGAGATATCATTCTCTTTTATTTGTAGTTTAGACACTATCCTTTAGGATATTGAAGAGCCGTTTTATGCATATTTCCTAATAATGTATTCCTACTGAATTCATAATGCTTAAGTCTACAAGTTTATGCCCACTTATCACCACTCTTTATCACCCATCCTGGTCCACTTGTGACTATATGACTGTAACTTTGTCGCTTGTATCCTTACAACTTATATTGATTGTTTCCTAGTATGATTTGATTGCTTATTGTACCCTATGACTATTATTAAGTGTTGTACCTTATGATTCTTGACTCTTGATGAATGTGTCTTTTCTTTAATGTACACTGAGAGCATTTGCACCAAGACAAATTCCTTGTGTGTCCAAACACACTTGGCCAATAAAGAATTCTATTCTATAAAGAATTCTACTTATCTGAGTATCCTAATTTAATTCACTGCAGCTTAGTTCTGGATAGACTTATTCATGTTTGCTAAGTAATTTTCAGTTCTTTATATATCAGATATTTTAAAAGCATCTTTTTCCACTGTCATAATTTTGAATGTGAATAACCATACAATTGTGAAAATGTGGTCAACTAACATTCAAAGAGAAATTGTGCAAATCAACATGAGTAATTACCATTTAGTTCCAACTATTTACTGAATACAAAGTAAACTGCATTTGATTTCCACTGAAATTTTCTAGACTTAACTTGCCCGTGGTTCACTTTATATGTTGATTTCAATGGTTCATAAATTCATTTAATTTAGCCTGATTCTGACCAAGGAAATGATCATTGTGTTTAAGAGATGATAGTATGCTAACTTAGATATCTAGATTCATAGTGGAAAATTTTTCAATACAAATATATTGCTTCTATTTTCTTTCATTCTAAATTACAGTATTTAAATGTATACAATTTGGAAAGTGATTTTTTTTGCATCCAATACAATACATTAGTAGCAGTATTGAAAGATGGTGTGCTACAAATAGTAATAACAGACTTCATCAACAAAATAGTTGCTCTTTCACTCCCAAATTCCTCTATATAGCCTGACTTTGCTCTGTGCAGTCTGGAAAATCAAAAGCAAATTGCAAAGGATACTCGAAGTTTGTAGGAGCACGAAGAGAGAAAACAGTTTCTTGGAAACATTTGCACTCAAGTCTGCTCATGAAACGTTGGGTGTCACTGTTAATTTTACTGCTCTGATTTAAAATTGAAGTACAGATTATTTAACAAGCAAAATCTATGTATTTATTATAAACTTTGTTAGAGTGGATGATAATATTGAACAGTTGTGCTATCAAAATAATAAAAGTCCAGGATTCTATAAGAATATGTATCATAAAATCAGATGCAGATACATATTTATCATAAATTTGTAGTTTATGATGAAACCAAAGGTAATTCCCATTTCACTGAATTCAATCCAATCATAAATGCATTCAAAAATCTTAAAGTGTTTATTAACTTAGAGGCAGTCTTGCTTTCAATTTCATTCTATCATCTTTCAGTTTGACAATTTCTCTTGATTCATTTTGGGACAGGAAAATATACAAAGACAAACTTATTAATTCTACATACTGCATACTACATACAACACTGAAAATATATTTTCTCTTCCATTTTGAGTCCTCAAAACTTAGGACATTTATGCTGCAAATGTTAATGCACATTAGAAAATTTGAGATTTGGACATTTGAAGAAGTAATTGCACAATAGCTCTGCATGTGGTAATTCCAGAGCATAGTTCAGTATACATTCAAAGTCAGTCTTAAGTAATGCTATGTGTGGCAAATAATTATGATGAAACATCCATGATACATATGCTTTTAGTTATATAAGAAACCAGGTATATATAAGAATATGAAAATAGCTCTAAAAAAAAGAACAATTTTAATTCCAAAGTCTATCAAAAAACCTCAGTTTTGAATGCCATATTTCACGGATGAAACCTCAAAGATATTTGTTTGATCTTCCATGCACAGACAAATCATCAAAAGTTGGAATGTTTATCAGTAGTGGCATTCAAATTTTTTTACTACCAGTTCTGTGAGTGTGGCTTGGTGGGTGTGGCAGGGGAAGGATACTGCAAAATCCCATTCCCTCCCCACCCCATTAACCTGCTTTCCAGATCCGTTCTCCTGTGCAGGGCAACAAAAGAAGACTCTGCCAATCAGCTGGAACTTGGGAGACAGAGAATAGATGATGGTGGGGCCAATCAGAGGTGGTATTCCGAACTATTCAAAATTTCTGCTACCGGTTCTCCGAACTACTCAAAATTTCCGCTACCAGTTCTTCAGAAATGGTCAGAACCTGCTGAATACCACCTCTGATGTTTATGAAGATATGTAATACCCATAATACAAGCCCAGAGTAGTTTACATATTCATAAACATTATATGTTCAGTAAAACATTTTAAATGTTTATATGCTAATTGATAACATTAATTAATCAATGTTTTTGTCAATTAGCTGGTAGTTAGGTAACTCATTTTGTATTAACTCTCTAACTGATCTTTCCAATATAAAACATTCAACATCAAACCATTAAAAGAATAGAATTACTAAGGAGTTATTTTTCTCTCTCTCCCTCTATCTCTCTCTCTCTCTTTCATACACATATCTATTTACATTTTATCATATGTATAGAGATAAATGTGCACATAATAGTACAGGACATCATTGCCTTATAAATAAAAAACAAATGGAAGCAGCCTTTTTGTTATATGAAGGAAAAGTTGAATGTAAAAACTACAGTAGAGAGGTGTTGGTTTGTCAAATGTGCTTAGGAAAGCATTTGGTAGAATTTTCATTCTAAAATATAAAAGGTAAATGTAAAACTTGGGAAGTAAGACAGGAATTATACAGATCAAAATTTTACTCTTCAGTAGATCACTGAAATATCTACTGCAAGTTGATTTGATTAAAAAAAGCATATGATAAAGTGAATGCACCTGAATTATGTAATGTTTTGCATGAAATATAAGTTTATTGCTGGATGTGATATAAGCAGTTTATTTATTTATTTATTTATAAATGAATTTTTTATAGTTGTGTAGCTCACAAACATACATAGACACACAGAGACACAGGGATAGAGGAAGAGAGAGATACTCTAGGAAGCATACACGAAGTCTAAAATAAGTTAATACATACTAAACAGTGATTGGCATTATCATTATTAGAAACATTAAAAAACTGAAAAAAACTAAAGAGATGAAATATTTGGCAATGATATGTTAGCAATAGTGGAGCCAATTCATTAATTTACCATTCCCCTGGATTCTCTAGGCCTGAGGGCACAACCAGATTTTGAGGGATCTTCAGAAAATGAAAGGGTTGAGTAATAAATATATTATATAACTATAAGATGTAGGAAAGCATTCATAAGAATTAATTGAAGTGAATGGTTCAAAGGTAGAAAGTAAGAAAGGATTGTGTAATATCTTCTTTGTTGTTAAATGCATATATAATTTCAAGATTATATGGTATTGTTATGAATATATGCTTTATATGCAGATGATGCAATTTTTTTGGTCTAATTGTTTTCAATGAACATTACATGTATATTGCAGTGAAAAATATGGATCTGAAAATTGTATCAGAGACTGAAAATTGTGTTTGACAGGTAAAATGAACAATTGCAAGTCATACATAAATGATGAAAACTCAGACAATTGGATGAATTTGTGCAGCTTGGTCAAATGTTTACTACAGATGGGACAAGGGATGGAGAAAACTGTTGACATGAAAATTCTCATCAAAACATAATTGCTAATGTGCAGAGATTAATTTTATAACTTCTTTGTTGAAAGAATGAAAAAACAGGTATTTTACAGTATGTTGTTTCTGTATTATTATATGGTAGTGAAGGTTAGGTATGAGGAGAAAAATAAAATAAGTTGAATACAGTTAATATTGGTTATTCAGAAAATATAAAACAAAAAGAGATAAGGTCAAGGATGATTGAGTTATAAATGAATAAGGCATCAACAAAGGAGTGTGGCTATATAAAATAAGCACTTTGAGGTGGTTTGGTCATATAGAGGGAATGAATGGAAATCATAAAGAAAAAATATGAGGGAAAATGAATGGGCTAAAAAGAGGTGAAAAGAGAAAATCATGATTGGATGGAGTTCATAAGATCTTCAAAAAGAAAGAATGAAAGTTTTACATTATACAACCAGAGATCAAATTCTACCAGGTTTGGACTGGTTTGGATGAATCAGTAGTTCCGGTAATCATTTGGCCCTGCCCGCCCACTGCCACTGCCCTTTTCCTGTGCTTTATTTCCTCATTTTTGACCACAGTTGATTCACACGGCAGAGTGGTTTGCTCCGCATCAGCTGTTTTATTCACTGGACTGCAGCAGAAAGTAAGTATTATAGCTAAAAATTGCCTTTTCTAAATGCTATGTGCACACGCAAAGCACATGCTCACTGAACTGGTTGTTACACTGATTGAATCGCACCACTGTATACAATGAATTGGTATATTAACATTGGTATGAATTGGTATATCAATATGGTATAAGTAAGGATGATTTGGAAGGAGAGAATTTTTTTTTTGAAAGATAGGCCGAATGATGTTGACATAAACCAGATTTAGTTAGCTATTATTTTCATTACTGTTAATGCATATCTTAAATTTATGTGGCCCACTAGTAATCATTCTTTTTCTCTGTGTTGTGTATCACAGAGAATAGTATGAAGGGCTTGCATGCATGTAACTTAATTAAATTCTTGCTTCGCAGTCTCATTTCAAACCATAGACCATTAGAAATGGGTCCATCAACCATATTTGATGTCATTATTTGTTAATTAGGTGTTACAGGTCATGGTTTGTATTTGTACAAATGGAAAAGCAGAAGAAAAAGAAGAGGGTAGAAGCAATGGAGATTTACATTTATTTATTCAATTTCTACCTGCCGCCTACCTCAATCCATTTGACCCCAATTGAGATAATGGAACATGTGAACCAAAATATCTATTTGGTTCAATATTATATACTTTTCGCAATGTTCAAGTCATTGTTTGAAGAATTATCCAAATTAATTCACTGGACTTTTTGAATGATAATTTTGAGAGATCATCTACTTTAAGGAAGGAAGCAATGGCAAATCACTTCTGAAAAACCTTGCCAAGAAATCTGCAAAGACGTGACCAGGCAGTCTCTAAGAACCAGATACAATTGAACAAAAGAAAAGAAATATTTTAACAACATTCTGTTTTGGCATGTCACTTATCATATAAGTCATGTTAGTTTTCCTTATTCTGTTTCAAGGAAAATTCTTTCTTTTGTATCTTTTGCATTGGAATTCAACTGATAAAATCATTTATTGAGTCAAAATTATACCCACTTCTCCTGCCTGATCTTTCAATTACAGAGAATTTGTTATTAATGGTATAGGATATTAATAAATATTCAAGAAGATATGTGCATCTTGAATAAAAACAAACAAAATAGAGCAGCTTGGGCCTCGAACACTTAATTCTTGATTTTCAGCACAATAAACTGAAAAGATTATGTCAGTAGGATTGTTAAAATAGGATCTCTGAAGTTACTTCTCAAAAATGTGGGACTAACTTTGGAATGATTATAATGATTTATTTTTCAGTAATAAGATTCCCATTTCTTGGAAAGTAAAAATAATACATGGGGTCTTCAGAAAGTTCAAACTAGAATGTTATTCTTTTAGTGCACAGATCATAGACAATGCAAGCATTTAGAGAAACAAACTGTTTTCATATTGTGTCTTACATCATAAGGTGCTTTAAACATATCAACATAAAAAGATAACTTGATCTGAAGTGTTAAGAAGGTCAAATGAGTTGTTGTGTCCCCCCTCTCCACCACCCCAGGAAAGAAGTGGATAGAACTGGGTTGAACATCATCTTATATATAACAGGGGAAGAGGGAGGATCTAGTACAAACAAAGGAGGAGAAAATATTCTCTTTTTTACTACTCCCTCTTTTAGAAAAGAAACCACAGGTGGGATCCATGAAAGCTTATAGAAGTCAAGAGAGGTCAAAAACCAATTTTCTCACTTGTTGGAAACACCCTACTGATTCTTTGTAGAGTATTTCCACCAACCCACCCACCCCTTCTTCTTCATCTTTTTTTATTATTATTCTTGGTCATAGAAGAAGCTTAATAGGCAGTCATATTATTGTCCTGAATTTTCAAAGCCTAGTGGCATGGCATTTGGTTCATAGATTCAATCCTAGCATTAATATAAAACTTGGTGGCTTCAACGTTGCTTGTTTATTCAAAGGAAAAGTTTTATTGGACATTAAAACTAAAACAAGTAGATTTCCATGCAAAACTTTAAATTAATAGTTTCTTCCCTATCTAATTGATTTAAGTCATGTAGTCTTTAAACCCATTATTATACTTTAATACTTATGTGCTAGAGTAAGATAGGAAAGCTAAACAATTAAAATATTTTTGTTCATATAACACAATGATTATGAAATAAGCCTTTCTGCATTTTTTAATTGAAGTACAAATAACTTTTTCCAAACTTAAAATACATATTATTTAAGATCTTCCTTTGTGTGTAATGAATGCATACAGGAAGTTTTTTTCTAATAAATTGCATACAAATGATATTAGAGAGGATAGTAAAAGAGATATTAAATTTCTTAACAGCAACAGAAAAAAATCATGATGCCTTTATCCTTTTAAATGGAAAAGAAAAAAAAATTTCATAATCAAACTATTTTTTATTAATAAGGTAAAGTATAATAAAAAAGTAAAAACAAAGGAAAGAGAGGAACACATGGACATATGTAAAATAAGTAACACATGGACATGTGTAAACTTTACACTAGAATGAAAGAAGAAATTGGTAATTATAAAAAAGAAAAAAATTAAATGGGAAACCAATAAAAATTATAAGCAAAAATATTCTAGTTGCCCTAGGCCCTTTCTACCCAACCTCTTCTTTTTTTCTCCCAACCACTAATTTCTACTGGCTACCTGAGATTATTGCTTATTTTAATTAATTATTTTTTTAAAAAAAAATCGTTTTTATTACATTTTTAAAAAATACAAATCTCATTCATGTTTGTGGCAATGTTTTGGCATTGACAAATACATGTATCTTATATACCTCATTATATACATCATTATCATATATATCAACAGTTATCTATGTCATATATGTTTTATTATATATATCAACAAATACATATATCTTAAATACCTTATTATATACCTTATTATCATTTTATTATATATATCAACAAATATATATATCTTATATAACTTATTATAAATATCTCTACATTAACAATCTCTTAAGGTCTCACTTTATTTACAATAATCCATTCTTCCTAATCTTTGTATCTATTTTTAGCCATTCATACCATTTATCCCATATTGCGGAATATTCAAAATTCTCCTTATCTTTCATTTCTAATGTGAGCTTATCCATTTCTGTGCATTCCAATACTTTTTGTATGACTAAATCTTCTGGGAATATTGGCTCCATTACATAATTGTACAAAAGCTATTCTGGCTGTTGTCTGAATGTGTAATTATGGAAAGGAGTTAATTATTTTAAACAATTTATTTTTCTCTTAAAAAAAAAAAATAGGTAAGAGTGTCCTAGTTAGACTTGCTCTGTATTGTATGTAGGAAAACCATTTTTACTTGAATTAAGTTATACTTCTGCTATGATACGGTGAATTTTTCCATTGCCACAAACAGTACTCCTAATCTTGCATTTCAGCAAGGTTTTTTTTTTTCAAACATTCAAATATTTCTTCAAAAATGATTCTTTCTGCTGTCAGAAGTTATATTAATAAGTTGTGATGCTTTTCATTTATATTCTCTAGGATTGTATCTTATAAAAATAAGTGGTTTATATTCTAATTTTATTTTGAGAATTTTATATCTATTTTGGTGTATTTCTTTGGTGTTAGAGAGATGTTTGAATCTCTTTGCATCATCACCACATATGGTAAAATGTCCCTTCTTTGTTTGACATTTATAGCAGCATAACTTCTAAAAAGTAAATACATAGATACAAAATTGATATTAGCCTTTGAATAAAAATAGCAGAAAACTGGAATGAATAGGTGAACAATAAATTTTACAATTAAAATTTAGATTTATGTATAATACTTACATCAGCCTGCATAAAGTTAAAAAGTACTAAATGTTCACAGATGTTCATTGTAATAAAATATTTTGACAGTACCAACATATGGGACAGTAGTTTAGTGTTACCAAAACAAATCATTCAGACAGAGCAGGCAATTCATTTTGTTATGTTGCTTGGGGTTTTGTTGTCTTCAGTAGTTTCAAAAATCTTCCTGTGACTTGAACATAAAAACTAAGTGCATAGTTATCCTATTTCTCTATACCAGCATTTCTTAAATGATTTTTCTCTCAGAACCCTTCTCACTTTTAAAAATTAAGAATGACTTCAGAAAGGCTTTGGTTATATTTATAGAAGTTTGTTTATATCAGTTATATTTGTTGATATTTACCATATTATATTTAAAATTAACACATTGACTACAGGTACATAATTTAATAGGATTTTTAATAGAATCCCATAATTTAATGGGATTTTAATATTGTATTATTTTTCAACAAAGGCTGGCAAATAATTTTGATTTTTATTTATTATTTATTTATTTATTTATTTCTAAGTTTTATATACCGCCCTTCTCCCGAAGGACTCAGGGCGGTGAACAGCCAACTAAAATACAAATAAACAAAGTATAAATTATTTAAAAAAGAATTAAATACTAGACTGTCCCAAATCTAAAAACCCCAATTAAAATCAATAAAACATCATACCCCAGTCCCAAGTAATCTAAAAACCCCATTTAAAATCCCATTAGTCAGCTCAGGCCGGCCTGCTCGAAGAGCCAGGTCTTCAGGTCACGTCTGAAGGCCCTCAGGTCACTGGTCGTTCGTAATCCAGGGGGCATCCCATTCCAAAGGGCGGGTGCCCTCACAGAGAAGGCCCTATTCCTCGGGGTCACCAGACGACACATAGAAGGCGTCGGGACCCGGAGGAGACCCTCTCTGTGGGAGCGCACCGGTCGGTGGGAGACTACTGGCAGAATGCGGTCTTGTAAGTATCCTGGTCCGATGCCATGGAGCGCTTTAAAGACCAAAACCAGTACTTTAAAGCGAACCCGGAAGGCCACTGGCAACCAATGCAGCTCGCGCAGGAGGGGCGTCACGTGGGAGTATCTCGACGCCCCCATAACCACCCGCGCGGCTGCATTCTGTACCAGTTGAAGCCTCCGAGTGCTCCCCGCAGGGAGCCCCATGTAGAGGGCATTACAGTAGTCCAGACGGGAGGTGACCAGGGCATGAGTGACTGTGTGTAAGGCGTCCCGATCAAGAAAGGGCCGCATCTGGCGTATCAGGCGAACCTGATAAAAAGCCCCCCTGGAGACGGCCGTAATATGCTCTTCCAAAGACAGCCGTACATCCAGGAGGACACCAAGATTGCGTGCCCCTTCTGTGGGGGTCAAGATCTCATCCCCAATAGCCAGCGATGGAGTCAGCTGACTATATCGGGCCGCCGGAAACCACAGCCACTCGGTCTTGGAAGGGTTGAGTCGAAGCCTGTTCTCGCCCATCCAGTTCCGCACAGCCTCCAGGCAACGGGCTATAACCTCCACAGCATCGTTGGGGTGGCTTGGGGTGGAGATGTAAAGCTCCAGTGTCATCAGCATACAGATGGCATTTCACCCCAAAACCACGGATGATCTCTCCCAGCGGCTTCACATAGATGTTGAACAGAAGAGGGGAGAGGACCGACCCCTGAGGCACCCCACACATGAGGGGCCTAGGGGTGGACCTCTCCCCCCCCGTCAACACCAATTGCGAGCGGTCCGAGAGGAAGGACGAGAACCACCGCAAGACGGTGCCCCCAATTCCCAACCCCTACAACCGCCGCAATAGGATACTATGGTCGATAGTATCAAAAGCCGCCGACAGATCTAAGAGGACCAGGACAGAGGAATAACCTCTGTCACGGGCCCTCCAGAGATCATCTACCAACGCGACCAATGCTGTTTCAGTACTGTGCCCGGGCCTGAAGCCCGATTGGAACGGATCTAAATAGGATGCTTCCTCCAGATACTGAGGGAGCTGACGCGCCACCACACTCTCAACAACCTTCGCCACAAAGGGAAGGTTGAAGACAGGACGATAGTTATTCAAAAGAGCCGGGTCCAGGGAAGGCTTCTTGAGGAGGGGCTGCACCACCGCCATTTTCAGGGCGGTCGGAAGCGCCCCCTCCGTCAACGAAGCGTTAACAATCCCCTGGAGCCAGCCTCGTGTCACCTCTCTGGAGGTAGAAACCAACCAGGAAGGGCACGGGTCCAATAAACATGTGGTGGCATTCAGCCTCCCCAGAAGTCTGTCCACACCCTCGGCGGTCACAGGATCGAACTCTTCCCAGATAACCGTCTCAAGACCTGCCCCGGACACCTCCCCCAGGACCACCCAACTGGAGTCCAGCCCATCCCGAATCTGGGCGATTTTATCATGCAGAAATCGGGAAAACTCTTCTGCTTTACCCTGCAAGAGGTCCTCCCGCGCTCTCGGCTCAAGCAGGGAGCGGGTCACTCTAAACAGGGCAGCAGGCCGATTTTCTGCAGACGCAATAAGGGCGGAGAAGTGTGAACGCCTCGCCGCCCTTATCGCCACTAGGTAGGATCCTAATATAGGACCTCACCTGTGTCCGATCAGACTCAGCACGACTGGCCCTCCAGATGCCCTCCAGACGTCTTTTCCGGCATTTCATCCCCCTCAGCTCCCCCGTAAACCACGGAGCCAGGTGGGATCTATGCCGAGTCAGAGGTCGCAAAGGCACAACTCGGTCCAGAGCCTCCGCGGCCAACCTATCCAAGGTGGCCACCAAGTCTGTGGCCGAGTTATGAGCCAGAGTTTCAGGAAATGGCCCAAGCTCCATCTGGAACCGTTCCGGATCCATCAGGCGCCTGGGGCGGAACCATCTCCTCGGCTCCGCCTCCCTGCGATGGGGGGTGGCGGCACCGAAGTCCAGTCTAAGAAGAGAATGATCGGACCATGACAAGGGTTTTATAACTAGATCTCCAACGCGATCATTCAACCACTGACCAGAGGCTGAAAATCAGGTCCAGTGTGTGTCCCCCCGTGTGAGTGGGGTCAGAAACTAATTGGGTCAGATCCATGGCCGTCATGGAAGCCAGGAACTCCCGGGCCACCCCAGAGGTTTCCCCGAGCGAAGGCAGGTTGAAATCACCCATGACTAAAAGCCTGGGGGTTTCAACCGCCAGCCCGGCTATCACCTCGAGGAGCCCGGGCAGGGCCGATGACACGTGGCAGGGAGCCAGGTACGTTATCAACAGGCCCATCTGAACCCCCCGACCCCACTTCACAAAGAGAGACTCACAACCAGCCGTCTGAGGAACAGTGGCCTCCCTAGGACAAAGGACTTCTCTAATAATCGCCGCCACCCCACCACCCCTTCCCTGAGACCTCGGTCGATGGAATGCTTGGAAACCTGGTGGGCAAATCTCTACCAGAGGGACACCGCCCTCTGGGCCCAACCAGGTTTCGGTGACCCCTGCCAGGTCCGCACCCTCCTCCTGAATGAGATCGCAAATCAGGGGGGCCTTGTTAACGATGGACCTGGCATTACATAACATCAGCCGGGTACTCAGGGCCTGAGACTCTGCACAACCAGGCCTGCCAGACGGGTCGGGAGGGTCGGAGCGCGCCACCGCTTGGAGACAGCGGGCACGCGATCCCCTAACTTGATATGGCCCTCTACCCCCGTCATATCTGCCCCTCCCACTTATGGTGCCAATGAAACCCACCCCCTGTGTTTGCCCCCATGACTCATGACCCTCTGGGTTCCCCCAGACGTGCACTCCAGCCTGGCTGACTCCAAATCCCCCCGGGCTATCCCCCAAACCCGGACCGGGTACCCTCCCTAACCCCAATAAATTTCCATCCCCCAACCCTCTCTTCGTCGCCCTCCCTAACCTCGATAAAACCCCGAATAAAAATCTAAAAAGTTTAAAACCCCCTCTAAAAATCCTTTTTTGATGGCCATGCCACCTCTCCGGATCCCAGGAACCGTCCTTGAGGTAGGCCATCGATAGACCGGAGGGCCACTCCAGGGAGTGGGGGACCCTCCCGAGGGTCTTCTAGCCCTCGCCGTCGTCGGATCAGGGACCACCACCGAGATCACCGGCGTCCTTCGGGCCAGCCAGTCCTGTTGTTGCCCCTGCCAATTGCATCCCTCAATGGATGGGGGCCAAGGGGGGGGGGCAGGTCCACGTCCGTCGTCACTACCGCCGCGGCCTCCGTAAAATCGCCGCTGCCGCCGTCCCAAAAGATCACCCGGGCGGCCTCCCGGCGGCTCCTTCGACGCCCCGAACGAAGAAAGTCTTTGAGAAAGTCTTAGGGGACCTCCAGGATTCCTAGGATTGCACTTTAGGAAACACTGCTCTGTATTATTCTGACAGGTAGAGGAAAGAATACAAGTATCTTCTTCTAACATCAGAAAATTCTCTGAAGAGAGAATCCAAAAATATCAAGGAAGAACATCAGGTTGCAACATTTCTCTGCATGTAATAAGCTTTGGATATTTCCCACATGCCTCGTACAATATTTTCAAATGATGAAATCTTGTACTTCATGGCTTTGTTAGATGAATTAGGAAATCAAAGAATCCACAGTATAACTAGTCTTCATTTATTAATTCATTCATCTATTTATATGCTGGAATCTTATGCCAAAGTCCTTCAAGAAATTACCAAACAACAGAAATATTTCAGACATGATCTGAAACAGAAATGCAATCGTATATCTGAGCTTATAGCAGTAAAATCACAACAAATTGACCCAAACTATTAACTTAGAAGACTTCAAATGTCATTTTAAATAAATTAACCTTGAATTGTTCCTGGAAATATACCATGAATAAGAATCAGTTCCAAAGATTTTATAGCTCAGATTTCCATCACAATCTCTAGATGTCTATGCAACTTTACCTCAGACAGAGAGGAAATATGAAGCTATGAATTTTTATATAAAATACTTTTTTAAAAAAAGCAAAAGATAAAATGGAGAGCCTTTCCAAAACTGTATTAATGGAAAAATCCACTATACATGAAAAATTGTAAAAACAAATGCTTAGTGCTGGTAATAGTATATTGCCTAGGACTGGACAAACCTAAATTCAAATCATGGAAGCTTTCCAAGTTACCACTTGTCACTCAATCTCTCAAGATTCAAAGAGAGAGATCACTTTAAAAAAACTGGGATATACATTCAAATACTGTAACAAGGGAAATAATATTACAACAAACTTCCTATCCATTCATTTTAAGAAGCACATTTCATGTAGCCGCAAAAGCTTAATATTTCAGCATAGTGGTTTTTAAAATGTCATTTCATTATTTTTTCTGTGTTATGAACATGTCTTTTAACTATTGTGCTATTATTGTTTATTCTCTTATTAAATGGTCTTGAAATCTAGTCACAGAACAATCCAAACAAATATATAAATAGAGGAGTGGAATTGTCATTGAATGACCATTTCAAGATTCACCAAAAATTATTGTATTTCCATGCTTAACAAATAAAATGAACCTAGACTTTATATCAAGTGTTGTAGTATTATTATAAATAACATTCAGTGCTCTCCATACCTAGTTATTAAATATAACAATGCTGCTTTGGTCTAGTGGTTAAGGCATCAGGTTAGAAAGCATGAAAGCATGAATTCTAGTCCCACCTTAGCTATGAAAGCTAGTTGGGGACCTTGAGCCAGTCACAACTCTTAACCCAACTCAATTCATAGGGTTGCTGTTGTGGCGAAAATAGGAGGAGAAGGGAATGTTGGATATGTTTGCCACCTTAAGTTATTTGTAAAAATAATAAAGTCAAGAAATAAAAAAATAAAAATGTAAATGAAGACTGATAAATTTCATGGTCTCCTGAGTCTGCTACAGAACTACAGATCTTTCAGGTCTGTTTCAATAGAGAAATGTAGCAGAAGCATTCAAAGTGCACTTTGTCCTAGCTTGATACATCCTGCCAAACAAAGTGGAAGTATTTTGAGCCAATGTGGCTATGCGAAGGGCCATGATGACAGAATACTGCTATTTGATTCACTTTTCTTCATTCCCCTATCTGTGTAGTCTGAGCACTGTGTTATAAGTTTTGAAGTGGGACAGATCTTTGAACATCTTTATTTATTTATTTATTTATTAATCGCACTTTTATACCGCTTCCTCTCCCAAAAAGGGACCTTTGATATCTTTGACCTTTGATATCTTTTTCTACCCTTCTTTATTTTTTGACATGTATCTTTATATGGCCATGTTCTCTAGGTCCTGCCCATCTTGCCTTTGGTGTCAGCCTGAGTGTAACCACATGGTTTCTTGATATATTTCAGACTTGCATTACCATAACTAAACTACATCTTTTATGTATTCTAACTAATCAGATTGGTATGACTGCATTTTTGAGGATTCTAATCATGTGAAGAATTAGTTAATATATCTGAAGTAAATTGTATACTATATAGACAGAGAGAACAGATGATATTCCATGTTCAAATACAAGAAAAAAGTTGTTCAGAGTGTGCAAGACATAAATGTAGCCTGTCTGCAATTCCTTAAATCAATTTAAAACCAAATATATATTTTACCATAATTGCATAGCAATCCATGTATGTGCTTCTTAGGACACTCCAACTATGTTTATCAAGTATATTAATAGAGTCATGTGAATTAACATAGGTGTGTTCACTAGTCTAAGTCCCTATGATGTGTTCTTGTCAATTAGTCCCACATTTTTATATATGTGGGAAGGAAAGTTCAAGGAGTTCTTTGGAGCTCCCCATACAAAGTAGTATGAACATAGCTATATTTCTCCTTCAGACATTGTTCTTATCTTGTATATGTTTAAGCATCACTAAGTAATTAAATACACAGGTTAGCACAACATACTGCCATATTCCTGTACCGTTAGGATAAAGACTTAAATTTATGATAAAAATGAACCCATGTAAATGTGTCTGTATTACTGTAGTTATACAAAGTTCAAAGAGTTGAATTGATTTAAAGAATAGTAATTCATATTCCTTCCAATGAATCTCATCTTTGAATCCAATATTTTAACTAATTTGGACAAAGCAAGTAGACCACTTTGGAAAGAGTCAAAGGGGATTTGTACATTTAATACATTTTCTGGTGCTTTCTAATTTGCAGTTTCAAATGATAAATAGACTTTCCTATTTATTTAAATTATGGAAAGAATAAAGAAATTGGAGTGATGTAATAGGCACTGTGATATTCATATTATATATAAAGATACAGATTATTCAACAGGCCAAGATTTCACACTAACAGGATTTTATCCCAGAAAAGCAAAGGAAAGAACTTACTGTTTAAATGTGTTAAATTTCAGTGGGCATTTTCTGAATTTGTTGACCATGTAAGACATACTTGTCTGTTCCTACCTACCAAAATTATGGAATAAGTTTGTGATAGCATGTTGCAAGTTCTGACCTTTCATACTTTGTCTTAGCATCATATTTACTTATTTATTTGTATGTTTATATTGAAAACTATATAATTGCCCAAATCACACATAGGTGACTCCAGGTGTTTTGCCAAAGTTTAAAAAAAATCACTGAATAATAAAATCCATTTTTTAAAAAAATACCCAGCCCCACTACCCAAATGCAAGTATGTATGGGTGGAGTTTGCATCATAACACTGCAGCATACATTTCACCACTCAAACTTGTGATTTTCTCCATAGAAGTCCATGACTCAGCTTCAACATCACATGCTAACTGGGTATATACAATACAGAGTTTGTTTCAAGACTGTCAACAAACTGTTGGAACGTTGACATCTTGCCATTGCCCAACTCCACTTTCTAAAATAAACAAACATCTATGCTTATAAGATCTATGCTGTCTTTTTTCAACTGGAACATTTATGATGAAGTTCTGGTGGTCATTCAAATCTATGCTTTAACATTTGCACTACGTTTGCTCTGGGAATTGCCACTATAGATCTTTCTGATCCAATCTTCTTCATTGATACTGAATTCAACTAGAGTCAATAATTTGTTCCCCTGTGGGCTCACTGGGAATTGGAAGCAAGATGTTTGAAATCATGATTTTATTTCAGAATCTTGGGATTCATTCCTGGAAAACAATCTGTAACAATTTCAAAATGATAAGAGGTACTGTTAGCATTTTTATTTCTTATTGACTACAATTCTGGAAATAATAACAAGATAATGTATATCCACAATGTGCATATACAATTCCTACAATTGGTAGGAAATTTCAAGCTCTTCTGGTGTTCTATGAGCATGTAATTATTTAACATTTCTAACTTCCTATCAGTTGTGTTCTACTTAGGCAACAGTAAAATCACAAAGTTCTCTTTTTCCCTCTGTCTGCCTGACTTTCTGTCTATCCCCTTTGATTCTCTGATACTTCTCTTCTACTTCAGGCTGGTCTGTTTAATAGTGTGAGGGAGTAAGGCAGAGATCACCAATGATCCTTTAGACCTCAATACTTGCCTAGATTGCAATCTTCTGTCTGGCCTTGTCAGATTTCAAAGCCCTGATATTCAGAGATAGTGGGAAGTGATGGAGTCTTCTATTATTAATCTACCTTTTGCGACTGTAATGCTATCTTGACCTCTGGGAAAATAAGTTGCTCTGTTGCAGTTACGAAGGACATAGTCTTTATTTTACATATTCTAGGAATGGGAAAGATAAAACCAGTGGTACAAACCTTAATGATACCAGGTCAGAAACTGTTAAATGATGAAATTTAATAAATGATACAAATTTCCATTGGGAACTTTTCAGAATCAGATAAAAAAAACATTTACATACATTTGCTAAAATACAGTAAACAGAGATAGTCAATACAACACAGAATATCTTCTATCATTAATACTATTTCATCCAAGTTTCCAAATGATAAAACATAAGTAAAACAACACAGAATGCTTGAAATACACAATTTCAGTCATCTCAGGAATGCCATATAATTTGGAATCAAAACCATCCTAATTTTCATTTTTTATACATTTTTTTTTATGCCATCCTTTTGGCAGTCCCTACAGGCAAACAAAACTAGACTAGCTTGAAAGAACAACCATTCTTCTTATTTCCAAATATTACTAGACACAGAAAACAAATGTTTCTGTTATATCTTTTTAAATCATATAAGTAAAGGAAGAAAGAGGCATTGTCTTGCTATTCTGAAAAGGTAATATTTAGATAGAAGGATGGAGGTAGTTAGCCCCATGATAATAATAACAATTATAACCATAATAATGCAAATGGCAACTTTACTTGGAACAGGTTACATCTTGCAATAATACCTGTAACACCATCAAACATCCACATCTGCCTATCCCAGTTCCTTGGGAAGGAAGTAATAGGTAGATAAAAATGCCAAATCCAGTCTAAACATCTGGCTGAATGCAACAAATCATAATTCAATGAACTATAATAATAATAATAATAATAATAATAATAATAATAATAATAATCTTGAATCCTTGCCAAAGACAATCAAGGAAAGCACTTGAAAACAACAGAGATGAAGGCTGATTATAGAAAACAAACAATAGTAAACCAGTTTGTTAATTGGAAGATGAGGCAATGCATGGTCAATACCTAAATAAAATAGAGGAAAAAGCTGATTAAAAAAAACTACATGGACTTCATTAAGAGATGCTCCTTCAGATATCAGGCTCCATGCCATGGAGGGCTTTAAAGGTCAAAACCAGCACCTTGAATTGGACCTGGAAACAGTCTGGATTGGATTGGCATTGTCTTCCTCCTAGGGCTGAAGAGATTGACTGGTCCAGGGTCACCCAGCTGGCTTTGTGCCTGAGGTGGGACTACAGCTCACCTCTCTTAGTTTTTATCCTGATACACCTAACTCTCATTAATTAGCCCGCATTTTTCTTTAAATTCAGAAAACACTTGTGGTGTATGTGTGTGGTGGGGAGGAGAGGCTCTTAACGGAATCGCAGCCTGACAAATAGTTGTCAAAACATTAGTGTATGCTGCAAAGGTTTTTCTAAGAGTGGAAATTCAAGAGTTATCCAGCACATTTAGAACTGTGTTATCCAGAGACCTCTCATGAAATAATTACATATGGGATTGTAAGAGGCATCCATTAATACTAGGCAGAAAATGTATCTTCTGTTTTCTTAACCAGTTCTCATTCAGTTGAGGAAAGAAATTTTGTTTTCTTGTTTCTTTCCAATTGTATCTGGCCATCCCATGAGATTCAGCAGAAAAGGCATGCTATTTCGACCACGGAGATACATTTGGAAGGTTTCAAAAGATGGACCTTGTCTAGTGTGGGTACATGCTTTATGGAGCATCCTTTTTCCCAAAACAAGGCTAGCTGCATCCCTGTTGATTTTCCACAGTCCCTCAAAACCTGGTTATGCTATCAGGCCTAAGAACCTCAGGAGACTAGTAAGAAACTGAAATGGCTTCATTGTTTTTAATACCTGCACAATTATCTCTTATCCTTATGGATTTTTTAAAATAATTGTTTTATATGTTATTTTGTAGTCTTGGAGTACGCTGCTCAGAAACATGGCTGAGATGGTCAACCATAGAAATTTAAATAAATAAATACTTTGCAAGGACACACACATACACACAAACACACACAATGAGAAGGAAACACATACAAACAAGGAGAAGGATGACCAGCAAATGTAGTTACTTTTTATTCTCCCTATCTTTTACAGGCCTAGGTGTGTGTCTACAATTGCTCAGTCTTCTCCATAAAGTCTCTATTTACTGTATGTCATGTGTACAGTAGCAATTTTCCAGATCATCAGACAATTGCGAGCGGGGGAGGAGGGGGGGATTCTGCTGGTTTTAAGACACTAGGAAATGCTATTTTATACTAAATTCTGATGCTGAACTGGTTTCTGTTTTTCCTCTTGTTGGTCTTGTCAGTCTTTAAACATGATTATCTGTAATGAATAAATGTCCATTTGTAAACTGAATATTTATATTTTTGACTAGTTATTTTTGCCAAATATAACAGATGTGTTTGAGATATGTTTTGCTTTCCATTACAGTATTTAAATTTCAATCTACACAATTCTGGAGACCTATAACATTGCTTAGATCTGGTTTAGAACTAAATACCAAACAATCAGCTATCTCCTTTATATGTTCCAACATAATTTGCTCTTATATCCTTTTGTCCTTTAAATAAATGGATAATTAAGGTACTCTAAAGCACTCTTGTATATAAGAATACTGTTAGAAACTGACACTGTTTTTCCAGAATGCCAGGATAGATGTTCCATATTAGTAGGCCATATTAGTAATGGAAAGCAGGGAGGAAAGTTAAAAGAGTAAAATGAGTTTGATGAATCAAAAACAAAGTAGTCTTACAAAAGGCATTTATTTACAAAAGACTGGGTTGATATTTTTCTGCGGTAACCTTATTTGCAATTGACACTGCAGATTTTATTTTTCACATAGCAGAACCTGGTGGCTATTATTCTTTCCTACAGGCTAAATTCACACATTCTCTCTCATTGGTCAATGGATTTTACTAAGCTGGTTTTCCATTAAGCTCTAATGGAAAGCAGGCTATTTTTCTTTGGTGTCCTGACCCATGTGCAATATTAGAATGCTATACCCTTCAAATATAATGACCTAATTAAATGTGGAATCATTCCTGAGATCAATATTTTTCTTTTTAATTGTTTTTAAAATATCTATGCCCTAGCAAGAGAAGTTCCCACGATACCTGGAAATTAAAACCACTGCATCTAAAACCTTGCTGTGATAAAGAACTGGAGGAGGGGATGATACAAACTGTAGATCTGAACAATAGCCAGAGCATTCTCTCTGCTGCTCAGCACATGGCTCTTGTGGTAGCAGTACCATATCAACTTTGTGAAGCCTTTCTCTTTAAAGAATAATGAGCCTATAATACATCTTCCTAGTTCCTGAATGATGTGGGAAAAGGAGGCAATTGTACTTTATATATTTATATTTGTAAACATATGCTTAAAATATCTTTATGATGAAATTCTTTCTGCTTTCCTTTATCATAAGGGATGGGCTGGGAATTACCATAGCTACTCAACTAAGTTGGTATGTCAAGTCACAAACCTCTGAAAAGAAGCAATTGTACACTAAATTACAATAAGAAATTGCAGGCAATTGTATTTCAATACCCCCCCCCCAATATTGGTCACAGGGTACTCTCTTTTCCTCTGTTACCTCCATCTCTCAATGAGTGACTGATATGAACTGTGCTCAAGGCTGTTTTTGATCTAACTGTTCATGTATGCACTTAGATCAGCTTATGGGACCACTTGAAGCTCAAAGAGAAATGAATCCTTTCAAGAAAGGAAAACAAATATCAAAAAGAGAAAGCATTAATAGCAGGAGGGTGGAGTTTGATAAAAAAAATACTTCCTTTTAAAAAAAAAGCTTTACTATTATAGTTCGATTTGATATCTTTACAAACTTAACAAGATCACAGTTAGATTTTCATTTATGACTTGTGTAGAAGAGCCAAGTTTTCTATTCAGATTTGAAATGTTAGAATTAGATTTCTTTCTTTAATGAAATAATGAAAACTATCTGTTAAACATTTTTTTAGAATAATAGTGAAAGTTGCTGAGTTTTCAAATGTTTTTAGGAAAAAACTATACAATGCCAAAACCATCTTATGCAGATGCATTAATAGCACAACATAGAAACCAAGAACATGGTTATATTATAAAAGTTACCTTGTGTACTTTTTGCATTGCCATAAACATTATTTATATTTATTCAAAAGTTTGTAGGTGATTTGTAAAGTTTTACTGAATTAATACAAGTATTGCTGTTTAATTATCACTGTTTAATTTAATTGTATTGCAAAGTTATATAACTGAATTATAATTTTATCTCTTCAGAAATAAGATTAATTGCAATCTACTTAACTCTTAAGCACACACGTTTGGTTTGAGTCAAGGAAACAGTACTTCCACATGGATTCAGTAAGTAATAGCATGTACTGTAAGAATCTAGCTATTGAAGGCTCAACAAGAAGACTGAATGCTAAAATGAATGAATGAATGAATGAATGAATGAATGAATGAATGAATGAATGAATGAATGAATGAATGAATGAATTGCACAAATACGTCCATGTTTCTATTCTTGGAGAAGCAGCCATTTCCTTGGGATTTAACTGAATGCCAGTGATATGATTATTTAGTGAACCCATGATAATTACAACAGTTTCACATTCCTCTCCTATCTAAGGTGCAGTGCAAATACCTGATGGTGCACTAATCAGAATTCCACTGAAATATTATTTGGGGGAAAAGGCAAAATCAATTTCTTTTCCATATAAACTAAGGTGAGTAGTTGAAAGAGATGTAATGAAAATTATGAGTGTTGCTTCAACTGCTATCAAGAAGATACTGTAAGGTGCTCAACAAAACCTTAAAAATCTAAATTCAATGGACACTGTGACAGTAAAAATACAGTTGTTTTATTTTTGCTTTGTTTTATTTTTTCAACTTGAAAGAAATTCCATAAGATAAATGTCATTTAGGACATTGATATTCTTTTGGGTGACAGAATACAGTTTTATAATGTCTCTGATATTAGTTTCTAACTTTTTTAGCCTGCTGAAATACAATTCTTACCATTCCCGTGCCATAAATTGCCCATGTGAATGTGCATGTATAAGTGCATACTACAAGGATTCAGTGGGCCATCTCTTTGAAATGTTAATTAGGTAGATTACTAGTGCATAGAAAATAAATAAATAAATCTGATCATCTTAAAACATAAAGCTTTTCTTCCCTAAGGTAAGTGCTAATGTGGAATTATCCAATAGTTCAAGTAAAACTTGCCATAATTTACTTAGCCCTAAATGGCCTTTCTGAGTTGGGCAAGATCAGTGTCTCTTTACTATTACTAAGTTCCAAATCTGAGGCCTGCTGTACAGGCTAGCGATGAATTAGCTCTTGCTAAATTAAGGAATATTACAGCCAGTAATATGACATTCTTTTTTATGACCATGGCTTGGGTTATAATGTGACAGGAAAAAAATGTAATGTTTCCAAAATGACAGTTTTTAGATTTGTGTTGCCTGAGGTAGTTGAGCTGAACAATAAACCATAATTTGATTGATGGAAAATTGAAGTGGTTCATCTAACTTGCCAGCCTGTCATACCCACAAGGCTTTAGTTTTGCATGTATGATGATGTATCGCAGTTGTAGAGATAATGTTGTTTGTATTATACATGAAATTTTTTTAGACACAAAAATGAAGACTTCATTACTCAGTAAAGATCAAAATATGCTACAAAGTAGTCCAGAAATCAGATTTGTTTCAGGATGGATTTGTAGATATAAATGGGCTCTTTTTGTGGAAGCAAATGATGAATAACATATGGCTGAGACTATTTTTATTTTCATGTGAAAATTGCCATTTCACTGATTGTGAAATTTTCAACTTAAAGATGGGGCATCTATACTCAAGAGAAATAATCAGACACATGCAGTTTTGTTTTTCTATAAAATTAACATTGCAGATTCCTAGACTGGTCAGCAAAAATCCTTTAAAAAGAACAATATTGTTTTTTCATGATTTCTAAATGCACTATTTGTTGAAAAGAAAAAATTAGACAAAGTGTGTGTATGTACAGTATTTATGTCTGTCTCTGTGTGTTTGTATATGTGTGTATGTTTTTGCATATGTGCAAATAGATGTTACCCAGTAGCTTTTTGAAAACTGTATTCCAATAAATGTTAACTTAAGTAGTAAGAATAAATTTTATATAAGTACAAATGATTTGATATACAATGCATGTAGAACTGCTATTACCGTAAACTTCACATAAATTATTGAGCAATAGTGCAAACCAAAGTTGTGCACTGTATCCTCAAAAGATTATTTATTACTCAGTGAGACACTTGACTTTCTATCACTGTCTGGAAGGGGAAATTTTACTCTGAATTACCAACATTAAACAATCTGATAAGTTAAGGGAAATTACAGCTTTCCACAGAATTACGCATCCAGAAGTCATGATATACTGTAGGTAGTCAATACAGGATTTAATAGATTTTTTAAAAAGTAGTATGAATTTTTAACTAAGTGCAGTACTAGACTTGTTATTTTCTCACAACAACAATCCTGTGAGGTAAATCGAGATGACAGAGAGTAACCAGCTCAATGACACTCAGTGATCATTGGATACTGAAGTCTCATTTGGGCAATAGCAGTTCTATGGGAAGATTTCAGAGGAAACATTCTTCTATTATCTAGACCCCCTCCAATCGGGTTTCATAGCACGGAGACAGCGCTGGTCGCGTTGGTAGATGATCTCTGGAGGGCCCGGGACAGGGGTTTTTCCTCTTTCCTGGTCCTGTTAGATCTCTCAGCGGCTTTTGATACTGTTGACCACAATATCCTATTGCGACGGTTGGGGGGCTTGGGAGTAGGAGGCACCGTTTTACGATGGTTCTCCTCCTTCCTCTCTGACCGTTTGCAATTTGTGTTGACAGGGGGGCAGAGGTTGACCCCGAGGCCCCTATTATGTGGGGTGCCTCAGGGGTCTGTGCTCTCGCCCCTGCTGTTCAACAATTATGTGAAGCTGCTGGATGAGATCATCCGTGGTTTCGGGGTAGAATTCCATCAGTACGCTGATGACACTCAGCTGTACATCTCTACCCCGGGCCACCCCAACAAAGCCCTCGAAGTGATGACCCGGTGCCTGGAGGCCGTGCGGAGTTGGATGGGTCTTAACAGGTTTCATCTCAACCTGACCAAAACCGAGTGGCTGTAGTTTCCTGCGCCCAGATACAGCCAGCTTGTCCCGTCGCTGGCCATGGGGGCAGAAATTTTGACCCCCATGGAAAGGGCCCACAATCTAGGTGTCCTCCTGGACATACGGCTGTCTTTAGAAGATCACATTACGGCCGTCGCCAGGGGCGCCTTTTGTCAGATTCATCTGATTTACCAGTTGCGGCCCTTTCTGGATCTGAACGCACTTTGCACAGTCACTTCTGCCCGCATCATCTCCCGCTTGGACTATTGCAACGCTCTCTACATGGGGCTCCCCTTGAAGAGTGTCCGGAATGCAGCCGCGCGGGTAATCTTGGGAGCCCTTGGAGCTCCCATGTAACACCGCTTCTCCGCAGGCTGCATTGGCTTCCTGTGGCCTTCCGGATCTGATTCAAGATGGTATTGATCGTTTTCAAAGTGCTCCATGGCTTTGGACCTGGGTACTTACGGGACCGCCTGCTGCCATCAACAGCCTCCCGCCGCCCAGTGCACTCCCACAGGGTTGGCCTCCTCGGGGTTCCGCCGCTTGATCGTTGCCGGTTGGCGGCCTCGAGGGTGCGGGCCTTCTCTGTGGGGGCCCCCTCCCTGTGGAATGATTTGCCCCGGAGATACGGGCCATTACCAACATTCAGACCTTCCGGCGCGCAGTAAAGACCCTGTTCTTTCAACAGGCCGGCCTGGCCCAGTAACGGTTTTTGGGGGTTTTAATTAACTAGGTTTTTAAATTTTAAAAATTTTTAAATTTTAAATCTATTAGTTTTATATTTTATATTTTAAATTGTATTTCGGCCTTGATTTAATTGTTTAATCTGTTTTTAACTGTATATATTGTCTGTTTTTAGTAGGCTGTGCACTGCCCCGAATCCCTTTTTGGGAGAGGGGGCGATATAGAAATTCAATAAATAAATAAATAAATAAATATTACAGAGCTGTTCACCTTTTTATGAAAGAGGATGGGCCAATTCCAAGCAAGCTTTCTCATTACATCTTTCAAAGGTTAGCACTGTCAAATATAACAATGAAAGTGTTGACAAAGAATCATGAATTGTCAGCCTTCCCAGGTAGTCCAGACAGAAAACACTACCAAATGAGCTCATTCTGCTTTAGCTACATTATAAGAATCTTCCAAGTGTCAAAGTACAAATAGCTCACCATCTCCTTTACCACCTGATATGTTAGGGATGGTTCTTTCTGAATTTGTTTCTTTCTTTCTTTGCCCATTATGCATCTGCAAGCTACACTCCCTCTTCTTTGACCATTCCCTAGGCAACATCTCTTTTCCTGTCTCCCAAGGTCATTCTCACCATCATTACTCCATACGCCAAAAATTGTCAAACTTTTTTTCCTTATTAAATAAACCAGATAGCCTATATGTTAGAATGAATACAATCCAAAACAATACTATGGCAATAAGATCCAAAAGAAGAAATGGGCTCATAAGTTCTTTTCATGAACCCAAGCAGCCCTTCCAGACAACAGCACCCACACAAAGGACATATTGATACAGACTTATGAAGACAATGTTGCAGTGTCAGGATAGAAGCCCTGCCCTTTTTCCCTTGCTCTGTGATGTCATATGCATACACTGAAAAGAGGCAGAGCTTGCAGTATGACATCACAATGCATTTTTCATCCTTTTCAGCAATATTGCTGACACAACAAAGAGCTGCTATGGAAGTCACTGCTTACAAAACTCTCTCAATTCAGCCAAGTTTATTGTGTGCAAGAGTTGCTAGGCTATACCAGGGGTCACCAACCTTTTGGACTTCAGGGACCACCAAACTTATACTAAAATGAATTTTGACTGACGGTAGCTTGCTGACATTGGTGGGAAAGTCAATTCCATATTCCAGAGCTGCAGTAGTTACAGGATTGGCCCTTTGGGCATCTTGGAACAGCTGCTCCTCCATCTGAGTGCACCAGCCTGCCATGGATTGGAGGAGCTTCTAACCCTAACCCTAATCCTAATCCTAACCCCAACCCTAACCATTTCCCTCTCCCACCATTGGTCTTATCTTCTAGTTCCAGCTCGCGTGCCTCTATTCAAGGTAAGGTTTTCGCTCAGCCAAAGGGTGGGGGCCAGTGGGTGGGCGGGCCATGTGGGCAGTGCAGCCTTGTGTTCTCGCACAGTCTGGATTACTTGCTTTGGGGGGAATGCTTGGGGGGGACATTTCTCTGTGGACAACCAAAATTTTCTCAAGGACCACCAGTGGTCCCTGACCCACCAGTTGGCAACCACTGGCCTATACCATTATATTTAAGATAAAGAGGAATTTGGTGGGGGACTTTCAAGGCATACTAATTTATATTTTTCCATGTCTGTTCAAATAAGACCAAACGCACAGCAGCCTTTTTATAAAAAGTTGCTTTAAAAGACATAATCCCCAAGGCATTCTGGAGTTGTGGGAATTTTGCTTGTTTGAGTGTTGTTTTGGGAGAACCTGATAAATAGGCAAAATCTTCATCACTATCACCAAAGTTCAACAATAATCATTGGCACAAAAATTGAGAGACTGTGTAGTTAGAGGGAGAATGAAACAGACTGCTGAAATAAAAAAACAACAACAGCACAGTATAAGGGAAAATAGAATGGAATGGATGGATCAGGAGGAAATCCAACAATTTCCTTTGAGATAAATGGGTAGATGAAACTAGACCTTTTTATATCTTTACATCTTTGCAAACCATTTTTGCTTCCACCACATCCATGCCTCATTTCATACATTCCCTTTTTTTCCTTTACATTTCTTACCTCTGTCTTTGTAAGGATTTCACCAACTCCATCCAACATGATTGTTTTTTCTGTCTTCTCTCAGCCCAATCCAGGGGTCCCCAAACTTGGCAACTTTAAGACTTGTGGACTTTAACTTCCAGAATTCTCCAGCCAGCTGGAGAATTCTGGGAGTTCAAGGCCACAAGTCTTAAAGTTGCCAACTTTGGAGACGTCTGGCCCAATCCATCCACCTGGAGATAAGGAAACAAGCTGCCTTTAGCATTCCATGACCTCTTTATTTACCAATGGTAAGTATGTATGGTTCTTCGCAAACTAGTCCACCTTATATGAAGTTTGATCTGTATGGAAAAGTACCAGTTTATGCTATTACAGGTAGTCCTTGACTTACAATCACAATTGGAAACACAATTTCTATTATTAAGTAAGGCAGTTTTAAAGTTAGTCATGCCCTATTTACAACCTGTTTTGTCATGGTTTCTTAAGCAAATCACTGCAGTTGAATCACATGTTTGTTAAACAAATCTAGCTTCCTCTTGACTGTGCTTGTCATAAGTCAGCTGTGAAGGTTGCAAACAGGTTGTGTTCATGTGACCCCACAACACTGCAATTGTAAATATATGAAGATTGCCAAGCACCCAAAATTTGATCATATGACTATGAGAATACTATGTTGGTAGTAAGTGTGAGGACCAATTGTAAGTCACTATTTTTAATGTTGCTAAATGAATAGTTATAAGTCAAGGACCACCTGTAATACAGAGCAGAATTTTAATTAAAGAAGCCTGCCTTTATTCAGAACTACATACCACAGCAGGGGAAGCAGAAGTGGTATTCAGCAGGTTCTGACCAGTTCTGGAGAACCGGTAGCGGAAATTTTGAGTAGTTCAGAGAACCGGTAAACACAACCTCTGACTGGAGATTTTACAGTATCCTTCCTCTGCTATGCCCACCAAGCCACGCCCATAGAACCAGTAGTAAAAAAATTTGAATCCCACCACTGAGGGAAAGGAAAAAGAATATTTTGGATGCTACAAATCTCTTGAAATCAATGAGAAATCTTTCTGTATGAGCACTTGAATAAAGTTTTTCTGGTCATTGAAAACCTTTATTACAACCCTGCCCTTCTTCTACTTCAATTCTACTTGCCCTTCAGAGCAATCCTATGTGCTGCATTGTTATTTCTGTGGATACCTGGCATAGAAAAAGGAAACACATGAGAATAAGAAAATGGCCAATTATTCAGGAGACTTCAGAGACAGAACACTATGTTATATTCTGCAGACAGCAAGGCTTTGCGGTTTAAGTTATAGGAAGAAGAAAAATCCCTGGCCACTTCAATTATAACATTAAGCAGATTCATTCTCCTATTACTCAAACACTCAGCATGATCTTCATCCAGAAAGTTGTACACCCTACTCTGAAATACTGCCATTAGAAACTTACCTCAGACTGGCTTCATTGAGAAACTTCGCATTACCTGTAGGCCCTTAAAACTGCTTCTCTTCCATTGATACATCCTTTGTCTTAGAAATCTGTATGCCATTCATAAACTGCTTTTAATTTGTTTATTTTGACTCTGTACTGGGAGTTCTCAACTTACAACCACAACTGAGCCCAAAATTTCTGTTCCTAAGTGAGACAGTAATTAAGTGAGTTTTGCCCCCACTTTATGATCTTTCTTGCCACAGTTGTTAATTATTGCAGTGGTTAAGTTAGTAACCCAATTGTTAAACCCATTGACTTTGCTTATCAGAAGGTCACAAAAGGTGATCACATGACCCCAGGATACTGCAACCATCATAAATATGACTCAGTTGCCAAGTGTCTGAATTTTGATCATATGACTATGGAGATGCTTGCAACAGTTATAAGGGTGAAAAACTGTCATGTCACTTTTTTCAGTGCCATTATAACCTTGAACAGTCACTAAATGAACTGTTGTGAATCAAGAACTACATGTATATGGACTAATGTTAACCACTAACCAGGGACTAATTTCAGGCCTGATTTTAGCCTTATGTCTACATGGCACTGAGAAACAGGTGATGAGGAATGGATTGGCAAAATGGATTATCATTAATCTCATAGTGTGGGCTGGGGTTTAGATTATCTTCTGTTACTATGAATAATAGATACTAAATACTAGATAATCTTCTGTTTCTCCTTAATTTTCCTAAGAGGAATAATGAGAATAATTAAGAAATACTTAATTTTCCTGAAAGGAATAATGGCTTTTTGTACATACTTATTACAGATTACATACTTAACTACAGATAATCTAGTTATTTGCATTTTCCCCTAAAAATATTTTCAGTAGGTCCAGGAATTTAAAAACAAAAACAAAACAATTCAATAAATGTCTGTGTGCTATTTTTGGTACAGATGCATATCAAGAATGTGATCAAATGCAACTCTGGGGATAGTTAAGTGACATGCTACACTTCTCATTTTGTGTATTTGGAATTAGAGATGCTGAAGAGTTAGGATTTAATCGACACACAGCTCCTTTTGTTATTACATGGAATTGTATCTGAGACTGTTCTTCAAGTAACAGAGGATCACTCCATAATGAGATTTCTAAGATTACTGTTGGGAATTCTCTGTAGTGAAAGCGCTTCCTTCTTGGGTCATTACATCGCCATAAGTCTTAATTTTCCAGACATTTTACTCTTTCTCCCACAGTGTCATTCTCTTTATCAAGAGCTTGGATCTGAAAGTAGCATTGTCTTTTCCTCATTTTAGCTTAAAACTGAGCAGCTCACTGGAAGAATAATGCACTGAGAATAGAGGTGGCCATTTTACCCCTGCACAAGAAGCAGCGGGTGAGCTATTTTAGCTTTCAGTGTGCGGGAGGGGAATTGTAACATTCAACTAGATATGCTGAAGGTGTAATTGTTGGAAACCAGCCTATTTTAAAGCCATTTGTTATGATTATTATTTCTATCTCTTAAAATATTCTCAGGCATTCAGTTAGAAGCTGGGGATTCATTTTTAGCTTTATAGACATGATATTCAAACCAGATATTTCTGTGACACGGAGGCTGAAGAGATTATATATCTTGGGAAAGAACCAGCAAGCTTAACAATAGGTCTACTTTCTTTTCCAGTGCTCATTTATCTTACCATCTGATTACAGTATAAACTCTGTCACATTTTAGCCCCACTGCACAATTGATATATGCTATTTTGTGCTTAAAACAATTGAAGGAAGGAAAGTGTTTAGCTTTATTTATTATATTTACCACCTTTCTATTCTGCCCTTTTCACCTAGGTGATACATTGGCTTCACTGGAGTTCACAAACCACTGGGAAAACTGAAGTCTTATACACCCAGAATAGATCTAATGTTGTATGCCCTATATCAGCCTAACATAACCTAGAACCCTCTAGATCTGTTGGGAATATAAATAAGTATGAGTAAATATAAATAAACTAAGGATTTTGACTGTATAATCACAACACAACAACACATCTTAATAAAGCCATCTTTAAAATGCCAGTTCGTGTTTTTAAAGTATTTCTAACAAGGCACAATTTTGAAAGTTATCATAATGTGAAAATTGAAAACCTATGCATTTTTATTTATTTGTTTGTTTGTTTATTGTATATGGAAGCCTTTTTAAGTTGTTTCTTTGATCAATCATCTCAAAAGCACTAGGTGGGAATATGATTTCAATATACTTTCCCATGTATCAGTATTACTTTTAAAATATTCTGGAGTATTTTTTAAGTGATCACCATGAAAGAATTTTTCCCTTACAATATCTTCATTTGTAGCAAAAGTACACCTTTTCATGAAGCTATTGAAGATTAAGGAAGATTGAAGCCATAAAGTCCGAGTCATAATACTGTAGTTGCTTCATCATCAATTCTGAACAGCGCATACATAAGGACTGTTTGCATAATGTATCACTTTGCATTTCCCCCCAACAAGCCTGTTGTATTGGCTTTACACACATGTCATGAATAATGTCACACAGCTTAAGAGTACTTTATGACTAAACTGAAATATTGATGCCTGGATTAAATGTATTAATTATTTTACTTATAATAAAGCAGTTTTTAGATTCCTCTATTTTTTTTCCTGCACAAAACACTATAGTGGTTTGTCACAAAATTTTCAGTTAGTAAACTTTGCACAAGAATTAATTACCAATATATATATCATCAGTGCTTTATAATTGTTGATACCCACTTATACTGGTACAGATAATTACTGGATGGAAATCCTTTGTTATTTCCATCTTCTCCAAATATTACCTATATCTGGCAGTGATTTTTTAATTAGTAACCTGGAATGTATAAATTTCTTTATTGTCTACATCTGTGAGTTAGAAAGCAATGGCATGTAGCTAAAATACATTTAATTTGCTCTCACACTTTTGAATCGTGTTTTTTCAGGCTTCTAAATCATAAGAGGAGCTGATATGACCAGAGCAGACTTCTAGTTCTTATAATGGTCTGCAGTTCATGGAGATCAAACAGATAGTGGTTAAGATTACACTTCTTTCTTATCTTTCATGCAAAAGGATGAAGAAGAATTATAATTATTGACCTAAAACATTTAGGATCGTACATATTAAGGATTGTTAGATTGTGGGAAGGATTTTTAAAATGAAACTAAGTTACAAGACAAAATATAGATGACAGAGATTTTTGTTTGTTTGCAATGGGAGATAGGATCTTCCTAAAAAGGCAATATACAACTTTGCCCATTGACATCATTGATATCTCAGTCTTGAGAAACTCTGTCTTTGTAAATGTCAAAAAACTCCACCAGGGATGAATCTCAATATGAGTTCTAGCATCAAGTGAACTATTCTACTATTTATTGCCAGAAAGCAAATAATACACACAATAATGCACCTGGTAAAAAAAATACTATAGAAGTTGTATACAAAGATACAGATATGGATACATTTTAAAAAGAAGGAGCTTACATAAGGTTAAAAGGCTGCATCAGGGAAATTTACATACCAAAGAATAAAAGCAAGGTGATTTGCATTTAAAGAAGATTCAAAAGCAATTTACATAAAAGTACTATTAAAGTTATGAGAAGATGCAGGCACAAGCTCTCCATATAAGGAGTTTGCAAATACAGTTACAATTTTTATTTGTTTTTTATTTATTATATGGATATTTATTTATTACATGGGAATAAAACATAAACAATTGTATAAAAAATACTGGACAAGAAATATATGGTGGTGTTTTATCAATGAATATATTAAAAAATTGGTCTTCAGATCAAAAAATTGGTCTTCAGATATCTCTTTATTTGTTTTCCTAGCTTTTGAATATTCTTTATAATCTGCTTTAATTGTAAAATTATATTTACTCTCTTCTATGTTTATATTGCTGTCTTATATTCAACAGCTATGAATATCTCCTGACAGAAGAGAGTTACAAGTATATGATTCTCGGACTGGCTGTCAAGAAAGTAGGTTTTATTGAAAATTGTCAGGTGTTTGGTAGAATAGATATTATTGCCTATATATTATTAATTTTAAAATATTTTGTTTATTAGTTAAAGAGAAAGGATGCATGCCTACAATTGTACTGGGATTCCCTTTGACACTAGTTGGCTGCCAGACCTGGAATATTTATCTAAAGCACCTGTAGGCCAGACAAGGAATAATGGATGGAAACTGAACAAGGAGATATTTAACCTAGACATAAGGAGAAACTTTCTGACAGTGAGAACAATCAACCAATGGAACACCTTGCCCTCGGAAGTTGTGGGAGCACCATCACTTGACACTTTCAAGAAGAGATTGGACTACCATTTGTTAGAAATGGTGTAGGGTCTCCCGCTTGGGTAAGGAGTTGGACTAGATGACCTACAAGGTCCCCTCCAACTCTGATTATCTGTTATCTGTTATCCTTGTGAGAGGAAGGAAAGGGTAATTTGATTTTAAAGAATATTCACATAAATGTAAATGTAAATATTCTACAAAGAGAAAGCAGGATATTGAGATATTGAAAGTTTACTTAGAAGATATTGCAAAAAGTAGAAAGTTAGGAAGATTCTACCAGTCTGGATTGTGGCTGTTTCAGTATCTGGAGACACAGAACAGAAAGCAAGAACTGGAGAAATTCACAAAATACAAAGACTGACAAATAGAAGTAAGATCACAGTGGCAAAAGAAAGGAAAGATTGTACCAATATGATAGGCACCTTGGGTGCAATCCCAAAATACCTGGAACTCCATTTGAACATTATTGGCATTGACAAAATCACCATCAGTCAATTGCAAAAGGCATCCTAACTAGGAACAGCTCACATCCTGAACCATACCTTTTACACCAAACAACATCTGCCTATCTCAGATCCTTGGGAAGGACTCAATACGTGAATAAAAATGCTGAATCCAGTCTAATCATCTGTCTGACTGTGTGACCAGCTACAGTAATCATAATATTATCTTATTAAATTCATATGCCAAGAGATATGCTTGCAACTGCTATCTTGCACATGGTAGATTATCCTTTAACATGGGCTGAACCAGATAGTCAGTGACAAGGAAGGGTCAAAAAAGTCACAATGGTGGCCACAACCACATGATTGATCACTGAAAGGATATCGTATTGAAGCTACAAAGGTATGGTAATGACTTTTGTCATTCATTCCAAGAATAATTCTGTGAAAACAACATGATGAAGTCACCATTTGAGGACTATGTAATATTATAAAACAGTACAACCTGACATACTTTATCTGCTGAATATCCTTGATGTTTCAAGCCGTATTGCTTTCCTTAAGTTATATTTTATATTTAAGTCTAGGAAAATTTAAACTCCAGGCACTAGCTCTACTTATTGTAACAAAAGAAAAGAGAAAGTGCATTTTATAATATTACTTTGAATTTGCATTTGACCTGATTACTCGAGGGATTTTTGTCTGTCTTAAACACTGGAGTGTCCTTTATAACATTAGAAAAACATTATACTCCTCTCTCTCTCTCTCTCCCTCTCTGAATTCTTTTTAAAAAAGAATTCCAATAACAGTAGTTTATTCTAGTTTAATATAAAAAATACATGAATTATAAAATGGACAATTTGGCAGAGGGTAGCTACAAGAGGTAGTCATTATGTAAAGCTCCCTGTCTTTTCTGAATTCAGACTTTAGGCAGCATAGAAACCATAAAAAAATAGTGCTATTTATATGAAAATTGGATTTGATCTCTAAATCTTTCTCCTCTTCTGAGAGCCACTTGAAGCCAAGGATTATTCAAGCAGCTCTTTCTTAACTGATCAGATATGCTGGAATTGTCTAGGGGGTGGCAAAAGAAAAAAAGAGACACTATCGTTCTTAGGCCCTGCCACTGCATGATTAGCTGTTTGTACTTTTTCCCTTTACAATAATAAAATCGAATGAATTGTTATTGAGTGAAACCACACTACATAAATAAATAATCAATGTGATTTGTTTCTCCTTCTCAACCAAACTGCTGCCTAAAACAGTAGTTTACATCCAACGCTGTCATTTTACTTGGAGATTGAGCTCCTGGTCATGCAAGAGACCAATTTTCAGGATACCCCTTTACTACTCAGTCCTTTGCAATGTAATTTATACCAGACACAATGTTTCATTTTCATAAAGTCTGTGGGATTGCTTTGGTATTACCTCACTTCATGGGACATAGCAAGTGAAAAACAGAGAGGGTTTTTGTCTGCATAAAATAAAAGTTAACTAAAAATAAAATGAAGTCAAATTTAGTTTTTGTCCTTGCCCCTCCCAATACTTTTCAGACATACATAAAAATGGTCGCCATGATTGTGGTTATTGTCTTGGATATTTTTGATCTCTTGCAAACATCCCTGTTTCAAAATATGCTTCCTGTCATTCCATTCAAACACCAGGTGCATTACCAGCCTTGGAAAAGTGGTTCAACCTAAGTCTCAGGAGGGATTCCTAACTACTAGTTCTGGAAAACCCATTCCTGAAATATTGCTCATACTATTCCTGAAATGTTGTGAACATTGTGGGATTCATGTCTGCAGTCCCATGACCTTCTTCCATGCAGATTCAGTTTTAATTACCAGATAACGTATGAAACCACACAATGTAGTCTCTTCTTTACTTTTGACATTGAGTAATCTCAATATAATTACTCTTTTTCAAATGTTCTGTTTCATAGCTATGTTTATTTATTTTATTTATCTAATCAATTTATATAACCACTGATCTCAACAAGTGAATTTAGGTGTTTAACAATATTCAGTAAAAATAAGAACAATTACAACCATTAATAGAAAAGACTAAAATGCATAAGAGCTAAGAAAATAACATAGTCAACCAATGCTAATGCACCCAGGAGGTAAAATAAGTGTGCATCTTTAGAAGAAGTTATTTAAGATTGATTGATGGATGGATAACTAACAAAGTGTTGCCTGTGTCTTCTGTGCCCTGAAATGTGTTTTAGACCAGTTTTAGACCAGTTTCCAAATCATCTTCAAAGTCATCCCATGGACAGTGTTATCGGAGTTATGTTATGCAGGACTCATCAAAACACAGACTCTGCAGGCAAGTTCCTGATTAAAGACAGGATATAGTTAGCCCTCAGTCACCCTTAATAACACCAGTGAAAATCCATGTTCAAACTCTTAGTAAGCTATCAATCTCTCTCTTTAGAATAATTCATTCTGCAGCTTATTGATTTGAGGTCTAAACTCTTGCCACTATTTGTTTTTACATAGTCATAGCATTACAATAAAATCATCACAAAGCTGAATAGAAAAGCAAACTAGCATTGCTATCAACACAGATTTTAAAACAATCAGTGTTCAATACTATGCTGCTAAAGTATTTCATGATAGTCTCTCATAAAGTCCAACAACCCAAGGGTTGCATGCCCTACATTGAGAGAAGAAAAAGCAGTAGAGTTGTTATCTTGAAAAACCTGTCTTGTGGATTCTTTTGGGGGGCATGTTCTGTTACAGCAGCAGCATTAATAGTTGAAAATCCAAGAAAATCTAAACTGGGGGAAAGGATTACAGTATTTAGCTGCACTCTGGCTAAAGGATTCAGCCTTAGGAGCCCTTCCAAATTGGCTGAAATCAAGATATTGTGTAAGCAGATAAGGACTCTGTCAACAAAAATGCTTAGGAAGAGAATGACAGATCTTATAACCTTCCAAGAGCCCTTCGGGGAACATAGAGGGTAAAGTCCATAGCCCTCTTCTGCTACTACAGTCATTTTAAGACAAAAACTGGAATTTTAGTGCTGCTTAAATGAATGAGGATGAAGGTTTTTCCCTATAAAAGGGAAATCATCCATGTTTAGCTTAACCTGATCTATAAGTAGATTTGGAAGCTACAAATAATAGTTATGACATTAATTAAGGAGCTTATTTGTAATTCTACAAACTGGACTGTTTTGTTAAAGATTTGTTTAATCACTTTCCTTTAGTGATTTAAGGAATTTAAGGAATCCTTTAGACTTTCCTTTAAATACACAGCAGAAGTATTAAATGCATAATTAAAATGTCCTGTCTATGCATATTGCAGGATAAGGTGGTAAAATAGACTGTAGCACTTTAGGGGGAAGATTCCAAAGATAATTCCAATTAACATGCAAGATATTAGTTACATGTTTCTCCCCAGAGGGATACATTTTGTGATAACAAAACTAAATAATGTTTTGCAATGCAGTGTGCATTCAAAATGCATAGTCCATTCTACACCCTGAAATGGTATAGTCCATACTGTTTTCATCATCCTTGGCCATCATTTTGCTTCATGAATAAGCATAATACACAAAGACCTATAGTCAGCTTCTCACACCTATATCCATATAAACAAATAGTTTCATGGTAGAAAGCAAGACAAGTTCAAGATTCATATAAACACTTATGAGTTCCCAAAACAACAGTTTTGAATAACAATTGAAGTTTAAGGAGCCACCCACTAATACTCATAGACAAAAAAGGAAGTGGAACTAGGAAGTGGGTGAGTGAGATTAGGATAATTATATGAACACTTGGGGTGCCAACAGATTCAATTGGAGCTAAATATGTCTATTCATAAATGAAACGACTCTGTGTTTAAAAAGAGACCTGATTCAGGAAAGGAAGGAAAGAAGGAGGAAGGAAGGAAGGAAGGAAGGAAGGAAGGAAGGAAGGAAGGAAGGAAGGAAGGAAGGAAGGAAGGAAGGAAGGAAGGGGATATACATCAATTAAAACCTGCTCTAGAAGGATTTGGGCTCTCTAGAACAAGGGTCGCCAACCTTTTGGACCTCAGAGACTACCAAACTCATAATTTTAAATCCCGCGGACCACTAAAATGAATTTTGACTGACAGTGGCTTGCTGACATTGGTGGGAAAGTTGGTCTCATATTCCAGAGCTGCAGTAGTCACAGGACTGGCCCTTTGGTCATCCTGGCCCTTTCTCCATCTGGGTGCACCAGCCTGCCATGGACTGGAGGAGCTCTGGAATATGGGACTGACATTCCCACAACATCAGCAAGCCACCCCAGGTGGATTTCCCTTCCCCACCATAGGTCTTATTTTCCAGTTCCAGCTTGCGTGGATTTATTCAAGGTAAGGTTTGTGCTCAGCCAAAGGGTGGGGGCCAGCAGGTGGACGGGCCATATGGGTGGTGCAACCTTGTGTTCCCAAGGGTTAATTGCTTTGGGCGGAGTGCTTTAGGGGGGACATTTCTCTGTGGACCACCAAAATTTTCTCAAGAACTATCAATGGTCCCTGGTCCATCAGGTGGTGACCACTGTTCTAGTAGAATGCAAATATATAGGAGCTTGTATGTTATCAAAATTACTATTTTTCTGCAGGAGAACATCTGGTGCAAAGCATCCATTCATAGCAAAGGAGGCTCAGCAGGTGACAGTTATACTGTATTGGGACTGTTCAGCCAAAGTGGATACCTTCTTCAAACATGACTAGGTTAATGTAGTCTCTGGTTGCCTCTGGTTACTACCTTGATCCAAAGCCTGGATGTTTCCTAGAACTGAGACCCATGAATTGGCTTACATACTGAAATTTTCCCTAGAACCTAACTTCCACAACATTTTTTCCCTAAAGTCAAAATTTTAACCTGTGGCCGAAATGTTTGTTTTTAAAAGCTTCCCCCAAAATATTTTCTTTCTTAAAAAATAGCAAATTAAAATTATCAGAAATTCATCCAAGACTAAAACTTGAGCCCAGTTCAGATGATTTGTTAGAGTACTGTCATTGCTTATGAGGGGTATTGTTATATTATTTCTAGCTTGGTATTTCCCAAACAAGGGAACTATATTTGAGGGGCTGGGTTTTATGCAAGAAAGCGGAAATAATTATCTTACACTGGAAAGCAATATCCCATTTTCTCAGTCTTGCGAAATTTCACTTGAGATTCTTGTTAAGCAGACTCCTGCCCTGCCTGCAAACACGCCTGAACTATGTATCTCTGTCAACTGACAATCCATTCTGTGTAAAGGTAACCCTGCAGAGAGAAAAGCCTTCCCTTTTTTGCCAATTATTATGTTTGCCTTTTCTGGGCAAAGCCAGTGAATGCTCTGACTCCTGCAGACTCTGAAGAGCTTTCCTGCCACTTCCTTGTACAACTTGCTTATGTTTGAATTGTAGAGCTGGTGTCTCCACTTTCTGCCTGGAAGCTTTGAGAGGAAGATGGTGTTGTTGACCTATCTAATGCTGTCAAATGGTCCCTCTTAGTCTGTTTACAGTCTTCCTGCCAAAGTGGGATTGGGATCATGACCCTTTGCCCCACCTCATATGTATAAGCCATAGCTTGTCAATCACACCATCCTTCTGTTTTTCCTGTGCTTTAGCAAGGTTATTTTGTGCTGAGGCCATAAACTCTTTTGCTCTCTTGTGGAAGTCCAGCATTTATTGTAGTCCTGACTGCTTTGATGTTCACAGATTGACTCTCTCCTTGTCCCTTGCAAAGCTGAGTAGCCTTCAGATCCATAAGCAAACAAGGAATCTGTGGAGGTAAACTACAGTGTTAGTAGGGCTTGCCTCCTTTGTTCTTGCATGATTTGTCTGCATAATAATGAGCAGCAAAGCCTCTTGAGAAATGCTGTAACTGCTGCAAAATTATTATATTTGTATATTTATATTGATAACATTATTATTGCAATGATTGAAATTTCACTGGATAAGAAACAAAATCAGCGCAACTTTAAATTTTCCTTAGGGCATCTTGGTGCCCAGTTAGAAATATGATTATTCCTTGATGGTATTCTTGAAGCTTTTGTTTTCCTTGAAAATTTCCCTCAGATTTCTCCAGGAAGAATTCCAAAAAAATGCTGCTAGCTATCATTTTGGACCAAATCTGTCAGTTTCCAGAAAATGGAATTAACACTTTCTGTACATCCACAGAGGGCTGGAGTCAAAAAAAAGGCAAGATAGTGTTGATGGTTGTGGTTAAAATGTTGCCCTCTTTGTACATGCTAATTGCAGACATAAAGGGAGGGTGCTTCAACCATATGTCTCTGTCTGCCCTTTTTATCGTACACACAGACATGCAAACCACTGATACTGTTGGCAAGAAAGCTATACAGATGTATCCCTGATGTCACCAGATATTTTGGTAGATTTGAGACCATCTTTACCTTTTCTGTTTTTATTTATTTAGTTTTCAAGCACTTCTGAACTTGAATGAACTTTATTTTGCTGCAAAATAAATACTAGCTGCACAACATAAAGAAATTCAAAAACAAATTAGTTTGTTGATATTTTAGAATTAATATTTACATCTACAATGAAGCATTTTGAGTTCCTTTTAATGATACACAACTTCATAATTTTGTTTTTAGAATCATTACTATATTCCCACATAGTTTTATCAAATAGTGAAATAAATGTCCATATGGGCAATATCTTAGGCCAGTCACTTTTTCTCAGCCTAGGAAGAAGTAATGGCAAGTCAACTTGTCAAAACCTTGCCAAAAAAACCTGCAGTGACTTGTCCAGGCAGTCTCCAAGAATCTGACACAATTGAATAGAAGGTGGAAAAAAGGTAAAATCTCAAAATCTTTTTCTCATTATCATAACTACACATGTGCAATAATAATATGAGTGAAGAATACATCAGGCACACTAGCTATAACTATAAATGTGGAGGCATAGTACATGTGATTCTTCCTGCATAATTCTCATTTTCTAATGCAGAAAAGCTTCCTTTAGAAAAAAAATTGCATACAAGAGTGTACATATGTAAACTACATGAAAATGCATTTAACAAAGCCAAAACGATGTACTGGAAAATAATACATTGGGAAAAGAACAAATATACAAAAATGTTGATTCACTGAAATTTTGTGAGATGTTTTGAGATTAAGAATTTCAGACAACCTCCGCAACCAGAACCAAAAAAATGATGATTAAACAACTGCAACATTTGCCTTCACTGTTATGTTTTCAGCACTACAAGATGAACTTCCCATTCTAGAAGTAAATTGTTGGGTGAGGAACATCCCTTCTTTTGAGTAAACACCACATTTATTACAGTTATTACATTGGTTTACTCCGTCAGCTGCATCAAATAATATTCTAATCCACTCAACAAAACTTTAAGTACATGACTTTAGTTCTTTAGTACATGACTATGAAAGAGCAAGAAATCACAGAGAATATGGGCACAATTTGCTAGGGACAGAACATAGATGTGCTTCTGTACTAGATGTTCTTTGCATTAGATCCTGCAGAATCCAGCACTATGATTGAAACTGTACTCTCGTTGTATAGGCATCACTGTGCACAAACAAGGACAAGGGCTACAATTACAAACTTGTCTACCATCTTGTAAATTTTCTTTCCGCCCCTCCATATGCCCCTGGTTCCAGCCACAACTGACAAAGTATATAAAGCACAAACACAAATGATCCACAGGATACACATTATGTCATATTATTCAACTATTCATTTGCCAATGAGAAATGTTTTGAAGAACTAAACTACTTCCTGTAAAAATAAAATATCCCACCATTGTTATTCTGTCTGTGCAAGATATAATATATTGCAATAAATGTATTTGATTCTTTCATAAATATCCTTAAAGCATTTTTAACATATATAGCTATAAACAGGCAGACTGTTTGAAAGTTAAATGGAAATTTTCTACATTCTTTATGTGCTTGTGTGTGATATTTAACACAATCATATTGTTTTGTTGAAATGCTGAAAATATTTGCAATGTATTGAAATAAAGAATTTACCTTGCTTCCTTATTTTGGTTTCTGGTTTTCATATGCACCATTCTTAATTTACTTACTGAATCATTAAGATTATTATTTTGGTACAGGTAAGTTCTAATGATCTTATAAATATGTAGACTCATTTCACATCTGGAAATTTTATCCTACCATGTTTGAAAGACATTCTCAGTCCAAAATGAAGAAAGGAATCTGAAAGGAGGCTGACATGCTAACATTTGGATAAATGATTTTTTGTTAATTTTAGAAAGTATACATTCCAAGGCAATTTAGGCTTTCAATGTTTGTTGATACTGCTTTTTTAATGTGACAACGGTGACATACATTTCCACAACAGATGGATTAATGTCATTTTTAAAAAATTACTTCACCTAGACAGGTGTTTCCTGTATATGTTTGACATAAAATTAAACATAACTCCAGATGTTCCATACAGCAAAGCTGGTTAATTTTATTAGAACATTTAATCATAGATCAACCATCTAATAGAATATCAGACTATGTGAAGTGGATGTTTAACAGAACTTCCTAATGAATGCAGCTATATATGGAGTCTTTGCAGAATTTTGATGTGGCTCCCATGATATTCATGCTAGAGTTGGTGGATTGAGATTGTGACCCTGAATATATGTTTATGTCAAAGAAATTGATAGAGTATAGGAACTTTCAAGTGAAAATATTAAAACTTGTCAAAAAGTTCCAGATGCTCATCCTAAGTCCCACTGTCAGTTTGAGTTAAAGCTGTGGAGGATCCTACCCTGGTCCCCTTAGGGGGAAAAAAGGAGGCTAGGTTTGAGAGTTTAGTATCATCCCGCCAGTCTGGAGCAGCTGATGTTCACAGCTGATTGCTTTGCTTTTATTATTCGCAGCTACAGGCAGCTGCAGAAAGTTCTGCTATGGCGGACTTAAACATCATTACATGCCTGGTTATTCTTCTTCCTCTAAGATTAGCTATAGATTTCCCATTAATTATTACATCAGGTTTATTCATCATTAATAAAATAGATTTGGTTTTGCTGTCACGGATTCTTTCAACTTAATGAAAACAAATGAAGAAATCTCAGCCCCCCTCCCTTTATTATACCTTTATTATATTTTCCATTGTGCCCTCTTGGTCATCCAGGGGTTGCAATGGCTGTATTTGTGTTATGTTTTTGATTTTTTTTCCCTTTGAAATATTAGAACATCTTAGGTGCTCTAATAAAAACTTGAAGCCTTGCTATGATGGATGCTTTTTGTTGGCTTGTCACCCCATTGTATGGAAGTTTGTTTTAATGAGTTTCTTTAATGAATATTTTATATTGATACTTGGATGAATGGCATATGGTAAATGCAGGGTAAATTACAGCTCTTTAAATAAATATTTTTCATAAATGATTTATTTTTGTGATGCCTGTATTGTTTAGACATCATGTCAGATTTACTTGAACACTTATTTGGGAGTTGAAAAAAGTAAAAGACTTTTAATTATTTACTAGCTTCCAATACATCCATGTAATTTATGGGAAATTAACATAAATTATATATATTTCAAATTTATAAGAACATATTTTGCTATCCTGCTAAAATAATAAAAATAATTTGGGGTACTTATGGTAAGCACGTTCATTTATTAAAATCAAAGTAATTGCTTAAGATTTTAAGAGAGAAGGGAAGAAATCCATGTTGTTTGGAAAAACCTTGATCTGTAAATTGAGCGCTTATAACTATATTTCAATTTATGTAAATTTATTCCTGAATTTAAATGTATATAGTTTGCAATTGAATTAAATTGGCATGAATTCCATATTCTAACTCATTCTCACTTGACTGTATGCTGCTCAAATTCTCCCAAGCTGATGAATTATTACCAAGACTTTCAGATGAAAGTGCAATGTGCCTCTGTTGTTAAAAGTATTATATTTGAGATGATCCATCATGATATAAATGCTTTGTATTCTCTGTTTTATACTTGCATGTCATTACTTGATGGATGGACATTGCTCAGTAGTTGTGTAGCTGTATCTTGATTTGGGGAATCTTCCTGTTTAAAGTATCTTTTAACAATGAGAAAAAAGAAAGAGAAAGATATTACAAATAAGACCTATAGTCAATCTGAAAGCCCAATCCTATTTCATCAGTCATCTACCATGGTGAGGAAGATCTCATTAGCCAAGATTGTTGCTTCATTTCTCCTCTTTTCTTTTCTGAATCCCCATTTATCCTTAGGATTGAAACTAGGATAATTTATCTATATAGGCAACTAAACAAATGGAAAAAAATGCATGACTGTATTAAATGACTCTGCCATCATAAGATACAAGCACGTTAGCCAACCCAATTTTAAATATTTTTTGAAATAAACATTAAGAATGCACAATAACAAATCCCTAACAGATGGCCATTTCCAGTGTAGGAGAATCCACATCTCTAAAGGCAATCTATTCTATTGCTGAATAGCTCTTGTTAGAAAAATAATACTGATTTTAACTGAAATATAAATTATTCTAATTTAGAACCAATTTTGTTTTGTCTTTGGAATAACACTGAAGTCTGTGTTGTCTTTTGTAGCACACCTTCATAAACTTGAAGACTATTATGTCTCCTTACAGTGTTCTCTTTCACAGGCATGTAACACTGCCAATCATTTTTCTCTCCCTCCCTCCCTCCTTCCTTCCTTCCCTACCTCCTTCTTTCTTCCTTCCTTTTTTCTTTTCTTTTTGGATAGCATACAACTGTATATATATATATATATATATATATATATATATATATATATATATATATATATTACATATATAATTTATTATATATATGTGTGTGTGTGTGTGTGTGTGTAAGGTTTTGAGCTGATAATTTTAAATAATAAATAAGGGAGACTAGGATAGATCTATTTCGAGCTAGTTAGCTCTCTTCAGCTAGCCATACCCTTACTGGGATTCGAACCAGGGAAGTATTACATGTGAGGCAGTTGTAATTGCCACTACACCACCTGGCTCTATCCTCTTCAGCTGAGGCAGGGGAATAAGTATATACTTTGTATTATATATATATATATATATATATATATATATAGATAGATAGATAGATAGATAGATAGATAGATAGATAGATAGATAGATAGATAGATAGATCTTTGGTTCTTCGGGTTTTCTCCCGCGTAGAGTTGGAAATATGTAGGCGACGTTTCGATGAAGTCTCATTCATCATCTTCAGGCTTCTGTCTTCGGCCTTGTGCTTCTCAGAGTGAAGCACAAGGCCGAAGACACAAGCCTGAAGATGATGAATGAGACTTCATCGAAACGTCGCCTAGATATTTCCAACTCTATGCTGGGAGAAAACCCGAAGAACCAAAGATCCACATACAAATACCCGCGAAAATCTTCGAAAACAAATATATATATATATATATATATATATATATATATATATATATATAATTTTCAAGTTGTACTGAGCTCCTTCTGCCTGTGAGATTCCAATCTCATTCTTTTGTAAACTTAGTGAAATTGGTGTCCTAAAATAAGAGTGAATATCAAAGTAAGACTTAATTTCTCTTTCAACAGTATCTTGAGTCCTAAAATGACATGCTCATAACTTCCCAGGTTCCCATGACTTTTACCACTTCAACCAACTTCGTTACAATCAAATCTAGGGCAGCTAACTTCCTTGTTTCTTATTCAACCTTGTGGAAAAATGAAAGAACAATTTAAAAAGCAGAGGAATTAGCAACATCTTGCAACCTTGGCCAAGTTAGTTTTTCAGCTGAAGTCTCAGACGTTAAATTGCCACAATATTTAATGTTTCATTTCTGAAAGTTGTATGATCTACTACTAGAGGACCAGTTTATGGTTTATTCACACAATATGATTAAGTTTAACCTTCTTGTATTTTTACAAAATGCTCTGAATATACGCTCATACCCAAATTCCTGGATATACTCACTTCACATGTAATCTCACTTTATTCCTTTTGTTTTCAAATTTATTTTTTTAATACAATGTGCCCTTTTATTCCTTGCAACCCACCCATGAATTTTATCCAACCACATTTCATTATACTAAATAATATTCGCCTTTCTATGCTAAATCCTTGTTCCTTGTACTTGGCTTTTCTGCTATGTAGAAAACATTAAAAATCGTTTAAGTCATATAACATGACTTATTGCTTGCTTTGTTTATATGCTGGGTGCCTTCCCATCTTGTGGAACATTTCTAACTTCAATATATTTTATAATATAATGATGTCCTGGAATTTATTCCAATGTTCCCAAAAGAACTCTTTTTCACAGGCTTGGTCCCAGACTGCTTCTACTTTCTCAGTACTGTTGTCTTTCTCCAAGCACCATATGTGGCTAATCCAAGAATTCTTCATCTTTCTTGAGATGCTGGAGGGCAGACTGTTTCATCTCTAGTCCTGACCTTCTTTCTTCCAGGAGGTCAGTCATCCTGCAGTTGCAACATGGGTAGCTATTATCATCTTTAGGGAAGAAAACAAATATAGCACATCCTCTGCAGTTGATGAAAGCAGTTTTATCACTGTGTTCCTCAGTGAACAGAAGAAAAAGGAAGCCTTCCCCTTCAACTTCTCCATGGGTTTCCTCTCCATTTTTACTTACTTGTTGGGGTATTATCTGAAAGATAATAAATAACAAATATAAAAATACTAAATCATAGATGGGGAAACTACAAACCGATTCTAGGTAGTTGATATAATGGAGGCATATAGATGCAACTGCCTTCTGAAAGCACGTGAACTATATATTTATCTTTTTGTTTGGCATGACAGAAATCAGTGTATACATAAGCACTGCATGGGACTTTTTCCATATTTTGAATCTTGTTCGCTTTCATAAAAATTACCCAAGGAATAACACTATAATATAGCATGGTTTATTTACACAATTTAAACCAAGGACCTAATCACAATCATAGAGTATACTTTTCATATTTCCTGAATAAGCTTGGTTTTCAAGAGAATGGTGGTTTACTAGTTCTATTTAAGTTCTTTCCATTTTTCAAGAATTCCTCAGATATTTTGTGTAAAAATATGGGGAAACTGGTCCAAAAACAAACTAACTGTTTCAGAGAGGCATGAAATAGTATTCCCCTTGTAGGTTGGCAACATCTGTCAAGTAGGGTCCTTGCAAGAAAATTTTGCTATCAGTTTTCTCCTTCAGAGGGAGGCTAGAACAGAGCAACTACAGTATTCTTGATTTGATTGTATCTGAAAGGGAAAGCTTATTAGACAGGGTAGAACTTATCAAAACTGTGAGGGAAAGTGCTTATGTAATCCTGGAATTCTTAATTCTTGGAATTAAAGAAAAAGAAAGCTAGCCAAAATCAAATGCACACCTTGGACTTTGTTTTTTAAAAAGCAGATTTTGCACAAAGCTAGCAAAGATACAGCAGGGCAAGAGGTTCACTGAAAGAAGTCCAAATCAATTAGGAGTTCTATAAGATTTAAATTTGTATTTTAAAAAATTCCTGTAATGAAACTAAATCACTACTTTTTCTAAAAAGTTTAGTGCAACTGTGAAAATCAGAAATGCACTAAAACAGACTACAATCAAGCAATTGAGATTTATAACTATAGTGTTAAGAAAATTAAAAATCAGAATGAATGGAGGTTAATGAGGGATACTAAGGAAACAAACTAAAAAGAACTTTTTCATATTCGTTAAAATTAAAGAGAAAATAATGAAAAAATGTACAGGTAGTCTTCACCTTATAACATTTCATTTAATGACCATTCGAAGTTACAAGACTACTGAAAAAAAGGAAATTATGATTGTTTTTCCTACCTCTTATGACTGTTGCAGCATCCCTATGATCACATGATCAAAATTCAGATGCTTGGCACCTGGTTCATATTTATGAGGGTTGCAGTGTCCCAGGGTCACGTGATCTGCTTCTGACAAGCAATGTCAATAGGGAAACTAGATTCACTTAACAACCGTGTTACTAATTTAACAACTGACTTGCTTCACTTAACAACTGTGGCAAGAATGCTCATAAAAATGGAGCAAAGGTCACTTAACTAATGTTTCACTTAGCAACCAAAATAGGCTCAGTTGTGGTTGTAGATCAAGGACTATAACCACATCTTTAGTGACAATAACAAAAGAGGAGAGAGGAGTCCAAGTGAAAAGCAAGAGGGGAATGACAAAAGCAATTTGTACCATTGTGATGCACTTCTTCCTCATTGGAATATGTATTGTGACAATATACACTTGTACAAAAGTGGTAGAACTTGTGTTAGCAAGATACTGCTTTTGTCATTTTATAAAAGTTTCACAACCCCCAGGTACCTTTCATAAACACTCACAATGAGAAATTTGTTTTCTCTGAAAAGACAATACAGTATATGCTTTTGAGCAGCTGATAGAAGAATGTGATTCCAGCTCAAATTTGATAGAAACATAGTCAGGAAATATGCACTGACATTGAATGAGTTCAATTATCTTGGCCTGATGAATCCTAGGGTACTGACACAAGTTACTCATGGTCTGGCCTTTATATTATCTTTGAGAAAAACTGGAGTACAGATAAAGCCCCAAATAAAAATATTTAACTTTTTCATTAATGACTTGAAATAGGGTAGTACTTACCAAATTTCCAGGTAACACACTTGTTACTTTCTCACTTTCCAGAAAATTGCTCACTTACTTGCTCACTTTCCAGAAAATATAAATAACATTTAAAATAGTAGTTTTGTATAGTAGTATTAAACAAAACTATAGTATTAATTGTTTAGAGCAGGGGCGTCAAACTCGATTTAATTGAGGGCTGCATCAGGATTGTATTTGATCTCGGAAGGATGTGGTGAGTGTGGCCAGGGTGGGCATGGCCAGCATGATATCACTTGTGTTGGAGGGCACCTATGGTGGCCCAAGTGCTCTGCCAGTGGGCTCCCAAGGAAAATGGGCTCCCAAGGTCTGGTTTTGGCTGCGACGGCCTCCTACAATTCTCTGCCAGTGAAAACGGAGCTCAAGGGGCCACATGTGACCCTTTAAAGCTCCATTTTCAGCTGGGATGGCTTCCTGCAATCCTCTGTCAGCAAAAATGGAGGTCACGAGGACTACATATGACCCAAGCTCCGTTTTTGCTGCAGAGGCATAACAGGCCAGTCCTTTGCTATTTCCAGGTCAGCCCTGAAGGCCAGATCTGGTTCCCAGTCCTTGAGTTTGATACCACTGTTTAGTGTAATAGAGGACTAATAAAGAGAACTGCAAGGTTTTTCAGTGAATAAAAATAAATGCAATGCAAGGGTGTAGGATAGGAGAAACATGCTGACGATAATATTTGCAAAATGATTTTGGAACTGCAGTTGATTCCCAAATGCATATGATTTAGCAGTATCATATTGCTGCTCAAAAAATCAAACACAACATCAAAAAAATTCAAACTCATTGGAAATAATAGTTCTATTATATTCTGCACTCCTCATACACCTTCTCTGAGTACTTTCACTTCTGAGCATTAATTATACTTTAAGAAGTATAGAAGAAATATTGAAAAAGGAAAAAATGACAATAATAAGCATAAGGGAACTGGAAAGTTTTGAATTCAAATTAAGTCTGAAGAAATAATGAGCAAATTAATTAAAAATATATTACGGATCTCAACTTACTTGCATAAGAGCATTCCAATTCTACAGTGTTCTAACTATATTCTATATATTTTATCTGTTAATTACCATGTTTCCCCAAAAATAAGACCCTGTCTTACATTTTTTTTTGCCACTAAAAAAGGCACCAGGTCTTATTTTCAAGGGATGTCTTCCACTGACTAACGTCACTTGTGTGTATTGCCCCAAGCCTCCTTTTCGCTTTCAGAGGCTTTCAGGAACTTCTTCTTCTGCAGCCGGCAAGCTTTCCTGAGGGCCTCCGCAGCCAATAACAGAGCTCCAGATTGATCTGGGGCTGTTATCAGCTACAGAGGCTTTTAGGAAGGCCTTGCTGGCTGCAGAAGAAATGGGCTGGCAAAGCAGGTATTGGGATGTGTGTGGCCTGGCTACAACTGTCCACAGTTAAGTAATAGACAGCTCCACCCAATCCCATTCCCACCCTAGCTTAATTTTTACCCAGGCACTCTGGAATGGGTAGGATCTTAAATTAGGGCTTATTTTTTGGGGGGGTAGGGCTTATATTGGGCACATGTATAAAAATAAAGCTAGTAAAAATCAGGGTAAATCATATTTTCAGGGAAACAGGGCATAATATTAGTTGCATCAAAGTATCTGCATAGAATAGTAATGTCCAACAAGGATTTTGTAAGATAAATAAAATAAAATAGATTATAAATAGCTGTGTACGTTAAATTTCAAATGAAACATTTAATAAATGCTTTAAATGTTTCCATAAACTGATAAACAATGTTCTTTTTCCAAAGACCTAATTTATACATGAATGCTTCTTCTAACCACAGTAACTTTCGTTGAAATATAAGACATTTTCAATTAAATTTATTTATAGTTTATTGCATGCTAAAATTTTAAAAAAAAGACAAGCCTTTTTTGTTTTGGAATTTGGGAATGGAATTTAAAAAACAACAACAGTGAATTCTAAATCATATTTATTTCAATTGTTACTCCTCCGGTATTGTAAACTGTCTCCCAGAGGTTTACAATAAAAACAGAAAGCTGGCATTACACTAGAGATATTAAAAATCAAAATTAAAAGCACCAGAAATTTAAACCTTCTTTAAAAGTGAATGTTTTTGAGGTATTTTAAAAAGTTTATAAAGAGATTAATCTGCTATGTTAAGTAGAGGATCAGATGGTTACAGAAAGCTCTGAGTCAATACTACAGCACTCTACAAACACAAACACACATCAGTATTTGGGGTTCAGTTCACCAATTGAAGGGGTATCTTGTACATTGCACATTATTTTTTTTAAAAAAAACTTTGAAATATCCAAAATCTAAGCAATATAAGAGCTTTCATCTTAACAACCAGCGCTTTATATTTATTTTGAATACAAGCTAGTAATCAGTGTAATGTTATCAGCACATGGTCTTTTTGAGTTATTTCAGAGATCAATGTGGCTTCTCAGTAACTAATTAGCTACATTCAGTAACTAAGATTTGCCAAGTTTTTAATTAGCTAGACTTGGTCCATTTAATCAGAATCAATTTGCCTATTATTCACTGCTGGTGATTGTATCTTAGGTGTGTTTAAAAATGTCCTTCGATGTTAAGGATTGAATTTTCATCTTCTGACAAAAACAGTGCAAAGTTTGATTTGAAACAGTAAAATGAAACTAAGGGTGGGTCTACCTGGAAGGAAAGACTATGAGAAACTTTTGCCAGTAATAATGTGCAAGTATATTCCCGTGTCTATAAATGTTTTGCTGCATATGTATATTTGCAATCCTCCTGAGCAAAATTTCAATTCTGATCCTGCTTGCTTTTTCTCCAACTCTATCCACTTTTAGAATGAGATCATAAGATAATGGAGTCCTCAAAAATCACCCAATATTTTCCATTCTGAAAGACAAGGCTCTCTAGTATCTCTGTGGCAGCATTTTTTTCTCATCTACCAAAACCTGTTTTTACCTCTCCAGGAGCTCCAGTCCATCTCCAGAATATACTTCTCTGATATTTACTATGTATTGCAGAAATCTTTTCTTCTTATCTATCATGATACGAAGTGCCAGCAAGAGCACTTTGTGCTTTAGATTTAATTGAAAAGTCCAAAGTTGAAATTGTACAGGTCAAAGATTACAGTCCGCACATTTTCTGACCAAGTTCCTTCCAATATTACAATAAGAAGCAAACGGGACAAAGGTTTACTCTTCAAAGTCCGTTTTAATATCAAGCCCTCTCCTCACTTAACATGTCACATGTGCATATTCTGAGCTGGCTGCACTCTTATGTGCAAGACAAGCAATTGAATAGTGTAAAATATCAGCCTTATCTTAAGACCTATTCACTGCCTCAGGAGCTCATTTTGTCATTAATGGCAGCTGCTTAGATCTTATCTTATACTCCCTCTATTTCCAACCCGATGGTCTCTTTTCTACTTTATTTTTTATTTATTTATTTATTTGTCAATTGCTTACAAGATAATAGGTATAAGTAAAAAAACATAGTTATGAATACATGGATACAAATAAGAAAAATACAAAAAAATACAAAAGAAACAATAGGACAGGGATGGTACGCACATTGGTGCGCTTATGCATGCCCCCTACAGACCTCTTAGGAAATGGGTGAGGTCAATAGTAGAAAGTCTAAGGTTAAAGTTTTTGGGGTTTGAGGAAGAAACCACAGAGTCAGGTAGAGTATTCCAGACATTGACCACTCTGTTGCTGAAGTCATATTTCCTGCAATCAAGTTTGGTGCGATTAACCTTGAGTTTGTATCTATTGTTTACTCTGGTGTTGTTATGGTTGAAGCTGAAGTATTCATTGACAGGTAGGACATTGTAATGTATGATTTTATATACTATACTTAGATTGGACCGAAGGCGGCATAGTTCTAGATTTTCTAGGTCTAGAATTTTGAGTCTGGTGGCATAAGGTATTCTGCAACGAGTAGAGGAAGTGGAGAACTCTTCTTGTGAAATATTTCTGGACTTTTTCAACTATGTTAATATCAAATATGCAATGTGGGTTCCAGACTGATGAACTGTATTCGAGTATTGGTCTAGCAAATGTTTTGTATGCTGTAGTTATTAGTGTAATATTACCAGAGAAAAAGCTATATAAGATTAGGTTAACAACTCTTAACTCATTTTTGGCTATATAGTTACAGTGGGCTCTAGCACTTAGGTCATTTGAGATAAGTACTCCAGGATCCTTGACAGAGTTTGGCTCATCAACAAGGTCTTGACTATTCAGCCTGAGTTTTATTTTCTGATATTTTTTTGCCAATATGTAGGACAGAGCATTTATTTGTTGAGATTTGAAGTTGCCATTTGTTTGACCACTCTGATACATAGTCAAGGTCTTTTTGAAGGATAGCAGTATTGTCTGTGAATAGCTTTACATCATCAGCTAAGAGAACACAGTTGCTCTTGATATGATCACAGAGGTCATTTATGTAGAGTATGAAAAGAATTGGTCCTAGAACACTGCCTTGGGGGACACCATTGTTGATAGAATAGAATAGAATAGAATAGAATAGAATAGAATAGAATAGAATAGAATAGAATAGAATAGAATAGAATAGAATAGAATAGAATACGTTATTGTCCAAGTGTGATTGGATACACAAGGAATTTGTCTTGGTGTAAATACTCTCAGTATACATAAAGAAGGAACATTCGTTAAGAATCAAGAATCATAATGTACAACTCTTAATGATAGTCATAGGGTACAATCAACATCAAATCATACTAGGAAACAGAGGATACAAGCAAAAAAGTTGCAGTCACAAGTGGGAGGGGATGGGTGATAAGGAGTGATGAGAAGATTAACAGTAATAGTAGTGTACACTTTATAAATAGTTGAACAGTGTTGAGGGAATTATTTGTTTAGCAGAGTGATGGCTTTCGGGAAAAAACTGTTCTTGTGTCTACTTGTTCTGGTGTGCAGTGCTCTATAGCGTCGTTTTGAGGGAAGGAGTTGAAACAGTTTATGTCCAGGATGTGAGGGGTCTGTAAATATTTTCACAGTCCCTCTTTTTGACTCGTGCAGTATACAGATCCTCGATTGAAGGCAGGTGGATGGGTGGGTACAGAATTTGATAGGACGCTCCCAATTTGGACCATTTGTTGTCTGTTTGAGAGGAATGCTTCTATCCAGTTATGCAGGTGTCCAGAGATACCAGTAAGATTTTAGTTTTAGGAGTAGTTTGTTGTGTACCACTGAATCAAAGGCTTTACAGAAGTCTGTGTAGATTGTGTCTATTGCTTTGCCCTGATCGAGTTGTGTAGTCCATTTGTTTTTGCAGTGTAAGAGTTACATGATAGTTTTTTCCTAAAACCAAATTGTTTATTAGATAGTAGGTTGTTTGTTTCTAAGTGGAGGATGATGGATTGGTTAATAATTGATTCCATGACTTTACAGGTGATGCAGCATAAAGAGATTGGTTTGTAATTTTCAACTAGGCCTTTTGAAGATAGGGATGACCGTGGCCTGTGACCATAGTTTTGGAAGGAGCTGGTCCTGAAAGATTTTTCAAAGATTATGCTTAGAGGTTCAGCTATGGCAGTGGATAGCTTTTTTAAGAAGTAGGCACAAACTCTGTTCAGTCCAATAGATAGAGATGGTTTTATATTGTGTAGTGCTTTTTCAACATTGTCTTCTGTAAAATTGATATGTATTATATCATTGTAGTTGTCTGTGGTTCAGCTAGGAAATACTGGGCATGATCCATTGCTGTTTACAAATACTGAGCCAAAGAATGTGTTAAAGAGATTGGCTTTAATAATGTCGTCATTGTAGTCTTTACCATTAGGTCCTTTCAGGAGTGGGATGGACCTTGTGTCTTTTAGTTTGTTTTTATTTATTTTTTTAATTTTTAGTTTAGTTTGTTGTTTTGCACATTGGTTCAGCAAATCTGCTGCCTATCATATACAATTCAAGTATTACTCATTCACTGATTCTTAGCCCTGCTTTCTAATTAGGCTGAGAATCATTTCCATGTTTTAATCCACTACAGAAACGTATTGACTGCATGATTGGCTTATATGCATATAAACATAGATACACATGAAACAAGTTCAATAGTTTTACTCCATCCACAATTGAATCATCAACAATAATTAATTAGTATTTCATGTAAATTGAAATTCAGATATTTGAATGGGTCCTAGCTTTACAGATATGTAACTCACAACAATCTAGGATAACTTTTATCAACTGAATATTCTTTTAATGTGGACATCTGAAAGAGGCGGCAGTTACCAAAAAAGTCAAGATAATAGTTATAACCACATGAGTAAACACCTACTCTTTTTTAACATGGGTCATACATTGTACATAAAAGGGTGGGGCTTTTATTGCATAGTTATAGCTACCACTTTGATATTTTTAACTCCTCCCAGATGATCTTGTATTCAATTCCAAATATTTATTTGTCAAACTACTGTAAAACATGCAGTATAGATCTTCCCTATAGCTTTCTTTAAAAAAAAAAAAGAATTCTGAAATATAAAGAAAAGCAGTGCGCAACTCTTTAAAAATATATCTTCTATGTGCTTACAGGACAAGCATTTGCTAATAATAATGGACAAGAAATTGAATTTTTGAATATATCCAAAAATTCATACTGTAATTTTTGGATATACTTACAATAATATTCTGCCTTTCTACGCTGGCAAGAGAATATCTTGCTACTGTCAACAGCTGGGATTTATTCTGTGCCTTAAATTCCAGTGCATATTTCTAAACTGAATATCTGGAAGTTTCACTTTTTTTTCTTTATCCACATATGCTGTCAGTGGCAGATTGTGTCAATTAAAATGATGCCCTCATTCTGCTAAAATAGTCTAAAGTGGCTACATTTATTGTTTCCTTGAGAAAAATCTAGATATACTATTTTTCTTTTTATGCCTGAGCTTGCATGCTATTTGTTGGCAAATGTCTCTAAACATGTTTTCATCGTGTGGTTCTCATTATTATACCATTATTTATCATTCAAGAGCTTCTTCAGCTATCCAAGCGCAAAATGAAAGAACCATGACAATTAAATAATTGCACTCCATAGTCTTGAATTATGCACTTTGGCTTTGGCTTTCTTCTTCCTTATAAAACCCTTCTGCTTCTTCGTTTTTAAAATGCTTCTGGGTCCAGCTACTGACTTTGACGCCCCTGGACAGTATTTGAAGAACTCATTTGTTTGAGGGGGTTTTAATCTGAAGACACTGAAAAGTTATACCCGCTGTGATGTCGTCAATCACGCCAGGAGGAAAAATAGTGGCATGATTTGTTATCTGTTATTTCCTTGCTGTGGTGACTGTCTCGCAGTGCCAGATCTGTCCTTAAGGCCATCACTTATAGGACCCACTGTCTGTCAAAACCGCAGCCAACTTTAAGGACTGCTTTTGTTGGAGCAGACAAATGAGTATGACCTTTAACAATAAAATAGGCACCCACTGAGCAAGATGAAACAGCAACTGAAATTAAGAACACCATACAGCCATTTCCCAACCCTTGTGAAAAGTTAAGAGTTGAACTATAACTTAATTATAAGAGTAAATGTGGGCAGATGCTGTCAATAATGAAACAGACTTGGTCAGAAGCATCGATCCGCCATGAGGGCTAAAAACTTGAGTTCATCCAGAAACCATTCTGCAGTGCATTAATTATGAATGGCATTGATGGGCTTCATAAGGAATCGTAGAAAGGATTAAATTATAGCAGTTCAGAGTTTATCAGAGGGTTGAAAGCAAATGGGCACAGATCATTTATGAATATTCAAGATGAGTGACAGAGAAAAAATAGATTAGAATACACTCAACCTTTTATTTGCACTAATAGCTACTCTGAAAGATTTTCAGTAAAGGCTTTTTGCTAGGGTAGTTGTTGGGTTGTTGATATGCTGTAGTGCTTCAAAGTACAGCCTGAGAATTCTGGGCAGTGGATTGCAAAGACGAAACCCTTCCTTGTGGTTTTCAGACTCTTGCAAGTGGTCAGTAGAAACAGTGTTACAGAAGGTAAAATACAAATCAATCTTATTGAGCACTTTTCAGGTAATATAATATTCTGCTCGTGGCAATAATGAAATTAGCCTATGGATTTTGTTTAAATATTGCAGAGCTATTTGAATATTTAATGAACTATATGGCTCTATAGATATGCAGATTGTTGTGGGTCCTATAAAAATATTGATTTTAAAATGTAGATCACAAAAATGTAGATATAAAACATTGGCAGGAAAACTGTTGATAATGTATACCAGTAAAATAAATATTTTGATCTTCCAGTTTATGTATATTCATGTACTGTCATGTGTGGATCCATTTTCTTCAGTGGATAACAGCAAGAAATAGTAGTATACACAATAGTAACTCTCTGTATAAAACATAATATACACTGTGAGAAAGTTCTGAGTGCTGGGTACTCCCTTCCTAAACATGAATTTAAGTCTAAATGTTAAGAAAATTAAATTTTACTGCCTTGATTTAAATTATGCTTGAGAATAGAAAAGTTGATATATAGCTGAGTAATACTTTATATCAATGCCTCCTATGCCTTATATCTATAGTTTCTGGGTTATGTATGGAACCTTGTATGATTGGCTATCCCCATTTTAAAAAAACCTAGCAGGTCATTTTTAGGTCCCTGTCATGTCTATGATTTTACAAACTATAATGGCAATTCAGCCTATCTGTCCCATTAAAGGTTGAAGGGACAATTTTATGGTTCTCTTGAATTTGCTGAACTACAAATTCCAAAATGCCCCATTTGAAATCTGCTGGGAATTATAGTTCAACATCATTGGGAGAAGTAAAAATATTTTTATGTCTGCCTTAAAAATAATAATGGTCCAAAATATTCAGGGGAATGAACATTTCTCAAACAATATTTTTCTGACACTATTATTTTTTTTTAACTAGCCCATCTTGTAGAAAACAAGTCTGATTTGCATGATTTTCTTTAAATCGCCATTTTGTCCAAATAATGGTTATGTCATGAAATGATATCAAATGAGACTTCGATTAGATTGGAAAATGGCAGTCCAGCTGCCAACAAATTTGCTACTTCTACCACTGAGAAGAGGAGACATTATGCTACTGTTGGTCTTTTCAGTAGTATTATATGTGACTTACACTCCCATCCATTGTACCCTTCCCTGTATCTTTGTAATTTTCTCTATTCATAGATAGCTGGAGAATTTCAGGATTCATTCCCATATCAAAAGCTTCTTCTTCATACAGCTATAGCCCAAACCATTGGAACAGTTGCTCCATATCATTCATTTATATGAACTGTGCCTTCCCAAGTTCTACTAGTTTAAAGGGATGTTGGTTGATCTGTGTGAGAAGTACATAAAAATGAATCAGTAGACTTTTGATAATCTGATCCATAGGATGTTTTATTAGGGAAAATACTGCAGTATGGACCCTTTGACTCCAAAACCATGTTTAGGTGCCAAGTACATAGTTTTGCAATCTTGTATTATTTCTAGCAGAAAACACATTACATAACTATTCTGAGCTTCAAAAGTTCAGACTGCGAACACAAAATAGCTTCAGTTTGGTTCTTTACATTCTCAGGTGTAATAACCAAATTTTCACCTATAACAATCTGAAACATGTATTAGTTTATTGAATATAAATTTATTCTGACTCTTTGATTGAACGTTGTAATTTGCTGGCATATGTCTTTTTGACAGAGGAATGGATTCTTAATACATTCATTCCCTTTTTTTCTGCTCCTGAAGAAAGAAGTCATTTGTGATCAAATCTGGTGCAGATAGAAAAGTACCAGAGAGAAGATGATGGCAAATTTCACTGCATGAGTTGAAATGTCTACTCTAAACTTTGGATGTTTAGTATGCTACATGTTTAATATTTACAATCTGCCTATTATTAACACTGTTTTAAAATTCCAAGCATAGCTATTTTACTCTATTCACCAATAAATAATTTATTGATATACAACAATGTCACTATAACAAGCTTATCATATCTAGTTCAACTATACCTGAATTAAAGAACAGCTATGGTATGTAAAGAAGCTTCAGAAAATAAAACCTTTTTGGAAATAGCTATAATATTATTCTGTCACTGGAATAAACAATCTTATCTCATATATATCTGCTGAAATCAATGAGACTCAAATCACTCATGATTAACTGAAATTCCATTGATTTCAATAGGTCTATTATAATTTATGTCTAAACAAAGAATCCCAAAAAAGATATAAGAGAAAAATGAAACAATGAATCTACAAAAATCCTTTTGGTTCATCCCATTCAATATCGACAGTATGGCTACCTTTCATAACCCTTTCTATTGTCTAGATCAGTGGTCGGCAACCAGTAGGCCAGGGACCACTGGTGGTCCAAAAGAAAATTTTGGTGGTCCACAGACAAATGTCACCCCCAATGCACTCCCCAAAGCAATTAATCCAGCCTGTGTGGGAACTCAAGGCTGCACTGCCCACATGGCCCGTGGGAACACAAGACTTGAGTTACTTGCATTGTGAACAACATGAGGTAGTGAGAGGAGGGGTGAAAGGGCAGAGGAGGGGAACTTGCCCCACTCACCCCATGTGCCTCACCTGGCCATTGGGCTGTTTCTATCCGCTTCTTTCTTCTTCTGCTTTTTGTTGCATGCAATGAGAAATGAGTCTTTGAGACCCTGCAAGACATTCTCCAAGAGGCTGCGCCAGCATGACAAGTCTCACAAAGACTCATTTCTGTCAGAATTTTGGGGAGGGAAAAAAAGACTTCTGCTGCTTTCCTTGCATGAAGCCAAAAGTCTCTCTCTTGCCCCCACACCCCAAGAACAGAGCTGGAGACCATAGTCTACGATCCCAAAAAAAGAATGATCGGTTGATAGGAAACGGGGTGGGGAATTTTCCTGCAGACTTTTTTGGGAAATTTTCCCAGGATCTCTTGTTCGCAGGATTTAAAATTATGAGTTTGGTGGTCCCTGAGGTCCAAAAGGTTGGCGACATCTGGTCTAGATAGAAACCAGAGAATGCAAGAGAACTAGATATATAACCAGAATGATATAATTAATCCTAGGGTCACTCAAAGGAGACAAGAAGCTAACCTCATTTTAAAAAACCCATGTAGAATAGCAAAGCTTTTTAAAAAATTTCAAATTTGCAAAGCATACTTTCATATGGACAAAATTCCATACCAATGTTTATAATAATTTTTCTTAATAGGAACATTTTTGTAAGTTATCTCCTGTAATTTTCAAATTTGGAATGTAATTTTCTCTTTTTAAAATATGTTATAAACACTTTTCCATAATGTATATGCTTTATTTCAGTTTAAGAACAACAGCATCACTAACACATAAGGTCAACTTCTAGATTCCAGTTATTGTTCTAGCATTAGCACTTAAACTTTATACTGCTTCATAGTGCTATGCAGCCATCTTCAAGTGATTTACAGAGTCAGCATATTATTCCCAACAATCTGGGTAACCTAGGAAGGATGGAAGATTGAGTCAACTTTGAGCTGATCAGGATCAAACTGCTGGCAATTGGCAGAGTTAGCCTGAAGTATTGTATTCTAACCACTGTGCCACCACAGCTCTTTCTGATTTTCCTATGTTTGTGTAATGCTTCTTTTCACTATTTTAGGTCTACTAGTGACAACTGAGGCCACCTACCAAAACCCAAATGTATTCTGATGTCCAAAGCAATACAAGTAGTCTTTGACTTATGACCATAATTGAGAATGGAAAATTTGTCATCAAGCAATGTGAGTATTAAGTAAGACATACAGTTGCACTGATTTTACAAGTTTTCTCTCAGTGGTCATTAAACAAGAATAAAATCGCAATTTGCAATCTTCTCTGCTGGCCTCCCCATTGACTTTGCTTCCCGGAAGTACCCTGGGAAAGTTACAAATAACCCTGGGATGTTGCAACCATCATAAAAGTGAACTGGTTGCCAAATGCCTTGATTCCAATTACATCACCGTGGGAATGCTGTGATGATTAAAAGTGAAAAAAGCAGCTATAACTCACTTTTTTCAGCACTGTCATAACTTTGAATAATATCTAAAGGAATTGTCATAAATTGAAGACACCTGTATGATATCAAACATATCTTAAGAAGCTGAATCTTTCTATGTTCAATTATTACTAATGCAAATTCTTACTGTTGGCCAGAATTGGTTTTACTGAGTGTCTTCAACTCTGGTACTTTTGTTGAAACAATGAAAGATACATCACCTGGCATTCTGCTGCACATTCCACTCTTTTTGGTCAGGTGTGCTATGTCACAACGGATGTATAAAAAGAGTGGGGCATGCATTTTAACACTGTGACATTGCTTTCAGCAAGCTGATCCATTTGACAACCCTGGTGGATGCCAGTGCTGAGGGACAAGTAGAGAGACTTTATCTTTTTTCTTTAATTGCCATAATCTTAAAAAAACTTCCATCTCCACAACTGCTATTCACCTAGCACAAAAACTTTCAGTGGCTCTAGTATTTCTGTCAAAACTAACTTGTGCTCAGGATCATAGGGGCCATAGCAGTTGTTGAAGGGAAAGCAGGGAGTAGAGGAGATTTTCATTGGGATGTGATAAAAAAGAAATAGCAATGATGTTGTTAAAAAAGCTACCAGCATTCTGTAACCGAGTGAAAAGTAAAGACGAGCATCTAGTGTTTTCAATTTTAAATATGAAAAATGGAAAAGGAGGTCTGGTTGAGTTCTTACTTGTCCATGTTCCATTGTCTCAATATCTATTTTCAGATGTAGCCCAGATTCCCTGTTTAAAATGATGAGTGTCATAAAATAACACAAGGGAATAACTGTACTCCACGCAAAGAAAGCTGACAACCCTTATAAAAGACAAGCAAAACATAATGAAAGCCCTTCCAGAATTAAAATGTTCTGCTTTTTTTTTTAATGGCTTTAAGGTGCAATTGTAATCATACTCTAGAGTGATAATCCGCTCACTTTAGGGTTAACAAGCTTTGACAAAGCACCACAGGGAAGCCTGGTTTGGCCTCACCTACACAGTACCTAGCCTTGGGATGGATAAAAACAGTCTCATTCACTAATGCGACAGCACCAAGTGCCTCCAGGAACACTAAATGTTGAGAGGGAAAACATGAATCTTGACTTTCAGCAGAGGTGGAACTAAGCCATTGTTCACTCCCTTAAAAAAGACATTTGGTGGCCAGTTCAGACTGCCCTGGGGACACCTAAAGCTGCATTAAGTACTTGTGAAAGTGAAAATCCATTGGGAAACCAAATCCATTGTTTAAACCTCAGCATGAGCAGCAGACTTGCTAGCAGGGTCACTTTTACATGTCTTTATAACAAGGTTCAAAATCTATTGTATATGCAATACGGATATTTTATTTGAGCTCACCTGTAAAGCAGCAAGAAGGAAAACTGCTAAACTTCAGGCATGAAGAGTGGGGAGGGGGATGTCAGGGGAAGAGCCAGGAGGCAAATGGTACTTCACTGTCTTATAGTAGGAATAAATATTATTTCTTTCCAGTTTTCCATAACCTCAAAAGGCAGCAAGTTTCAAAAGTTAATAAAGCCAAGGGAATATTCTTGCTGAAAAATATTCTGCAAAATATACTAACTTGAAAAAGGTCTAGAGGGCATAGCTATTCAAAATGAGTGGTTATTTACAAGCCTTGGAATAGGCAAGCTTAATTATAATTATAAAATATAATTTACTAATGTACATCCCTATACATTCTTAAGATAAGAAATTAATGGCAGTCCAAGCCACACACATACACACACACACACATCTCTCTCTCTCTCTCTCTCTCTCTCTCTCTCTCTGTGTGTGTGTGATATTATGGTGTTCCAGCCATCTATCTCCTCAATTCAAAAGCAACTGGGAAATGAAGTAACCTGGGAAAAATAGAAATGCACATGTATCCATTTAAAAATGGGATATCACATTAGGCTATTCAGACATTCAAATGAACATTCTCATTCTCTTCCTTGCTGTTCTTCCAATTCTTCAACCTCCTCCTGGACGACCCCCTCCCCAAGTGCACTAGGAATTTTGGAGAGTTTAAAGTCAATGGTGGAAAGATCCCACCAACAGTCAAAAACACCCAAATTCCCCACAGCCTGGAGACACTGGGACAGGATGACTTTTACATCACTTTGGCATCCTGGGATGCAGATATAAAGCTGGGTATACCAATGATACCTGACCCAAAATGACTTCACCAAGGAGCCTCAAGTAGAATTTAAAAGAAAGGAAGGAAGAACCAAGACCTGAGTCATTCCACTAAATAATGGCTGTGGATTAGATGTCTCCCTTCCTATTAACACCAATTGGAAAGACCAGGAAGAAAGATGAGAACCAAAACAGCACAGTGCTGCTCACCCCAGAAGGATAGCATGATCAATAGTACCAAATCCAGTAAGGTCAAGAAGACTAGGATAAATGCAGTATCCCCAATGCCACTTTTGTCAAAGGTCATCCAAAAGTGAAATCATTGCCATATATGACTTAATCCTGACTGAAAGGAGGCCAGATAATCCTTTTCATCTAGAGTTCTTTGAACTGCAGTGTGATTACCTTCTCCCAGCCTGCCCTTGAAAGGACACTGGATAGAAACTGTCCAGATTGGGTGGGTTGAGTGACAGCCCAGTGAGAAGAAGGAACACCACCACCTTCTTAGTGGACCCACCTACACTTTCAAGGAACAATTAACCACCATCTGGATAAAATCACCCTCTCCTTTCCAGGCAGCCGTAATCAATCAGGAGATGAATGGATCTAACGTATATCTAAGTAGATCTATATTAGATCTAAACAAAAACCCTTCCCTCAAACTTAACAAGATCAAACAGCAGCAAGAACCCTGACCACTTCCTTAGGCTCAACAGGATCAAAGTTTTTCCAAATAACTTTGCAAGGCTTAGTGCTCATAACCTTCACTGGCCCTACTTCAATGCTGGTATCTAATGCCAGGCGAATCTAAGGTACTGCATCTATCAGATGCCTAATATATTCTTCGCAGAGGTTAATCTCAGAAATACTTCCTCCAAGGAGGATCTGAGTTATCTTAAGAAGGCTCAAAGGGACTTGGTGGTCTACCAGTTGAGACCCAGAAGTGAGATTGGAGGCTGGGAATGTGGCACAGAAACAATATACCTGTTTCTGGTACATTACCAAAATATTATTAACATTCCTTGATCCCTTCAGAGGCTTGAACCTTTTCCTACCCACACTGGTCTATGCCCAGGCTCAATCACCCATCTTACATAATGAACAATTAAGTAACCAAGAGCCCCTAAGGTTAAAGGCACTTATCAGCCCCCCCCCCCCCCTTCCCTTCCATATAGTATCACCCAATGCCTTCAACCAGTTTTCTTTCCCTGGAAAGGCTAGGCACCCAAATACTCATAAACCCAGTGATCAAAGCTCCTCCCAGCTCTCACTGGAAGGTAAGCAGAATCACAGCACACAATTCATAATCTTTCTTGGATTAGGAATCCAATTCCTAATCAAAATCCTCACAATCAAAAATTCTTAAATTGCAATAATTTCCACTTGAGATTAACCCACACTAAAATGGCTGTTACAAGGAGTCTTCCAATTCCCAGCTAAGAAGGAGATAAGATAGCAACCAACCGTATGAGGGGATAGAAGTTGCAGCTGTAAAGCCCAAGCCTGACCCAGTTCTGCTTCTCCTGCAACAAAATACCCACCTCCACATGTCCATGATCAAAGAAAGACAGTCTTCATTTGCTGTAGCAGACTCCAGTGCCTACTGCGCTGCTCTAGAGCAGGCATCCCCCCTGTAAACCAATGAAAAGTCTTCTTTCTTGTCATCAGGTCTGCCATCTTTTTCCTACTACCGTGTCATTCAACACTGCAAATTTATGGGGCATACCCAGCACATAGAAGCTGATCTGTACATTTGGCAATCCAACAATTCATCCAGTGTCATTGGCTCCAATCCCACAAAGCCAAACTACAACCCAGGTAAAGGAAGAAGTGCTAGGTGATAAAAATGATTCTATCTCAAGCCACCAGAAGAAAGCCAGTCCAGCCCAGTCCAATATATAAATACTGGACTGGTACATATCCAGACCAGACCAGGTCTCATTTTCAGGGAATATCTTACCCACTTATCTTAGGGTGACCACAGCCAGGCCTCCCATGACCCGATACCTGTCGCACCATTGCTCAACTTCTTCTGCAGCTGCTCATGGCTCATGGTGCCATGGCCATACACCACATGGTGCATTCTGCTGGTCCTGCCAATTGCAGCAGGATGCCACATGACTCATTATGCTGGTGCTGCCATTCGTAGCAGGAGGCCACATGGCATGTCACATGGGTGCCGCTGCTTGCAGCAGGATGCCTCGTGCCATGCTGTGCCATTGCATGTACAAGCCACAGCAGTGGTATGGCATGGTTTATAGTGTCCTACCACAAGTGGTGGCACTGGTGCCACACGCCTTGGGGCCTCCTGCCACAAGCAGCAGCACCGGTATTATGAGCCATGTGACATCCTGCCACAAGCAGCAGTACCGCGAGTGGCTACAACTGGCCACAGAAGAAGTCAGGCAATGGCACAAAGGTTTTGGGGCTGGGAGGCCTGGCTGTGGCAGTCCTGAGGTAACTGAGTGCGGGATGTGAGGGGCAGCTCCACCCTCCCACCTCCACCCTAGTCTAATTTTTACACATGCACCTTGCCCCACTTTATACAACCAAAAGGTGGGATGGAGTGGGTAGGGTCTCAACTAGGGCTTATTTCAGGATAGGTCCGATTCTTGGGGAGACACAGTAGCAGCATTAGAAGTATAGCTTTTCTTTTAGATTTTGTTAATTATGTTTAGTAGGTACCAAATATTTTGAATATTAGAGTAATAGTAAAAATGTTTTGTTTTCTTTCTTTCTTTCTTTTTAATCTTTTGCCCCCTAGAAAACCTGGAAGAATTACCTATAGAGAATATCAATGTGAATTAAATTACATTAGAAAGGCTGGAAGCAAATTTAAAAGATTCTTCATAATAAGGAACATGAGAAACTTCAGAGACAAGCATAAATAGCTGCAGTAATATATAAATCTCTTTTTTTTTTGTTATTAGAAATATAAAGAAATGTCTCTCCTTTTCCAAAGGACAAAATTTACCTTCTGGTCCATCTTGCACACAAGGGGCACACCTTGAGCAAGCCCACCTACAGTATATCAAACAAAGAATGCACTGTAACATCTATTTCCATGAACTGGCAATAAAATATGAGAGTATAACAGGCAGCATTAAAATTAAAGTGAATGAGAAAGTAGAGATACATGAAACTTTAAAAGGTAGAAATAAAAATGTCTTCCACAAGCGTCAATGAACCTTCAGATCACAAAACTGTATGATAACATGCAGGTATGTATTGCCAGAATTTCAGACAAGAATAACCTTACTGCACAGGAATACAGATTTATTGAGATTATCTCCATTAGCATGAGTGTAGGAGATGAACCTTCATGTTTGGGTCATTCTTAAATGTCACATTACAAAAAGCAGGAAATAAATGCTGATGAATGACTCATTCCACAATTGCCATGTTCTTGTACTCCTTCTGAGAACCATACAGCATCCTATTAATGACAACTGGGCTGATTTGTTTCATTCTACAGATATTCATTATTAAAAAATATTTTGAAACTGCCCTTTTATCCACATTGATTCCTAGATGTTTTACCAAGGATAAATATAATGAATCATGTCAGTAAGAAAACAATTAGAATAATGCATTAGAATTAATAAAAGACAGAGTATATGAAAGCATGTTTTCATTTCAAATGCCTGTTGAAAAAATTATTTCAAAATGAATGTCTCTGGGAAGAATGAATGGGTAACACCAGCTGTATCTTCTTGGGAAATGAGTCCCCAAATCATGGTAAAACTACAGGAAAGGCATCTCTTTTCATGTACACCATACTTTTCCTACATTTCCAAAGTAAGTCATTTTCAGCTGTGGCCTTTCCTGCTCAGTAATAGCTTGGCCATGTTACTTAGTTGAATTTTTTAAAAAATAGGTCTGATTACTGCAATGTGTTATACATAAGACTCTTGGAGTAGACAGTTCCAAATTTTAACTAGCTGCTTGAATTCTGATTGATTTGGATTTGTGGAACCATATCATACTAATTGTTGTGATGCTGCTTGTTCTCTTCAGGATGGAGCTGATATGCCAGGATTTAATTAAACACACACAGAGATATAAGCAACATCCCCTCCTGTCAATTTGTCTATGAATGGTCTGATGAAAAAACCTCAGCTTATCCAGTGAAGATCTTCTTGAGATGATCAAAAATGCTATGAAAATAGAAAAGCTTTTTTGTGATGATGGCTCAATTCTGAAAATTCCGAACAAAAGAGATACAATTGATGCCCAAGGCTGGATAAAACTCCCGGACATTCCCAAACAGTTGCACCAGTCCAGGTTATCTGCATCCTCTGAACATGCTATCAAAAAATGGAAAACTTTCAAGACAATTCTAGACACTCCTGCTTAGCACCTAAACACAGCCTGCTGGAAATAATTTTAAATATTTAATTAGTAATACTTCTGGAACCAGAAAAAGTGTGGAGCCACAATTACTCTTTCTGCAGATGCCTCTCTAATGCAGAGCTACTTCTGAAAATACCAAAATGCAAACAATTTAATTGTTTTTCAAATGTTTTCATTACCTTATTAATCAATTAAGATTGATGGATTAAAAGAATTGTGCATGTCTTTAAATGCTTGGTCATGAATGGAATATTAATTTATATTAATGAATCAAATGTTTCAATGCGTTTTCATGTTGTCTGTCTATGTGTCACCAAGATTTGCAATTTATCATGAGCATCATGATAAATGTCCCCACTCTGAAAATAGTACAGAAAATAAAACACTACAATTTATTATTTTGAACACTCACAGCTATTCAGACATATTTTTATGTGATCAGAACGTGATTACTAAATTCTGAAGTTTGATAACATTAGTTCATTCTCATGTTCCTCACAAATTGTTCTTCAGAAAATAACTTTGCCCAGAAACAGGGAAAGACTCTGGAATAAACCATTTATTTTCTCTTGGAAGACAGGAGGACCACCATTTAGATGCTGAGGGAGTATCTGAAGTGCTTGTACAAAGAGAAACTGGTAAGGAAGTTTAGTGCAGTTCTGATAATGTGAAGGGATAAGACACAAAACAGGATATGGAGTCTGGTAGCATTTTCAAAAGTAAGCATCTTTATTGAGGGATAAAGATTTGGTGAGCAGCCCCATTTCCACAAAAGGGTTAGGGAAGCTCTTCTTCATTGTTACATCATGAAACGATGAGTACTATCTGTTTCACTTCGAAAAATGTTATTCAGCTTTGCATGGTAAGCATCACATCATACAGAAAAGCAGAGCATTCACTGGCAGAAAAGATATCAACTCATTTCTAATCTGAAGGAGAAGAAATAAATAAAATTTGGTTGTGATTGCTATTCCTTCCTAGAATATTTTAGTCCAAAAAATAAAATAAAATAAGGATTTCAACAAATACTTGGCAAGATAGTCATCGCTAAAAGAGTAGAATATTTGGACTAACTATCAGATTTGAGTCCTAGTCCCACTTTAAGCACAAAAGCTGGATGGGTGATTTTGTGACAGAAAATCTAGGGAAAAAAGTTACTGTCTTCTAATTACCACAACGACTGGCAACCTTTGCTCCATAGGCCCAAAAGCTCCCTTAGCATTGTGACAAGACAGAAAATGCTATGCTTTTTTTCCCTTTGTTTTGTGTACTGTGTATGAGGAGGGATTTAAGAGGTAACAGGTATTTGCCAGTTTCTGAAACTCACTTTAAATAAATTCATCGAATTGGAGAAAGGCACAAATAAATGTTAATCTTAGATTACATACTTCAAAGTAGAGGTTTCCAAATATTACTCAAAATATTACTAATTTGGGGTTCTGAGAACTGTAGTACACCAAAACCAGGAAGCCCGTATGATTCCCTCTCTTTTCCCAGCTTGACATTATAATTGTAGTCTTCAATTCCTAAGATTTCATTTAACTAGATTTCTGTTAGAAAAGGTAGGCTGTTGTTGTTGATGTTGTCATTGTCTCAGTAAAGAATACTGCTAAGTATTGACAGATATTGTAAAAAGTAGACTATACACCTAATACTTGTAATGGGTGTTCTGCCCCAGACCAAACATTATTGCAGAAAGTTACAACACACACTAGGGAAATCAATTGAATATTAAACTGTTTGAATACATGGCAGCTTTGAAGATATTGGCAAGGATGTGCTTTTTTTTTTAGATCAAGCACCAACCAACAAGATGTGTTATGCTACATAACACTTTGTTGAAATTTTTTTTTAAAATCAGATAGACTGCTGATGCTGCCACGATTAAACATTTGTATTGCACTGTTTTAAATTGTAATTTTTAAACATCCCTATTATTATTGTTTAGCCCAGCAAAGGATTGCATTTGTCTATAATCTCCTCTTCCCAGTCCCATTGTGCTTCAAGGTTGAATTAAAATAATAATAATAAATCAGCACATATAAACCAACAGTATTTATTCCACTATTCAAAAAAAAAATGGTTGGATGCCATTAACAAAGACCAGCTCCAGGTTTTGAAGAGACTTGATATACCTTGATGGAGATCTTCCAGAGACCCGGACCTTCCTATTAAGGTTTGCAGGCTCCTAATAAAGGTACAGGAACTGACCTTTAAAAGAAATGAGACCTTAGTGGTCTTCTCAGTGTCAGACAACAAAGAATGGAACAGAAACCTACATATTTTAACCTATATACACCAAAAACTGACATTAACTGATCAGTTATTCTCCTGCTGAGCTTCTTCCTATAATTTTGGAAGCTTTCTTGGTTGTCATGTTTCTTTTTTTAGAAAAGCCCATTGGAAACATTCCTCTGTGGTTTTTACCCTTGGAGTGGCACTTAAGCAGAGTAGACTGTAGTCCACTTGAGATGTAATTGCATAATGAATAACAAGACATGGCTATAACTATTTTTTTTCTAATTCTTCCATGCATTGTAAGATATTCTATTCACCGACTAGGATCTGAGCTATGGGGGCACAGTGGTTAGAGTGTAGTACTGCAGGTTACTTCTGCTGACTGCCAGCTGTCTGCAATTTGGCAGTTCAAATCTCACCAGGCTCAAGGCTAACTCAGCCTTCCATCCTTCCGAGGTGGGAAAAATGAGGACCCAAATTGTTGGGGACAATATACTGACTCTGTAAAACCACTTAGAGATGGCTATAAAGCACTATGAAGCAGTATATAAGTCTAAGTGCTATTGCTATCTTACATCATCCCAACTTCTATGCATTCAGTTGGGATATCTGTATAGGCACTGTAATTGAATTACTTGAACATGCATAAGATTAGTACACAATAAGCAACCTGTAGGAAACAAGAACCTGGCTTACACCTAAAGTTATGTCTACTTTTGAGAAAATGCACTTTCAAACAAATGCACCCATTCCCTACAAATCTCCCAAGAGAACTAGTGGTGATTAGGCAAAAGGATTCAGAGGAAGTAGCCCTATGCTCATTGCTCCGTCTTCTTCCCGTTTCTTAATTGTGCTCACAAAGGACGTTGAAGAAGGCTAAGAACAGAAGGTCATTCAGAACCAGCATCCTCCTCCATTCATCAAAGATTTGTGTACATAATTGGTTAATGCCCAACAGTCTTAGTTAGTTCTCATTAATACTAAGCATCTTTTCTTTCAGTGCTGAACTTCTGTCATTGTGGAGAGGCAACATATTTTCTGAACATGTGAACCCCATAATTTTGTACTTTAGAAAACAAGACATCTTTCCCATGTGGTGCATATTTTGTCTTTGCAATTGGTAGGAAGAAAATGTTTAACCGAGTGTCACCAATGCCTGAAAATTGTACTCTGCAGTTCCTGATCTCTTACAGATTCATCTGTTCCCCAGAGCTAAAACCTGTTTTTAGCTTAGAGGAACACTGCCTTGCTTTTGGAGATATATCAGATCCTGAATTCTGGTTCATGACAAAGGTGCATCAAGTCAAAGAAGTGGGTTGGACTGAATTTGTCTGAGTTTAATCTACTATTCCTACACTATGCTACATCAGATCAACATATAACAATATATTTTTCCAATATTTTTTCTTGAACATTAATGTCACGATAGAATGAATACAAGGATAGAAGATTTCTGTAGGATTGGACAAAATGCTATAAACTACACTCTTCTATGCTCTTTAATGGCCAATCAGATGTTATCATGCTTTCATAAGCAAAGCACTGAGCAAAAGCTTCTTCCACTATTGTCTCCAAGAGTTTGCTTTAAATATATGCTTTCTGCACTTCATAATGAATTTTATACAGCTATTGTTAGCCACCTATAGCTCTTCATGAATTTGTCTTGTCCTAATACCACATTGGATAGCAGCAAATGGCATAATGTATCCATTCGGTGAAGCAGCATTTCCTTTTACCTTTCTGATTTAATTTCAATGATTAGCTAAAATCCAGCACTGTTTATGAGATAAAAATCTTTTCTGCTGAGAATATCCAAGCCATACAAGAAACTAATTGTAGCAAATTTAAAAAAATAAACAGAGGATCAGATTAGATCAACAAAGAAGGCAATAATATTGGTTTCATCTATTCTCATATAAAACCCAGTTTGGTATAGTGGTAGGCATCAAACCTGAAACTAGAAGATTAGGAGTTGTAGACCATTTTAGGCACAAAGTCAGCTGGATGACCTTGGGAAAGTCATTGTGTCTCAGTCCTAGGAAGGAGGCAATTGCCCAAAAAAACCCTGCAGGGACTTGTCCAGAAAGTCTCTGAGAATCAGACACATAAAAACAGTATAAAAGAGTTTGAAGAGTTTGTAGGTCTTTTAGTCTAACCCCCTGCCCAAGCAGTAGAAGACCCTATACCATTCTGGACAAAGGGTTAATCAATCTCTTCTTTAATGATAGAGAATCCATAATTTTGAAGGCAACCTTTTCCATTGAATAACTGTACTCACTGTCAGGAAATTTCTTCTTAGTGTTAGATTGGATGTCTCTTTGATAAGTTTCCATCTGTTACTTCTTGTCATTCCCTCAGATTCTTTGGAGAACTGCTTTTCACCCTCTTCTTTATGACATGAAATATTGAAAGACTGTCACCATGGCACCCCTAATCCTTGTCTTCATTAGACGAGACATAGCCAGTTCCTATAAAGGTTCTTCATATGTTTTAGTCTTCCAGCCCCCTAATCATCTTTGTTGCTCTTCTTTGCACTACATGATCAAGTATACACAATCAAATCTACACAACTGAATAGAAGGGAAAAAATTCAAATAGGACATTCTCTTGGTTTTGGTATATCTACATTGAGGACACTATTAATTCAAATTATATAATCATGCTGTGACTTTGGCCTTTCCAATGAATAACAATAGGTTTCAAGTCAGCCCCTGGTTGTAATTTTTTATTAGGTAGGCAGGAAGAGAAGGAATACAGTAATAAAACATTTTTTTCCACAGAGCTTGAGAGTGACATTGTTTTATAATATATACTAACATATGTATTATAATGTGTGCATATATATGTTTGTTGTTGATTCTGTGCTTGCATATACACATAAATGTATGTGTGTTTGTGTATGAGTGTTTGTATTTATCTGTGGAGATATAGATATATATCTCCTGCAACCTTGAAATCAGACCTTAATTTCAGTCACAAACTTGACCTTTAATGAGCTATATCTTTGCACGGACTTTTTACCTTTAACCTTCTAAGACAAAAAAGTCATCTGAAACCCATATAGAGCATTAAATCCTAAATGTTTTCTAAGCAGGTTTGATCTTCTTGCCACATTAGAGTTGTAAATTAAGGTCTCATATGGTACAGAAAGCAGCCTTCCATGTCACAGGTTTCTTCTCTGAACAAAACAAGAGCTGGTCAGTAAATATATATATATGGTCAGCCTCGGGTTTGGCTCCCTGGGAGTTCACATCTACTTTTAACTGCCTTCAGTTGTTAATGTATTCCTCAAATGAGATGCATCACCTTGAAGAATGGCTTTTTGCCCCCTGGGAATATGCCAAACAAGTATTTCATTCACTATGATAATCAGTTCTACCTCCAGCAACATATGAAACCCAAATTTAATAGGCAGCAGTGATTAGGTTTTAAGACAGAAGGCCATCCTCTTGCACTGTAAATAATAATAGAGGCAGAGGCATAAGAGAAATGTGAGAAATAAGGCAGGTTTTATAACCAGGACTCATTAAGCAAAATAATCAAATGCTTTAATAGCTCCAGTACATATGTTAGATTTCCTAGGAATATTTGCAATGAAAATGTCTATTTTCTATATTTTCTTTTATTAAAAGATTGAATGATTTTGGCAAGGCAGCTAAGGAATAGCTTACCTGCTCAAAATTACCATTCTCAGTGTTTCATTCCTTCGTCCCTCCATTCTGTCCTCCTCCCTCTTTTCCAAATGACAGAGAACAGTGTAGGATCATTGGAGAAGAAAAAGAAGCAGGAGGAGGGATTAACCCAAAAAGTATGCCTTTAAATCAGCAGCTTCCATTGTGGATAGGAAATGATGCAGTAGTTCTACTTTCTTGGAACTGAGAAGCAGCAGAAATGAAGAAAGATGCTCCTGACAGGGCAAGGATGATGGGAACAAGCTAACATGAATGATATGTTAAGTGATTGGCTCAGATAGAATCATGGGATTGCAGCCTTTTACAGAGGCTGATTTTCATCTATATTGTTTGCCTTTTACAGCCAGCAATACTTAATATATGCAGGTGGCACGTGCATGCACATGAGCAATATATAAAATTACACACATATATTTACATTTACACCTTATATACATATAGCATACATATTTATATAGAGTTTGAGATCACCATCTGCCTGTTTAGACTCCTTATAGGCAGGCTGATCAGCATAAATCACTGCTGTTGATATAAAAAGTCTAATAGAAATGATTCCCATATCTTCCTAGTTTTATCTGCTCTTTGATTTAGTTGCTTGATTTTAGGAGAGAGGGAGGGAGGGAAGGGGAGAGGGAAGGCGGAAGGAATGAAGGCAGGAAGGAAGGAAAGAAGGCAGGCAGGCAGGCAGGCAGGAAGGAAGGGTTTTTACCACTGCTCTAAGATTTTAAAAGGTCAATGTTTAAGAGCTTTGTTTGTTTCTTTATAAAATACCTTATTCCAAAGATTCAATAAAATCACAACTCAACATAGGAATAATGATATAAGGAATAAAAATTCTAAAATGAAAAATAACAGTATCTTTTTGGTGCAGATCTTATTCCATCTATTCATCTCCAAAGGCCTTCTGGAAGTGTCAATTAACGTTCTCCAGAAGGCCAGAAGAGCAATGATAATTCTTCAGGAATAAGCTGTTCCAAAAGTAGGGAGCAGCCACCAACAATATCCACCTCCATGTCTCTTCAACTCTTCAATAGATATTTTGTCTACACCCAGTGAGTGTGGGCAAAATTTATATGGGACAAACAGTCTTTAAGATACAAGTAATGACCAGCTCCTTGAACTGCAGTCAGATAAAACCATCAATTAATGAAGATCTTGTAGCAATGTTGTTTTATGATAGTACCAGTAAGCACTCAGGGAGTACTGGTTGTATCAATTGAAGTTTTCCGATTGTCTTCGAGAGCAGATCCATGCAGAGCAAATTGAAGTAGTCTAAATGTGACATGAACGTGAGTGCTCAATTTCAATGTATTCCCATTTAGACAAGGCTGATATTCAGCTGAAATTGGGCCAAACCACCCTAGTCATAACCTTCATCTATTTCTCATAATGGAGGTGTAAGTTCATTAGGATTCCTAAGTTGTGAGTTTGTCCCTTTTAGGAACCCAACTTCATCAAAAACCTAGTATTACCGGATAACGTGAATTTCATTTTGCTTGTGTTGAGTCTGAGCTTCTTTCTCCAGATACTAACTGTCTTCAGACACTAGGTCAGAACTTCTACCACATCTCCCATACCATCCATAGCAGAGTTATATAACTGGATATCATCAGTATATTGATGACACTAGTCTGAACTGACAAATACAATCCAGAAGCTTAATGTGACTTAAAAAGTATACCCTGTCACACCCCTTATTGTGAGTTCATTAGTCATTTGTTGTGTGTCCCCCTCCCCCAACCTTTGATTAGATGCTCCAGTTAGTAAAGAGCAGAATCATTCAAAATTAAGAATAGAGAGGTCCAGATTCTAATTCCTATCAACCCATGGATTTTCTAAATTTATTTATTTATTTATTTATTTGCAAGATTTATATACCGCCCCCCTCTCCCCGTGGGACTCAGAGCGGTGTACAGCCATTAAAAAATACAATAATAACCCAATAATTAAAAACAATTAAGAAGATTAAATTAGGTGGCTGAATAATAAAAACGAGACAAGGGTTTAAAAATAAGGACTAAAACCAATTAAAACCGAATTTAAAACCCCATAAAACCCTACGTCAGACCGGCTTGATGAAATAAATAAGTTTTCAACACGCGTCGGAAGGTCAGAAGGTCAGGGATGATCCTTATCTCCAGGGGTAATTCGTTCCAGAGGGAGGGTGCCCCCAAAGAGAAGGCCCGCATCCTCGGGATCGCCAGCCGTCCAGCCAGTGGCACCCCAAGGAGACCCATTCTATGGGAGTGCACCGGCTGATGGGAGTTTGATGGTGGCAGTAGGCGGTCCCGTAAATACCCAGGTCCCAAGCCATGGAGTACTTTAAAGATGGTAACTAACACCTTGAAACGCACCCAAAAGACCATCAGGAGCCAATGCAGCTCGCGCAAGAGTGGTGTAACATGAGTGCTCCGAGAAGCCCCCAAAACCACCCGCACGGCCGTATTCTGCACCAGTTGGAGCCCTCGGGTGCTCTTCAAGGGGAGCCCCATGTAGAGAGCATTGGCATAGTCTAGGCGGGAGATAACGAGGGTGGATGTGACTGTGCAAAGCGCATCCCAATCCAGAAAGGGCCGCAATTGGTAGATCCTACGGACCTGATATAAAGCCCCCCTGGCGACGGCCGCTATATGTTCTTCTAACAACAGCCGTATGTCCAGGAGGACACCCAAATTGCGCGCCCTGTCTGTGGAGGCAAGAATTCCCCCCCCGCCAGCCAGTGATTGAACTAGCTGCTGTGTCGGGGTGCCGGAAAGCATAGCCATTTGGTCTTAGCTGGGTTGAGCTGAAGCCTGTTCTGCCCCATCCAACTCCGCACAGCCTCCAGGCACCGGGTCACCACTTCAAAGGCTTCGTTGGCGTGGCCTGGGGTAGAAATGTACAGCTGAGTATCATCAGCGTACTGATGAAACTCTACCCCAAAGCCACGGATGATCTCACCCAGCGGCTTCATATAAATGTTGAACAGCAGGGGTGAGAGCACCGACCCCTGAGGAACCCCGCAGATCAGGGGCCTCGGGGTCGATCTCTGCCTCCCTGCCTGTCAGTGGTACTGACCCTGATAGTCTAATCTACCTCATCATTGTAAAATAAAAAAAATAGAACAAAACTAAGCATATGCTCCTTTGCTCTTTCAGACTTGGTTTTACTTGTGTTATTTTAATATACTTGCTTGCATATCATTACCTTCTTTTTGATAGATGGTAGAGCAAATGCTCTGAATAAGTAGAGAACAAAATATTGCCTTTCTGTATCAGTACATTTACTAACAACTGATTTCAATAAATGTATTCTTAAAAGTGCGACTTTACACACTCCTACTTGTAAGTCCACAGAATTTAGCAGGATTTATTTCTGATTAGACATGTGTAAGTCAGTACTATTGAAAGTTTAGTTAAATGAATAAAATGTTAATATACAGTTTATTATGAACTAATTTATACATATGTATATAAAAATGTTTAAAAATGAAACTTTGACTGCTAGTATCATATTAATCAACGTTTCAAATCATTATGATAATTTTTGGTTAAAGTCATTGTTGTCAATTTGTTGACTAATTTCTTGTATTAATTTTCACTTGTCTATTGTTGTTGGCTTATCTCACATCTTCTCATTGTTTGAGGGAATATACAAAGCATTATTTTCCCAATCATCATCATCATCATCCTAATGAAATAATGTTTGTGAAGGATTGGCAGAAAATTGACCCAGATGGTCATTATTAAAACTTTTTAAAAATAATTTTGGCAGAATTAGAAAATGAACATCAGTGACCCAAGATAATTAGCAAAGCCTCCTAAATAAATGATAGAGTTAGATACTTGTTAGCATTAAGAGAACCTACAAATTTCATTTGCTATGATATAGCCCAGCAGGCATTTTAGAGTGAAAAGGGCGCCTGCAAATCCCCAGTATACCACTCAGATCACCCCCTGAGGGGAAGAGCAACACACATTCAAATCAAATGTTTTCCTATCAAATGCTCCACTAATGGCTTTCCTATGAGACCTACGCCTGTCACTCACCCACAACCTATTTAGACATGTTAAAACAGAATTTGTTGTTTATTTGTATTTCATTGAAGTGAGTTTGTTTTCTCATATTGAATTTGTATCCAAACCCCAGGTTGTCAATACCACTTAGCTAGATCTTTGGTTTGTTGTATGTTTTTCCCTGCATGTAATCCACATAGGAAAAAGGTGCTGTTTGGTTCTTCTGTTTAGGGCACATTTAATGAAGTGTTTAAAAAAAAGAACAATAAATGAATCTACTGTAAAGAAAGAAAGGTGAGGGTGGGGAAAGATCCATTTCTGATATTGCAAATGTCTTGTAATGCAGTCTTTAACAGGCAGTAGCAAATAAATAAATAAAACAATATGACTGCATGAAGGTCCTTGAAAGGGCAAAGTAAATTATAAAATTTCAGAACCAGAAGCCAATGAGAGGCATTCTACTGAAATGCTTCAAATCCAGCTCCTACCCTCTCCAATATCATGCAGCGCATACAGCAAAGCTGCATGGCAATTTTTGCTGGGAAAGCTCTTTCTTGACAACAGTCTGCTAGCATTTTCATGTTAACGGAAGCTTTGAGCTTAAGAAGACTAATTCTGTGCATTAAACATTCCATGAAAAAAAGAACTAAGTGTTATGTTTGATATGCACTTCAAACGCCTAAAAGGCCAGAGAAAGCCCTTCCTTAATTATTGAAGAAGTGTCTGTAAAGGAAACATGAGCAAATAGCATCCATGCTTTCATCCCTAGTAACCTTTTATTGTCCTTTTCTTCAGATGGCCAAGTCAGTATATTTAATAAAGAGAGAAGCAACCATCAAAGAAGGTGGGGGTCTAATAAATGGTCCTGATTAAAGGCCCTGACAGGGTATGAACTTTGCATAAATTTTCTTAGGGTGTCAGGCTAGGATACTGATTGAAAAGCCATTAACATAATCACACATTTATAAGAAATGCTTTAATGTATCAAAAACATTTCCCTTCGTGTAATAATTTTAAGGACATTTAAAATGTAAATGATAATAAGGAGCTGTGTTCTTGGGATCTGCTGAAAACCTGATTATTTCACATTAGTAATGAAAGGTGGAGATTTTTGTAGCCTCTCCTGTTTCTTCGACAAAGGCTTTCTGAGGATTTCAAAAGGAATTACTTATTCTGAGACTTAGGAAGACATTTTTATCCTCAGGTAGAATATTTCTTGATTATTTGGAGGTTTATTTGAACCTCCAAAAGCCAGTCAAAATGTTCTGCTTAAATAGCCACATTAAACCTTTATTAATTCATTGTTAGTTGCTTTCTTAAAACCATGAGATGACAAACAAACCAGGCAGCCCTTGATTTGATTTCATCTAATTCCAGAAACATCCATTTTTATACTTCAGGGAAGTCAAAAGAATTACCTTGTCTTCATTTTTATTAAAATGTGCGTTTAGAGTTTAGATTTGCCATAGACTCACAGTGGTGATTTCTCTAATGCTAATTTTTTTAACAATGAAAAGAAACACTATCTGCTCCCACGCAAATAGCCATAATTATGTAAAGAATGACTCCAGACTAATGACTTTCAATACGCTTTCGCCTAGCACACTGGTGGAAGAGGCCAGAAAGGTCAACAGTAATTCATAACTGCTATAAAATTGTGTAGCATCCCAGGGTTTCTGAAGGATGCTGACATTACCCTGCTCCTTCCACTGGTTTGTATATGTAAATTTGTGATAGAAAGTGTACTACTTGTGCCAGATCGCATGCAGAGCATCAATCAACCAGTAGAATACATCAGAGTATTTTCATTATGCCTAGTTATTTACTGCATCAGAAGAAATTACCCTGGCAAGCCAAGCGGCCTTCTCTGGATAGCATGATATGACCAACCAGGTTTCAGCTCAGGAGTCTTGTAAACATTGCAGGATTAATCTCACAATCACAATCATCAATCTTTCCTAGCCCTGCCTGGGTACAACTGCAGAGATTGGTAACCAGGCAGTGCAGATTTAAATTTAACCCTGCACATCAAGAAGTATACGTCAGATCCAGTATGCTTTTACAGTAAGTACCTGTGCACATTTCTTAAAAAATGGTGAAAAGGTAATATTTATAAATCACAAAAATCAAACAAACTAAAATCCTCCCTCCCTCCTTCTTCCCCCCTCCTCCACACATCTAATCCCCCTCCTTTCTGTTCATTGTGCTACAAAGAAGACGATACAAAGTTGATAGATGAGAAATATTCCAAAAAGCTCTCATCCTAAGAGAGTGCCTTATAGAATAACGGCTACCAATAGAGGTAGCTGAAACTCCTATTGAAAGAGGCAAAAAGCTGTGCAGAAAAGCTCGAGTTCTAAATCACTATAGCACCTAAAAAAAAAAAAACTCAAGAAAAAGTGCAATGACATAGGAGGAGCCAATTCATATTTTATCCATTTGCATTGATTAGCACAAGTGCCTGCATATACAAGTAATTGCATTACTGAATCAGGTAATGTCACAGTTTATTCCTACAAAAATAATACTTGTAAGCAGGGGACTTCTTTATTCTCAGGTCACTCCATCAATAGATGCTGTTATTGGATGGTCCCATGAATGAGCTTCTCCAATTTTTCACAGCTCATCCAAATCCAACAACCTGGATGAGCAGCTATTCATGTACATCTGAGCCAATTTATAGTGTGCAGCTCAGTGCCTTGGAAATTTGCGGTACATTTGCAGTGGTAGCTGTGGAAATTCTCAGCCAGGAAGGCCTCCAAGGAAGGAAGCAGTGAACATGCCAGCTTCGGTCGTTGATACAACTATCATGAATTGTTGAAAGAATGACTTGTTCATCCTGTTGCTAAAACTGACAATGAAAGGTTCAGACTGCACGTGCCTTGCCTACATAAAGACACAGGAAAGGCAGGCTTCCTTGAAAAATATGCTGTCCATACAAAATTTGATCACATTCTATTTAACTATGTGCATTAGACAATATATCTGGGGAAAGCATTGAAAAGATAACAGGTATCTGATTTTGAAAGACAGGTGAAAATAGCCACATTTTTTATAATAAAGAAATAATAAATATATAATGAGAAGAACAATCATACAAAGGCCATTTGGCAATATAATTTCAGCTGCAGGGCTTCTTTCCACCTCCTGTCCAAATGCAGTTTTGCAGCATGCAGGATGTGTGTGTGTGTGTGTTGTGTATTGTACGCATAAACTGAGCAAAAGAGATGGGAATTTTTAAGATGGAATGGATTTTTAACTTGTATTGTTCTATTTTTCTTAATATTAGGGTTTTTGGCCTATTCATATGATATGGCTTCCAATGAACATAAATGCATTTTTTATAAGAACTGGGTACAGATTCCTATCTCTGGAGCAGAAATACTTTTCCTTTTTGGTGTGGAACTTTAAATGCAATAGTTGATAATAAGAATCTCTATTTATGAAATGGGTCAAATAGGAAAAAGTTAAATCGTAACATACCAAGGCAGGATAGTTGCCACAGTAGTGAGGTGTTAACTGGCATTGAAATTACTTTTGTTATCCAGCAGAATGAAGAGGACTACAAAGGAAAGTTCCAGTCAAGATATGTAACAAATTTGATGTCAGTTTAGGCTAAATATTGTTGAGCAAGTCAACTTTATTAATATAACCAGAGTGCTGGAAAAATGAATGAAGTCTACAAAATGAATTAAGTCCTTTGGGACAATAAAGTCTATAATGCCCCTTAAACATTGGACATAGCTACAGAAAGCATGAATAGCAATTGTTGTTTTTACAAGGACCCACGGCACTATTAGCTAGAGGCAAAGGTGAAGATGGTATTCCCCATATTCCATATTCAAAAATTAAAGTAATCGTGTATTCTTATTTCAGTTAGTGGAACTTTATTTTGTACCAGATCTGCAGAAAGCACCACAGCATTCTCTGCTTGAGGAAAACTGTGTATAGCACCCACAGTTGTGTCCTTCAACACCTCACTGTCCAAAATATGAACTCATAGGGCTTAATTCTACTTCTGTAGGGCCTGTTTAATTCTGCTTCTGTATCTATTAAGGCTAACTGTTGGATAAAAATATAAGTGAAAGACAAGACAAACAAGAAGAAGAACAAACTTTATAAAATGATCAGTTTCATCCTCTGAAGAATTCCAATTTTGTTAATATCAATATCTTGTTTTCCCTTGAATCAACATGACATCCCAAATAAAATACCAAAATACAACACTTACCAGGGTACTCTGCTGGATAAAAACAATGGACTGGCCAAAATGAAACCATCTTGTCTTAACACTTCAAGTGATAGTTATGCTTAACTGGGAAAGAAATGAAGTGCATAGTGGTCAATGAATTTATGCAATGAGGTATGAGAATTTCATTCTACTAGCAAACCACATACTGTGTTGAAAGAGAATGGACAATAATGTAAACATTAAGAATATATTTCAAAGATAACAAATTAGATGCTATAAAAACATTCTCTGTAGGCTGGAAACATATCAGCTATGATAGTCGTTCTAAATAATTAACCAATGTTCAATTTAAATGAGAGAGAGATATAAACTATATATCAGGAATAAGATAACATGGTAGCTATTACACAATAATATTGTTGTTTCTAGGTACTCTGATCTAACTCTCCTTATTTTCTTGTAAAATTGTTTAAAATTTAATTTTTAATTTTAAACCTTTAGATGACAAGTAGAGTACTGAAAAGTACCAGGTTTTAGTATCATACATATTTATAAAAATATATAGAGCTATTTATTTAATTAGTTTTTTAAATCTTACCTTTATTATTTTTATAAATAACTCAAGGTGGCCAACATACTTGACCATAATACTCCTTCTTCCTTCTATTTTGTTCACAACAACAACCCTGTGAGGTGGGTTGAGCTGAAAGAGAGTGTGAATGGTCCAAGGTCATCCAGCTGGCTTTCATGCCTAAGTCAGGATTAGAACTCACTGTCTCCTGGTTTCTAGGCCACTTTAACCACTATACCAAGCAGGTGTAGCCCAGTGTTTATTATAAAATGATATCTGCCATTACCAAATAAATATTAAAATAAACAGAAATTCTAGCGTTCACTGTGGGTTATAGGAAACGCAAAACAAACAATTTGCCTTCTGATATATACTTGCTTTATGATTCCCTCTATGGCAGCCATTTTGTGATCAGCAGGTTCTTTCCTACATCCCTCACACGTTTTCAACATTCCAAAAGTGCCCAGTGCTATGCCTTCAAAACCTGTACTATACAATAAAACAGAACAAAAACCAAAAAAATAAATTGCACAATAAAACCATCATCAGAAATAAGAAAAGTGCCATCAATTAGACAACCATGGCAAAGGTCATTGATGCCATTCTCTATCAACCATAATTTCTATTTTCTCTCAGTGGCTTTTAGCAAATCTTTATGCCCCATGGAATTGCTATACTCTAATAGTCAACTCCAAAAGGCAACTCATAAGAAAGGTAGTAGCTCCAAGGCACCATTAGCACATTAACCTACCTCTCCTAGTCAGCGGTTCCTTCATTCTTTTTATTTAGAATTCTCCTTCACCTGCAATAAAATATCTGACTGATCGATCAATTGATTGATTATGTTCCATTAAGTTGGTGTTGACTTTTAGCAACTGCATAAATGGACATTCCAGGTTGATCTGTCCCTAACATAGATATTCAAGTCTTTTTTCAGTACACCCATCATCACTATAATCAAGTCCATCCACTTTGTTGTTCATTATCCTTTTCTTCTCTTTTCTTCCAGATTTCTCAGCATTATGGATTTATTAAGGAGTTGGATCTTTGCATAATGTGTCTTGGATTCTCTTTCCTAAGAATATTCAACAGCTGGATGTGGTCATCACAAAAGGTTTTCTATATGAAAAAAAGGCCTACTTACTTCCTTTTGATATTCTTTGGAAAAAATATAAGTAACAATATTGTGAATGACCACCCATCTTATATTTTGTGCTACTTTTTAAGAATGGCTTTTCTTTATGGTGTGGCTTTATTATGAAATATTAAAGGATTGAGTTTAGTAAAACTTATAAAACTTAAATCTCTTTCAATGGCAAAGGATTGCATACATATATATTTGTGTAATTTTTTTCCTTTTCTGCTTTTCTGCTGAAGCTAAAATTTGATCAACCACCTGTCTGAAATTGTATGCTTGAGCAAAGGGATTGGACTAGAAGACTGCCAAGGTGCCTTCCAACTCTGTTATTCTCTTATATACACACACGAGTCTTATATCTCCAGATAAGTACATTTATATTTAACTCCTTATGAACCCAAATAGGAGTATTCCATTCTGACCATCAACATTTTTCATGATGTCCATCATGTCCTGGTGATTTGGGGCCACTACAAGGAAGACAAGAGGGAGAGAGAGAGGAAAGGCCTAATATAATCTTTGTACTCTTTGAAGTTCTTTTTTTGTTGTTGTTTTTTAAAACCCATGCACACATTGTACACATAATGGTGGTGAGGAGATTGCTTTCTCTGAGCAAACATTCAGGTTTCCGGTCATCAAATCATCCAGTTGCACTTTGCTAGCTTTTACTGGTCATTAGGGCATAAATATGTTTAATAAATAATATATGTGAACAGCCTTTAGCATTCTATTAAAATGCACAGTACATAATTAGCAGTGCTTACGTAGAATTCATTGTTTGTATTTACTCTTTCTATTGCCTGTTTCTTCTTTATTCTTAAGAATAAAAGTGATTTTGCCTGCCTGATATCTATAGGATTTTATTGTCACATCACTTTATAGGTTATTAATAACTCTGACAAAAATTGGAGAGTTATTATATTTTATTGTGTCATATAGTAAAAAGAGAGCTTGTTGCATTGAATCATCTTCATTATCATCAATATAATCTTGAGTAAACTTGCATTCAGCCCTGCATTCCAACTGCATGGACAACCTGATCAAACCATGGGCAAACAATCAATATAAACTCAAGGTAAACCGCTTCAAACTTGATTGCAAAAAATATAATTTCAGCAACAGAGTGGTTAACGACTGGAATGTTCTACCTGACTCCATTGTTACAGCCTCAAAATCACAGCTTCAACCTCAAACTGTCTACTGTGGACTTCACCCCATTCTTAAGAGGCCCTTAAAGGGTGTGTGCATAAGTGCACCAGTGTGCCTACCGTCCCTGTCTTAAAATGTCCCCATTTATCTGTATTTACTTCCTTTGTTCATGTTTATGTTCGTATCTATACTTGTTATGTTGTACATGTTTAACAAACAAATAAAATAAAAATAAATGCATAGATAGTCACCTTTTAAAAGCATATAACTCAGAATAGTAAAAGAGAAGGCCATCACAATGGTCATATTAGAAACAAAGCCAGGAAGTTCAGCTCACTTTTCCTTCCTTTCTTGTCTGTATACAATAATTTATAAGATTGTACTGTTTTATCAGTACATGCTGCAGGGTATCAATGGAGAAGGTCAAAAAAGTTAAGATGGCTGGTGTGGCCACACAAAGCGCTGCTTTTTAAGGTGTTCCACACATGTAACATATTCATGTAAAGAAAGGAGATGTTCCTTGTGCAGTCATTAACTTTTTTCTTTTTTTTTTTCATTTTAGTTCCTTTGTGGATGCTCCTCCTTCATGAGCCAGGTACTTCAGACAGAATAAATATTTCAGACAGAAAACTATAATATTAACTTACCTGGATCAACCTAAAAAACTAAAAATCTGCATTTTTACCACCAATATAGAATGAATATGAGCAACTTCTATTTTATTTATTTATTTAAAAAATGTATATAACCACCTACTCACTAACAGTGATTCTAGGCAACTTACAAACAATAAAAACACAGTGTAGGGAAAAAATTAAAAACCAATAACCCCATCCACTCATCCTGACAACAACACACAGTCAAATAAACTATTTAATAAGCTCCATCCCACTCTAGGTTCACTAGGACCACTGGAAAAACCAAGTTTTCCAAGTCTTATGAAGAAGTGTCAAAGTGGGGAACAATTTAATTTCTAAAGCGATGATATTCCAAAGGGAAGAACCACCATGGAGAAGGCCTTTTTTCTGTATCCCACCAGATGTACCTCCTTAGGGGATGCAACCCACAACATTCTTTGCCTCCCTGCTTTAGTGGGTCAGGTGGATGTGACTGGAAAGAGATGATCCCTCAGATAACCTGGTCCCAAGCCATGCACCTGGAAACAAATCAGCAAACCAATGCAGCTACCATAGTAGAAGTAACCTATGTGCATACCAAGGTCTACACAAAACCACCCAACCAGCCCACTGCATTTTGAATCAATCTCTAGCATTAAGTAATGCGTGTAGTCTTTTTTGAAGTTTCAAAACATCTTCACTTTTAACATTCATTTCTCCATGCTACCAAATTTTGCAACACAATTTTCTAGGATTAGTAATGTAGCCTTTTGAGATAGGAATCCCTCAAAGTTAATACAATATGTCCCAAAATAGACCCAACATAATTAAAAATAAAAAGAAGTCCTCTAATCTTCCTTCCTTTCCTACAAAACACAGGGGCGGGGAATCTTAAGTATTGTGCAAGATATGACTCCATCTACTTTGCATAATTTTGCTCAATGAGGACCTATCCTCTTCAAAAAGAAAGACTTGTGTCCATTACTCAACTACTAGAAGATATTCACCCTAGTCCAATTCTAAGAGTAGCCAATCAGTTTAGAAACAAGTTTTAATAAGGTAGTCAAATTCATGCTTGTTTCTTTTTTAAAAAAGAATCTAATCTTATAATTTAGCCTAACCTAATCTGTGCAAGTAGTAAAGAGGAATGAGTAGGGAACAATTATGATGAGAAATAGGAAAAGCAGGGAGGGAAGAAAGGTAAGGGAGGAAAAACCTGCAGTCCCACTGACTAAAAATTCCCAGCATCACTGTGAGATGAGCAGGTTTGCTGAACATCTGGATTGTTTTCATTTTACTGCACTTCTAATCTATCCCTCTTTTCCCTTTCATATGAATCTGGAACAAAAATGTCACTTTTTAATGCCTTTGGCCGAAATCATGTCCTCTTCTCTTTTCAAGTGGCCACAGGGGAACACCACCTATTGAGAATCAGGATGTTTCTTGATAGAAAAACAGAGCGAGAGCTGAAGGATTTGAGGAACTGCCCTGGGGGTAGGTTTGGTGACCGCAAAAAGATGAGGAGAATCCTAAAAACCACAAGAACATCAGTGGCAGCAGCATCAGACAAAGGGTTTTGTTTTTGTTATGTATGTGTGAATGAGTGTGGGTAATACCTCTACACACCATCAAAAATTTACTAGGTTTCTTTTTGTGTTCCTTAGGCAGGTTGTGGGACCATATTTTCTTTGTGTAGCATTTAATAAAGAATACCAAGCTTTATTTGAAAGTCTGGGGATTAATTTCATAATGGTCAATAAATTAAAACACTATATATTGTTAAAAATATCCTTAAGCTTTGTTTTTTCTTGAGATCCTATGTAAGTTATTTTTAAACAAAATTTAATAATGTGCATTTCTTTTCCAAGCATTTGTCTATCTTGAGAATAGGATAAAATGATTAAACAGATCTCCCTCTCCAGTTTTTTGAACAGAAATGACCTAATTGATTAGGTTTAAGATTTCTGTTCAGCAGCAGCAACAGATCACCATGTTTACTTTATTGGTAGCATCAGAGATTCTGGCAATGGCTGGATTTTATTTTATTAAAATACAGTTAATCCTTTTATTGGAAATGCTTGCTTTAATTGCAAGCGTTCTATAATTTTGACATGGTATGCTGCTCTCTAAACAAAGAAACAAACAGATAAACAAACAATGTTCAATAAAGCCAACACAGATCAAGTGAAGTTTATGAATTTTACAGATTGCCTAAAATGTTGGGAGTTAATTACAGCCTGCTTTCCCTGGCTTGTCAGCTTGATTAAATTTGGAGTTCCAAGATGAATTGGCCCAAATTCATTAGTGTTCCCTGGGTGCAGATGTTGGTCAAGGTCAGGCGAAGCACACTGATTCCAGTGTTAGAGAAGGGGGTGGTGGGTGAGAGAGATTCAAAAGGAGGTGGACTCTTAAAAGGTCTGGGGTTGCAGCACGAAACTTTGATACTTTTTAACTTAATAAATCTTGACAGCCTAATCATGGCTAAGCCTTTGCAGTTTTATTGGTACAGATGGCAAAGCTAGACATATTTAAAGAGATCTCGGTGGCTAGTGGCAGGAGAGCATTGAATCCAAATGGGCTGTGGGGCTGGAGGAGAGAGTGCAAGAAGGGAGGATAAAAAGCTACACCACATTTCCATCTCTTGACATCTCCAGCAGTCTCCGATACAAAATATGATAAGGCTCCTGCTGAGCTAATAAGACCAACAAATGTCTGTGTCCGTGAAGTAGATGAAGTGGGATCAAGGAATTGGGAGCTGTTGTAGGAAAATAAGCCAGCACCCAAGGTCTAATGGCACTGAAGAAAAGCAGCAAGGTCAGGCCGATGACAGGAACACTGGTTAAGTAAAGGCTCCATCCCAAAAACAAGTTTCCCAGCTAGATCCTGCCCTACAATCACACAAACCACTTTTCTCTTTGGGGAAACTCATTGAGTGGGATAAATTCAAACAATCCCTCATTTTGGTGTGGTTACCAGTCACTAATATAGAATGCATGTAGATTACATGCTCCTTCTTCTTTTCTTTTTTTTAAGAAAAGAGTGATCATGAAACAATCACACATGCAATCGCAATAGAGGGTATTATGTTAAAAAAGAAAACATTGTTTATAAATAGACACGTGCATCTTAAATTTGGAATTTGAATATTGGAAAAGCAGAAGCTGCTTGAGAAATTGTAAAATTCTAAATTCTAAACTAAAAGGCATTGCGTTGAGCTTTCATTCACTCTTTCAGTGTCATATGAAAGAAGTAAATTTCTTAAGCAATTTGAAAAGTCAGTCTGAGATTAGAGATGCTGAGATTTGTATACTAGCCTCCCACTGAACTGTATAGTAGAAACAATTTTTAAAGCAGCCACATGCACAAAGTAGAAAGATTAGTTTTCATACAGAATCCATTTGTAATTCACGCAGAGGAATAACCAGGTATTTTAACAATCCCCACCCATTGCAACAAGCCCCACCCACAATAAAATGATATGTCCTCTTCCTTTGTTTAGAAAATGGTATTGGATATTTCTAAGAGTAGGTTCTCAATTCTAGCAACGTGATTCCTCTCAACAATAGAAATTCTTTCTCTATGCATATGAACCTATCTATATCTTTTTCAACATTATGAGAAAAGCAGGACATAAATGTGAAAAACAAACAAATAAATTCAAGATGGCAGCTCAAAGTTCTGCTCACAAAACAGGTGAAGCGTTGATTTCACTGTCATAGTTTTATTCATGTTGTTTTTGACTATATCATGTTGTTTTTTTATATATACTATATATACCAAAGATAAATATTTAATTAATTATAACATTTTTAAAGACAGAAGGCACTGCTGATGCTTCTTCTACTACAGTCCATTTTTTTATGTACAACCAATAGGTTGAAAGCAGACCAACAACAGGATAGAATCTGCCTATCAAAATTTGGCAATTTACACATGATATAAATATATTAATTCTGAAATCTGGAAATAACTCTGAAATCTTTTATTTAACATGAGCTAAATAAAGCATTCAGAGAGTGCTGTAAAGCACTGTGGGGAAGCATATAAGTCTAAGTGCTATTGCTATGGGCAGATCTACAATTAGTCTAGTACTAGTTGATATCAAGGTACTTATCATATCCTCAAGAGATGAGAATTAGAGATACCCTAAGCTTAAATACTTTTTTCCCTGAACTCTAGTGAGTTTGCAAATGTTAATGTTTGCAGCTGAATCTTATATTACTAATTGGTTCTGCATGATTTCCTCAGGGTCAAAACAATCTTGAGTATATATTCATTGACTTATTGCAGGCATATACCTTCTCTTAGAGAACTCAAGGTGGTAAAAATTGGAGGTCTTATTAATTTTATCTGAAATGATTGGCCCAAAGTCATATACCTTAAGGTAGGCCAGGTCAGGAGACAGATTATATAAAAGAAATGTTGAACTTTACTTCACTGATATAAACTATAACAACAGAAGCTTTAAAACCTGAAAGTGTTTTAAAGTAAAAAAAGTTATGGTGAAATCAAATTAAGTTTCTGTTGTTATTTTCTTTCCCAGATATAATTCATGTTTTTCTACCTGATGCATTCCTTTCCCAAGGTCGTCTCTGTGATTCTCTACATAGTAACATAGTGAAACTTAAGGTTGAATGAAGATCAATACCATTAACCATAACTAATAAAAGGACAAAAGGATGAAATAAGTGGGTTTTCTTTTTTTCTGCTACAATCCAAGTTTTCTGTTTTGTAACTAATGAATTATAATAACAGTCAACATCATCCCTCATGTTGATATAGTCAGAACATGATCAAACCTTGCCCTATTTATGCATGCATCTGTGCATCATATACATTTGAAGCACAATATTTTGTTCACAATGCCATAATTGCACTGCAGTCAAACTCTACTTTGGAAATGTCTGTGGATACTGCTGATGAAAGAGCTGTTGATATCAGCAATAGATAGATTCAGAATACTATTTTTGGTCCATGAATGGATGTTTCTGAACTTAAAGATATAGTATTGCTTATAATTATGAACTCTACCAAATCTTTAGCAACATCTTTGTATGAGAACCATTAACAGCATCATAAACAACTTACAGTAGTATTTCTAAGAAATAAAAGCAATAGAGATTCATCAATACTTTATTTCAGCTATATGCGCCTTTGAAAACAAATTTATTACATTTAAGTGGACTAATCCTCTAGGAATGAAACTCAAATACTTTGGCCACCTAATGAGAAAGAAGGACTCACTGGAGAAGAGCCTAATGCTGGGAAAGATTGAGGCAACAGAAGAAGAGAACGACAAAGAATAAGGTGGTTGGATGGAGTCACTGAAGCAGTAGGCGTGAGCTTAAATGGACTCCAGGAGATGGTAGACGACAGGAAGATCTGAGAAATGTTGTCCATGGGGTCCTCCTTTTTCTTCCAACCTTCAGTAAGAATTGAATGGTGTAGAACAAAGCTGTAGTTGTATCCTCATCTTTGTTATATGACTACATAGGAAAGGATTTCTGTCTCTGAGGCCTTTTACTATCTTTAAGCCATGTCATTATGTGAGCCTAGAGAAAAGTCATGTTGATTGTCATAAATTATATCATGGACACTTTCTAGTGGTGACAGTGGCTAGAAATAAGATTAACCAGCCTATTTCTAAACTGTATCAATCTTGGTGGGTATTAATCATAATTACACACTCTTCCCTCTGCAATTGAAAGAGAGATAGAAAGAAACAATCTTCACCCAAAATATTGCATTTTAACACATATTTTACATTAATTTTCTTTCATCCTAACCATGTCTAAAGTTATTTTTTTCCAAGTATGAATTTCCAAGTATGAATATCTTAAAGTGCTGTTAAGCCAGGAAATGATCAGGAAGGGCAAAATCTAGCAGAGGTGTAGATGAGGATCCTCTAAAGAGACCTTGCCAAGGATCGAATTTAGAGGTGTTATTCAGCAGGTTCTGACCAGTTCTGGAGAACCGGTAGCGGAAATTTTGAGTTGTTCAAAGAACTGGCAAATCCCACCTCTGACTGGAGATTTTACAGTATCCTTTCCCTACCACACCCACCAAGCACACCCACAGAACCGGTAGTAAAAAAATTTGAATCCCACCACTGATCGAATTCCTCCAGTGATCTGCACCATTCCAAACAGTCTTCTTTGTGATGATGGCCTGCTGGTGAGGGAAGAACTGTATTTTTCCCAGCAGAGATACTGCTGTTTGTAGTTGGTGATTTCACCCAGACGCCTTTCACTGACAGACAATATCAGGATAGGCCCACAGCTAATTAGCAACAACTGTACATTTGTTACACTATAAATGGATCATTTGCAAAGGGCCTTAAAAACTGTGGCGATAGAAGAGCGTCTTTCTTTCGGCATTTTAATCACCACCGAGATTTACAGTTTTTGCCCCATAATAATCCTTCTGAATACAAAGCCTTCCCCGGAGAAAACAGCAGATATGCATGATAATATAGCAGCTGACCCCCCCCCTTCCACCTTAGAGCTAAATTGCAGGGTATAGACTCAGAGGGCTGTGCCGGGATGCAAAGAGCTCTGCTGTTCAGTCGAGAGCTCTAAGAGGCATTGTGCCTCGGGCAGATGCAATACCTCCTGGAGCTCTCTAACGCATGGGGGAAGTGTACTTGCTGTGCCAATCCTTTAAAAGGTTGCAGGATGTGTTCTCCTCTGCTATGAAAACCAATTCTGCCATTTAATGCAGAAAGAGCAGGACGTGCTTGGTGGAGCTGCACTTCATTTGGAGTGTCTCACACCCACAGAGAGTGCAAAGACTGTGAAAATGCTCCGGACCCTTAAAGTGGCTCCAGAAGCGGCAGCTCATCTTGACCCTGCTTTCTTAGGAAGTGTGCAGAGACGGTGTCATTAGCACTTTATTTTCCCTTCAGTGTCACACGTTGTGCGTGTATGTGTGTACATATGTACCTCTGTCTGGTGTGTTTGTATTGTGCATCATACAATAGGGACAGGTGATCTGGCAGGACTCCAACATGTAGAAGCCGATGGGTAAGAAACCTTGTATTTTGGCTTTACACGATCTTCTATCTGTAGTTAGTATCACTGGAAATCTGCTGTAATTCTTCCTAAACTTTTAACTCTAGCTTTTAATTAAAATATATCAGAATATTCCATCCTCTCTTAATTGTTTCTCTTAGCATTGCATATTTCCAAATATGTTGGCTCAGTGGTTTGAGTGCAGTTACTACAAGCTAACTCTGCCCACAGCCAGTTCGATCCTGACTGGCTCAAGGTTGATTCAGCCTTCTATCCTTTCTAGGTCAGTAAAATAAGGACCCAGATTGTTGGAGGCAATATGTTGACTCTGTAAACCGCTTAGAGAGAGCTGTAAAGCACTATAAAGTGGTATATAAGTCTAGGTGCTATTGTTATTATTGCTGCATATTAGTTTCACATTGTTATTATGGTTAGTCAGTTTAGGCTGGATTTGGCATTTTTATTCACCTATGCTGTCCTTCCCAAGGACCTTGTATAGAAGGTTGTTTGATAGTGTTAAAGGTGTCAATGTAAGATATAAACTCTTCCAAGTAAACCTGCCTTTTATATTGACTGATGGTGATTTTTGTCAATTCTACCACTAAAGCATATCAGATGTTACTTGCACCTAGAATCATACAGAAGCATGTGTAGAACTTATATTAGTTGTTTCTGACTCTGTTTTCTGCTGTCTATATTTCTGCTACAATTTAAAGGGAGGGGAAATGTGTAAAGATAAAAACCCATCATCACCACCATGTGTTACCTTCCCAGACACAGTCATGATCTCAACAGTCCACTAAACAGCCTTGTGATGTATCTTAGGAACATCCTGTCTTATGCACTTCCATCCTGTTTTAGCCTTCCTGATCTAAATTATGTGTCTCCTTCCTATCCTGGCATTGTAGTAGAATTGCAAAGTAAATTGCATTTTGTGGGGAAGAGATGCTCTTTCTCCTTGACTGAAGACTCAATGATAGTAAAGATGTCCTTAGCACTTTTCTGGTTGCTTCTGTATAGCAACCTTGAGCCTCTTTAGAAACCATCTGATACCTAACCCCATTTCTTGTTGAGCAGAATACAGGTTTCTAAATAATATATGCTTCTCTTTCTTAATTACATATTTGCGTAACTTTGTTTTTATTTAAACTCTTGATACAAATATTTTACAAAAAAATGCTTGCACTGCTATTTCCAAAGTTAACAAACACATACATGCTTGCACACACAAACACACTCTCTCAAGTGCTATATTCATATCTTCTGAAAAAAGCATTTGACAATGAACAAATGTGTGAGTATTTTTTTTAATACAGATGGAGAATCATGTATTTGTGCTTGCTTTTGAACAGCCCAATTCATTACATCAACACTTTTATGGACTTTTAAATGCCTATGAGAAATTTATAATGAGGAGAAAAAATGAAACAGAAAGAGAGAGAGAAAGAGAATTTTATGAGTTTCATGAGTGGTTTGTGGTTAGCAGTGAGTAGGAAGATCCAGCAGTTGAGCTATGCAGAAAGAATGCATTTACTGGACACAGAAAAATCTGGAAAAATTTAAAGCTAAATTGTGGAGAGGTTTACTGATGTTGCCTAGGGCATGAGTGTGACTATAAAACAAGTAATGGTTTGTTTCCCAGCACAGAAGAATTTTGCTTTGGAAGGAAACCTAGGAAAGATTATTTCCTGACTGAAGTACTGATCTCACTGCTGAGATCATCTAAGCTCCACCCACATTAAGTAAAAGAGGAGTACTCTAGACTTTTAGAGAGGCAGATTATCTGCCAAGCAGCATCAAGACCTTGGTCAGTTGACTTCTCATGTTTCTATCAAGAGACTGTGAAATCCCAAAGGATTCTACCCTTCCTTTTCACTCCACAGAGGAGAGATATAATAAGCATGGCTAATATACACATGACCAACTATTTCAAGAAAATGCCATGGGACATTCAAAAGAGTAGTCTTGTCCAGAAAAAAACTGCAGTCTTCTCAACTTCCAATCACATGTACAGCATACATTTCCGAAGTTGATCTGGAAAGAGATGAGAGAGAAAACACCAACTTTAAAATATGGAAATTTATTTATTATGATCTTTGGCCAGAATTACAGATAACAGAAAGAAAATAAATTGCCACTGAATATCCATTACCAAAAAAGTGGTCATAAAATAATACTTAAACAAATCATTGCACCAGTGTATGATTCACTAGAAGTATTTGGCAGTCTGTAATGTGAGTGAAGAGTTAAAAATAATGTAAAGATTTATTTGTTTGACTCTCAAATTGGAAATAATTGGGAAGAGTAAAGCCCACTTCAGAATATCATAGGAGGGAAACTATAGGAACAAGAACCTCTGCTTCCTTAATGCTACAAGAATTTCCAAAGTATCCCCTGGTTACAATTTGTACAGTATAAAGTGATTCAATAGATAATTTGTACAGTATAAAGTGATTCAATAGACACAATCTATTGGTCCTACTTATGTATTTATTTGATTGATATCTTACCTTTCCTTCAGAAGCTGTAGCTGACACACATGGACCTAGGGCTCATGGGAAGGTTAAAAACTATAAGACAGTGCATATGGATATACTGTATGGATGATATTGCAGATACTGCCTCTCTGGATATTAGTGTATGTAACACTCCTACAATTTTTCCCTACAACGGTTTTGTGTACTTAGTTGAATTTAGAGAGCATGATTCCAAAGTCATGTAGTGGGTTTTCAGGACTCTGGGTAGATACTAGGACACCTGAGACACCAACTTAAACATAGTATCTTATTGATGGTTAAGTAACTGGAATTTTCTATGGTGGATCATGCAAGCATATTGGAGAGCAAAGAAAGCTCTCTCCAACTTATACCATAATTTTCTGAATCTGATAAGGGAATTTCAAGGAGCACCAGTTTCGTACAGCCTTTCTTTTTCTCAGTGCTTTCTTTCTGTGTGGACTTAAGGCCTACCTTAATCTATATTGACTTGAAGATAATTCTTTCCTCAATTTGAAAAGGTTAATTAGAAGAAAATTTTAATTTTGTACAAGACAGCTCTTGATGAATACAGGAGTATTCTGGAAGGCAAGTTAAAATGAATCCATGCTACAAAATCCAAAGCATCCTGCCTGAAATAAGTACTGTATTAGTCCTTATTAATTGGTAGGTCCTGATGTATGACCAGAGGGGTTTTAGTTACACTGCTACAGGTTAGAAATCAAGGAAACTTAAATATCTGAACTAGTATCTCCTTCTGACAGTATTATGCAAACACATGTCACATTACAAGAGCAGGATGTCACCTCTATGGAATGTGAACAAGTCATAGAAGCAAACTACGTAGGTAAAAGTCTTACTGATTGATTATAAATGAGCCTAAAGACCAAAGATGTGCAAAATGTTCCAAGTTCAACATGTTTGAGCTTAGAAGGCCTGTTTAGTTCAAAACTGAACACTATATTCTGACAGTTTGGTCCTGACCTTTAAACAAAACACACTAAATTTGAATGGAGTTTAACATAAAATAGGGCATTTGAGTGGCTCTCTTTTAGCAGTTTCAAGGACTCAGGATTGGCCTGTTGGTTTGCAAGCTATTATTTGCATGGTTTTTCTCCAGCATGGTTTCATCCCTTCTGGTATTGAGTACATATCAAAATGGGGATGACAGATTATGGGTGAGGAAGCAGCTATAGTTGTTCAAGCACATGCTTGGAAATCAACAATTTAATGCATTTTCATTTAGAATTATTCTGGATGGCAGATCCTAAACATAAGAACTGATTAAAACTGATTTTTCAGTATGATTGCCTGCAAGCAAGTGTGTGATTATATGTATGATTACATGTGTGAATGTATAAGCTTTTTAATGGGAAAATTAGAGTTCAGAGGGTTGGTTGTGAGCATGTTCTGCCTTTCTTTTTGTAAGGAGAGTGCTCAACTAAATGGAATGTGTTTTTGTGCACTCCATGTATTTATGCACATTTCATTAATGCTGTTGAGATTTTTATGTGTTCTGTTGTAAATACAAAGGCTACTATGCTAGCTTTCCTGTTTGGTTTCTTGAACTACAATATGTATACATTGTATAGCCTGTACATGTTCATGAACCCCACTCAGTCAAGTCAGTGGGAAATTAATGATCCAAGTGCAGCCAGACTGATTTACAACACAAGTAAAATAATGTACATTATCATCTAAAGAAAGTTGCCATGATCAGAATGCCTTCTAAAATTATTTAAAAATAAAATAAAATGGCATGCAATTGAAAATTTCCCTTTCTTTCTTTCATGGCCATTTCCCACCAAAAAATAACTTGTCCTAACTCTAAAACATGTGATTTTCCTTGACTCCAGTTTTTGGCTGCAAATAGTAGTGTCCAGGGCAAACCCTTGTAGGAAATGCTCAGTGTGAAAGCAGAATGAACATGTCTCGCTGTACAGATCACTGTAATTCTAGTCCAGGTTTAGAGGGCTGGAGGGTTAAAAAAGAATGACCAGTTGCAAGAAAGCTTTTAAAGCGTACGCTTAACATAACATGCAATTTGACCCTGAAGCTACAAATTTCAAAAGGATGTTTGTGAACATGCAAAAGATTAACAACGAACCATTAACAAAACAATAAAACCAAATGATTTCATGCTAATTCAGTCAGAATTTTCTCCAATAATTTCCTGTTGCATGTTAAGTCTTGTTTGGCTTACATTGTGGGACAGTATCAAGTAAATCTAACCACTGTGGCGTGGTTATTCCTTGTACAAATCTCTGCAGTTCCTATTGCCTGGATACTTATAATCTAAGCATAAAATGCATAAAATGTCAACCAGCCTTTAGTAATATCAGATGCATGCATTCTAAAGAGAAATGAGATTTTCAAGTTTTCTATGTTCCTTTAAAGATAAATCTTACTAGCATTCTTCTGTACTCACTTTCCCTGTCCCTTCCCCCATCCTGCATGTAGGCATATACCTACAGTGATAGGTATCTTTAGAGAGATTTAGTTAATCCCCTGGAAAAAAAATCTGATTGAAAATGAATGCAATAAGCAAAGCTATGCTAGGAGCTTGGTTGAAAAGGTCTTTTGAGTTAAAATTACAAGATGTCAAAGAGCACTGCACAACAAATATTCTCTTTAAAATACTTATTGGAACAGGAGCAGAATAATAGAGAACATGACTACATCGTCTCTCAGAGCAAGCCCCCCTGACATGAACAAAAGATATTGCATCAGAATATAAACAAAAGGAGTGTAGGATTTCATATAAATTTCAAATATTATGCAGAGGGTATTTAAAATAAGCAATGCTAAAATTAAAAAGCTCTATGTTAATTTTAAGGTTTCTATGCTTTGTTGTGTATTATTGCAGCAATCATTTCCAATCGTGTATTTGCATGTGACCATGAGTGTGTGCGTGTGTGAGGGAGAAAGAGAGAGGCAGAGAAGGGAGAGTGCTTCATACAGAACAAAGAAAATGAGATATTCCTCTATGATTGCTGAGAAAGCAGAAGCAGCAATGCCACTCGTAATATCTAACTAGTGAATATGCTGGGATTAGACTTTTGTCAAATCTGTCCCATAATTAATTGTTTACCCTCTTCAAGTACAAATTAAAATTATATGACATCATAAGAAAATTATTGTGTATTTTATGACTCTAGCAAACAAGGCATATGCTTTCCCTAAGGTTAAGAAGTGTTCTATTTTTTTCCCTTCTGTTCATTGTGTCCAATTCTCAGATGGATGTATCTCTGGATACATGTATAGTTTTCTTTGCAAGGGTTTTTCAGTTTTACCATTGCTTATATAGATAATGTCAAATGCATTTATCAATCTGATGTCAAGTATGATTGCTGAACTACAACTCACATCATCCCCAGGCAGAAAACCATGTATTGGCTGAGCTGATAAGTTCTGAAGTTCATTATACTTGAAAAACCAGGTTGAAAAAGACTATTTTAACTGAGGAAACAAGTTCAAGGACTATTCCTCTTTTTTCTGAACCAGCTTTTGAAAAGGTAATCCTACAAAAATAGTACATATTCCAATAGTTTATTCAGAAGTTGATAACAGCTGACAGCATGACTCTTACTGTTGTAACTGAGACAGCATTCTATAAAAGGTGTGTACGGTAGATTTATATAATTGCATATGTATACTTATGTAATTGTAGCTGTACTTTAATAGAACTGCTACAATCCTATCAAACTGAAACCCTGTAATGGGATGAAAGATGTGCCTGATTAATTGCTGCCAGATATTAACTGCACAAAAGGTATTTTCATGTGCCTCTTTCCTTCCTTCCTTCCTTCCTTCCTTCCTTCCTTCCTTCCTTCCTTCCTTCCTTCCATAGCCCAAAGTTTGGGACAAAGTTAGTACTTCTTAAGTCTCTTAACCAGAGGATAGTCCTTCAAAAATATATTTTCAAACAGAAGGCTGGCTTTTGACACCATTAAAACATAATGACATTTAGTTTTCGAAAGAAAGAAAGAAAGAAAGAAAGAAAGAAAGAAAGAAAGAAAGAAAGAAAGAAAGAAAGAAAGAAAGAAAGAAAGAAAGAAAGAAAGAAAGGAAGGAAGGAAGGAAGGAAGGAAGGAAGGAAGAAAGAAAGAAAGAAAGAAAGAAAGAAAGAAAGAAAGAAAGAAAGAAAGAAAGAAAGAAAGAAAGAAAGAAAGAAAGAAAGAAAGAAAGAAAGAAAGAGGTGAAAAAGTTTGTAAGGAAATCTTTCTGGAAGAATTTGTGCAGAATTTGGAACCAATTTAACTCTTTTGGAGTTAAATTCAGTGCTCTAATAAAACAAATACTACAAAATACCTTCCCCCCATCATCTCTGGGATTTTTTTTTTTTCAAACAAAAGAAGTCAAATCCTTAGAAGCCTTGGAAAATTTCACTGCTCTGAAAAAAAGTCCATGCTTAATGCTACATTTTAATCTCACGACTAAAGAGGCAGAGAATTTCATAAAACAGCCTCTATGTTTCATCACTCCAGTTAATGAATTCCTTTTTATACAAGTTTAAAAACAACTGGGAATAGCATTGCTGTATGTCGCATTAGAAGTCCAAATATGTGTCCACTTGTTTGCAACTAATGGCTTGAATCTGGAGATGTCTTATTGAAATGGAAATCTATTTTCAAATATGACAGCCCTATAAATTTCTTACAATTCCCCCAATATAATGCAAGCTGTTTCAAAGTGTACCTTTACTTTCAGAAACAGCTTTTGAACAGGGCAGGTATTTTTAATACACAGACACAACCAGAAAGTTCTGCTATATGATTAAAGTTGCATTCATCCATTTATATGGATGAAATTTTAGAACATAGAATAATAGATTGGTAAGGGATCTTGGAGATCTTCTAATCCAATCTCCTGCTCAGTCAGGAGCCTCTATATTATTCTGGACAAATGGCTGCCAATCTCTTGTTGCAAACCTCCAGTGTTGGAGCACCCACAACTTCTGGTGGTAAGTTGTTCCATTGATTAATTGTTCTCACTGCCAGGAAATTTCTCCTTAATTCTTGGTTGAATTGTCATATGCTATCATATCGTATGACATATCACATACATATTCATATGAATAAATATTTTATTAACTTTTTTTTGTTTTAACATATTAGATAAGGGTTGGCATTCCAAAATAGAAACTTTTGACAGACTACGCAAAAATTACTTTATTAGCCTTCTGTCTGAAATGACTTTCTTCCCCACTGTATCCCAAGATTTTCACTCCAAACTTTGATACCTGTCTTTATATTTTCACAGGTATAATTTTACATATCACACTGGCTATTCCTTCAAATACTGAATATTGAAAGTGGAGCATATGTTGGTGTGTCCTGTCTATGTATTTTGTTGCTGTTGAATGTTATAATTTTTGTTATTGGTATTGTTTTTAAGTATGTTATTATTATATGTCATTTGTTTTGTATTATGATTGATTTTGCTGTATGCTACTTATAGTCATTTTTTTGCAAGTTGGGCAGCCATATAAATTCAGAAATGTGTAAGGATTCCCCATCTCATGCATTATGGACCTAAATGTTGGGCCTTTAAAATCTTCCTAAGGTTGTTTTTCAGAATATATGGGAGTGTGTACAAAGTATGTTTTCAAATTATTAAAGCAGTCAGCTACATCTTTTTCCATGGCTGTTTCAAAAGAGCTTCAAGTTGCTTCTCCATGCTTATGTTTATGTAGCAACTGTGTTATATATGGAAAAAGAAAAATGGCTGGGCACAGACCTGAAGAATCCTGGTTGTTTTAATGATTCCAAATTTTAATAGCTTCCATTTCTTCAGAAACATTTATTTGTACAACTCTGTCAAAGAAAAAATCAGAAAAAAATAGGTCAGTGGCAAGTTAAATATGTAGGGGACCCTATAACCATTTGGACATTTTCGTAATGGGTCCCTCAAAATTCACTGTATGCCTAACCCCTTTGCCATTATCACAGGCACTCTGGTTTTCCTTTTAAAATTCAGAAATGGAACTCTTTCTGATGCAAATTGACTCCATTTTATGCCCTTCACCATCTCATTCCTTTCTTTACATATAAATACATTCTTCAAGAGTGGCATCTAACTTAGAATTGATACAGATCTGTTATCTTGCTTAACTCAAGTGCTTTTTCAACATAAAACATATTCCTCCATTTTAAGAAATTAGGAGTAACATGTTTCCATGTGAGAGAATGCTATTTTAAAAAAATATTCAAGTTTTCTCATAAGGTCTATACAACAACAGCAACCAAAACCCAATCCACAAAAAACAACAAATCCTACAAATATTGATATCCCCATCCTCATCAAAGAAGCTGTTGAGCATGAATGGAAGTGACCAAATGCCATCTTATTTGATCTAGAAGTCAATGACAATGATGACACCTCTAATGTTCGAAACATCATCAGAGAAAATCAAGCATCAACCATCTCCCCTGAAGAAATACTTGATATTTCCTGTGTCGGTCCAGAGCTTAAAAACAAAGATGGCTTGATGATCCCACGCCTATGCAGGGTTGTTTGCAAAAATGAAACAAGCAAATGCAAATTCATTTTCTCAATAAATTCACTCGCAAAGAACAACAACAACCATAAGAACCTTCGTTCTCGCCCTGATCTAACCATACAGCAACGTGTCCGATCCCGGGAGCTACGTTCTGAGCTCAAAAGATTATGTGAATTAAGTAATACAAATCTATACATTGATTACCATGCTGACTGTATCAAAAGCAAGAGCTTCAACCCATGTCACAATATCCATCACCCAAACATCCAACATTAGGGATGCATGCCCCTTACTTCCTCCAGCCCCACTATTTCATATCTTAAATGCAAACTACTTAATGCAAGAAGCCTCGCAAATAAAATGCATGAATTCCTCATCCTTCTAAGATCAGCCACATTTGACATTATATTTGTCTGTGAGACATGGTTAAATGCATCTTTTCCAGACTCCATTACCACTACAAAAGAATATCAAGTTTTTCGGTCAGATCGTGAAATCCGTAGAGGTGGTGGAGTTGTTATATTCTTTAAAAAATCTCTAAACCTAAAAAGGATTCAAATTATACAAGAGCTTGCTCTTCCTGAGACTATCATCTGTGAATTGTCCTTAAACTTCTCAATCTGCTTCTTACTTTGCTATCGTGCCCCTGACTATGATATAATTCATGCAAACAAGCTAATTTCATTACTGACATGAGCTGCTTCCTGCCCACACCCTCTCATTTTTCTTGGTGACCTCAACTTACCTGTTATAAATTGGACACTAAATGAATGTATATCTGAACCCATTCATACAACCCTATACAATGCCATTACCACACTAGGACTGGAACAACTAGTAACCAACAATACTAGACTTAATAACTGCCTCGATCTAATCTTCTGCAACAGTTTGAATTCAATTTATGGAATACAAATTAATGAACCTTTTTCTAACAGTGACCACAGCATGATTGACTTTTGCCTCAACATATGTTCTCACCATAATCACCATAACAACAGGATCCTCAATTATAACTTCAAAAAAGGCAACTATGATCTTATAGACCACGATCTCTCATCTCTTGATTGGCAAATTCTATTCACTGGATGCAATTCTGTTGAAGACCATTACAACATATTTTTACTTGAAGTCAAAAACAGTCATCAAACTATATGTACCAATAACAACTCCCAAAAGCAGAAAAAACAAATTACCCATAACAACTTCTGTAAAGCCCTTGATTCAGTGGTACATGACAAACTACTCCTAAAATTAAGGTCTTATGGTATTTCTGGATACCTGCATAACTGGATAGAAGCATTCCTGTTAAACAGGCAACAAATGGTCAAAATTGGGAGTGTCCTATCAAATCCTGTACTTGTCAAAAGTGGTGTCGCCCAAGGCAGTGTTATAGGACCAACTCTCTTCATACTCTATATTAATGACCTCTGTGATTATATTAAGAGCAACTGTGTTCTTTTTGCTGATGATGTAAAGCTATTCAACACCACTGACAATGATGCTACCCTTCAAAAAGACCTCGACTATGTGTCAGAATGGTCAAACAAATGGCAACTTCAGCTCTCAACAAGTAAATGCTCTAACTTGCATATTGGCAAAAAAAAAAATCAAAAAATAAAATACAAGCTGAATAGTCAAGTCCTTGCTGATGACACAAACTTTATCAAGGACCTTGGAGTACTTATCTCAAATGATCTAAGTGCTAGAGCCCACTGTAGAACCCACTGTAACTACATAGCCATACATGGTGGCACGTCAGCTTCCTCAGTACCTGGAGGAAACAACTTACCTCGATCCGTTCCAATCGGGCTTCAGGCCTGGGCATAGCACTGAGACGGCATTGGTCGCGTTGGTTGATGATCTCTGGAGGGCTCGTGACAGAGGGTTCTCCTCTGTCCTGGTCCTATTAGATCTCTCGGCGGCTTTCGATACTATCGACCATAGTATCCTGTTGCGACGGTTGGAGGGGTTAGGAATTGGGGGAACTGTCTTTCGATGGTTCTCCTCCTTCCTCTCCAACCGTTCGCAATTTGTGTTGGCGGGAGGGGAGAGGTCCACCTCTAGGCCCCTGGTTTGTGGGGTGCCTCAGGGGTCGGTTCTCTCCCCTCTTTTGTTCAACATCTATATGAAACCGCTGGGCGAGATCATCCGTGGTCTTGGGGTGAAGTGTCATCTCTATGCAGATGACACTCAGTTATACATCTCCACCCCGGACCACCCCAACGATGCTGTGGGGGCTATGTCCAGGTGCCTGGAGGCCGTGCGGGATTGGATGGGCGGGAACAGGCTCCGGCTCAACCCATCCAAGACCGAGTGGCTGTGGTTCCCGGCGCCCCGATATAGCCAGTTGACTCCGTCGCTGGCTATTGGGGGGGAAATTTTGCCCCCCACAGAGAGGGCTCGCAATCTGGGAGTCCTCCTGGATGTGCGGCTGTCGCTTGAACACCATGTCGCGGCCGTCTCCAGGGGGGCATTTCATCAGATCCGTCGGATCTACCGGTTGCGGCCCTTTCTGGATCGGGACGCCCTGCGCACGGTCACTCAGGCCCTTGTCACCTCTCGCCTGGACTATTGTAATGCCCTCTACATGGGGCTCCCTGCGGGGAGCACCCGGAGACTCCAACTGGTACAGAATGCGGCCGCGCGGGTGATTATGGGGGCGTCACGTAGCGCCCACGTGACGCCTCTCCTGCGCGAGCTGCATTGGCTGCCAGTGGCTTTCCGGGTTCGCTTTAAGGTTCTGGTTCTGACCTTTAAGGCGATCCATGGCATTGGACCAGGTTACCTACAGGACCGCATCCTACCGGTGATCTCCAGCAGGCCAGTGCGTGCACACAGGGAGGGCCTTCTCCGGGTTCCGTCGGCTGCCATGTGTCGCCTGGCGGTCCCAAGGGATAGGGCCTTCTCTGTGGCGGCCCCTGCCCTCTGGAATACTCTGCCACCGGAACTGCGTACCGGCATGGACCTGAGGTCCTTCAGGCGCGCGTTGAAGACCTGGCTTTTCGAGCAGGCCGGCCTGGGCTGAGAGAGGGTTTTAATGTGTCTCCAGTAATTTTAATTTGGGGGTTTTAAGGGGGTGGGGTGGGTTTTTTATTCGGCCAAATATCCAATTTAATCTTTTTTAACTTTTGTATTATTGCTGGGGTTTTAGATTGGCTGTACACCGCCCTGAGTCCCCAGGGAGAAGGGCGGTATAAAAATTAAATAAATAAATAAATAAATAAATAAATAAATAAATAAAATAGCCAAAAAGGCATTAAGAATTGTTCTTAAGAACCTAATTCTGCATAGCTTTTTCTCCGGTAATATCACTCTACTAACTAGAGCATGTAAAACATTTGCTAGACCAATACTTGAATACAGCTCATCAGTCTGGAATCCACATTACATATCTGATATTAATACAATTGAGAAAGTCCAGAAATATTTTACAAGAAGAGTCCTCCACTCCTCTACTCATAGCAGAATGCCTTATGCCACCAGACTTGAAATTTTAGACCTAGACAACCTAGAACTACGCTGCCTTTGGTTTGATCTAAGTATAGTACATAAAATTATATATTGCAATGTCCTACCTATCAATGAATACTTCAACTTTAACCAAAACAATACAAGAGCACAAAATAGATATAAATTAAAGATAAACTGCGCCAAACTTGATTATCAATAAAAGGAAATACGACTTCAGCAACAGAGTAATCAATGTCTGGAATACTCTACTTGACTCTGTGGTTTCTTCCCCAAACCCCAAAATCTTCAACATTAGACTGTCTACTATTGACCTCACTCCTTTCCTAAGAGCTCTGTAGGGGGTGTGCATAAGCGCACCAAAACATGCCTATCGTTCCTGTTCTATTGTTTCTTTTTTTTCTTATTAGTATCCATTTCATGTATTTATAACCATGTTTATACTTATACCTGTTATCTAATAATTGTTTGACAAAATAAATAAAATAAATAAAATAAAACAAATTACAAACAATTCAGCCTCACCTGTTGAGAATGTAGAATTGGAATATTTCCAGAGAAATCAAGGAGAAAAAGCTCTTGTTATTGGCTAAAGAGGTTATTGGCAACTTCTTTATTTTCGGTTTCTTTCAAGTGATATTGTCTTGGTATTTATGTTTCTTACTGGATAATGGGGAAGAAATCCATATGGTTCATATATTAATATCAATTCATCTAATTTATCTATTTTTTTTAGTTTCCAATAAACAAATTAATAAAAATCCAGCAATAAAAAATACTCTGTAGACTAGCATTCAGCAAAACACAATAAAGATCTTGAAGACATTCAGATTCCAGGATATGTTGAGGCCTAAAAAGATTAGAATTGTACAGACAGTGACTTTCCCTGTGACAATCTATGGAAGCAAAAAATAGACTTTGAAGAAGAACACAATATGAACTTAAGTAGGAATAAACAGAGCCAATTGAACATAACAGTTAAGGCATCAGGCTAGAAACCAGAATTTCTAGTCCTGCCTTGTGAATTCTAGTCCTGCCTTGGATATGAATTCAGCTGGGTGAACTTGAATCAAGTCACTTTTTCTCAGCCCTAGAAAAGAGAAAATGGCAAACCACTTCTGAAAACTTGCCAAGAAAACTTCAAGGACTTGTCTAGGCAGACACCAGGAATCAACACTGACTTAAAGGCACCAAAACTCCAAGGAAATAAAACAAAGGAAACAGTATTTTCTAAAATCAAAATGGTAATGTGACCTATTGTCCTCCTTTAGGGAGAAAGTCCTCCTTTTGTAAGTTCTGTCCTCACCCAAAAAGTGTCCTCCTATATGTCCTCCTTCTTAATATTTGAAGACTAATCTGTAAATCTCCGTATTTGATCGATGCTGAGATGCTCCATTGTGTGCAATGTGATGTATTTATTTTGACATGACGATTCGTCAAGGTTCACTACAGTACGGCAAGATGCAATTATGAGACGTATGTCCTCCACACAGGAGAATTGTTTTGAGAGAGTGTGCCTTGTGCAAGAGTGCGCTGTGCGTAAGAGGGTGCGGTGCGCAAGAGTGCACCGTGCACAAGTGGCTTGGGTTTTTTTCTTTAATTTATTTGTGTCCTCCTTTTCATTGTAAAAAAGTTGATCACCTTAAAAATGGAAGCTTCTATTCAGACACATATTGTATTTTTACAAATCATACTATTCCATTATGAGCTGTGGTTGCACAGTGGTTAGAGTGCAGTACTGCAGGCTGCTTCTGACTGCAATTTCACAGTTCAAATCCCACCAGGCTCAAGGTTGACGCAGCCTTCCATCCTTCCAAGGTGACTAAAATGAGGACCCAAATTGTTGGCACCAATATATTGACTCTGTAAAAGTCAGCAGAAGTAGCCTAACCACTTTGCTACTGTGACTCATGTACACTATTAACTGTTTTCCCCACCTCTATGCTCTCCAAATGTGTTTACCTATAATTTCCAGTTCCAAATTGAAGTGCTGGGTGTTGTATTCCCAAAACATTTGGATAGAGAAAACTAATTTATACATTTAATTGCTTGTGGTTCAAATCTTTAGCCATAAAATGATGTGTCTCAAGCCTTATTTTAAGCTATTTATGGGTGGAGTAGAGGTTGCATTGGGTTTTGAGTGAACACAAAATTGTTCTCCATGCTCTTTCTTTTCTTTCTTTAAATTTAGCTGTGGTTTGGCTTTTTCCTAATGTGTTGATCATCAAAGCATCTAGTTACTTCTGTTGACAGCAGAACACCAAGTTACATCAAATAGACTACATTCTGGATTTTTTCAAGTTTCTTTGTATAATCCATAAGAGTTCTATTGTCAATCCTGAAATTGATATATGTGAAGCCATTTTATTTAGCTCTATTTTCTATTCATATATTCCTTTTTTTTCTCTTTACTTGCGTAAGGGGGGGGGGGGGTTGGGCTTGCCACATTCTTAAGGTGGGAGGAGTGAATAGATAGTGAGGACTGTTTTGTCTAGGTGTCATGCCCCTGTCGGAGTCTGAATCCAAGGAGGAAGCCGAACAGGTGATAGGGAATGGGAGTGTGGCTCCATTAGCTGTGAAGGAAACTGGGGAAGGGCAAAGTCTGGCTGGGCAGAGAAGGGGAGAGGTAGAGCAAGGGAGAGGGAATTCAGAGGAAAACCAAGGCCCACCCCCTCTTCATCCTAGGGCATGCAGGAAGAACGGAGCAGAGAGCAATGTGGGTTGTGTGGCTTATAGAGGAGGAAAGGACCCTGATTCCCTGCAGCTGGGAACACAGTTTATAAAGAAGGCAAGCTGCGTGCGGCAGGCTGTTGGAAGAAAACATGACTTTATCTTGTATTGTCATGACTTATCTGTGTTCCTGGAATCTTCCCAAGTGTCTGAGTTTTGCCATGCTTTCAAGTCTGAAATTCTTGCTCCTGCCTTGCCAAATTAATTACTTCAGTTTGGCTTGTTTGGACTTTAAATTACAGTTTGTGTTTACCCTGTTTTGGACTGAATTTTCTGCAGTCAAAGGCTGTTCCTATGAGAGTTTTTCTCCAGCCAGAAGGTAACCTGGACATTGGGGCAAAGTTGAAGATAATAAAAGGATCATATAACTGTGTTGCTTTTGTGCCATACCCTGGGTCATCACATTAGGTGACTTTCTTCCTGTGGGAACAGAGGCTGTCTCTGCTGAGAACTAGAGATGGAGTTTGAAAACACCAGGCAATGTTGATTTCCTTTTATTGGGGAATGTGACTTTTGTGATTGTTTCTAATTTACAATATTATGTGGTTTAATTCCAGTTTGTGCCAGATCTGGAATTACAACAGACTTTGCAAATTTGCTTACCTAAATAAAAGAAATTTGTTTTGGAAGATGGGCTTTGCATATTTCTTTTTGAATGGATTTCATCACGGAAACCTGACATCTATCTTTTGTTTGGATACCAACAAACCACATTTGTGAGAAATTCCAATAATCCAAGTTACCAACATTATTTTTTTTTTAAATTGCAAAATTGCATTGATTAAAATGCACACTGAGGGATAATATATATGAATTAAGGAGATCAAGGCATACTTTCATTTTGACCTGGTTCCAATACAAATTATTATGGAATCTGTTACTGTTCCTCAGTAACTCACATTCCTTATCACCACCTTGCATTTTATCTGTGCACAATTGTGCTCTTTGAGCCATATCTATATTTTTCAAATGATTTCTTCTGTTCTCTCTAATCTTTCTTGTTAACCAAAGAGATCTTTGGGACTTAGTCATACTTTACCTGACCTACTTTCCAATAAATGTGCTAACCCTAGGCTAAAGCAATATGCCACAGACTGGATTATATACATGTAAAGTATTCAAGGAGATTTTAGTAACATGTGGATACTTCAAAGAGAGGGTTTTTTTGTTTTTGCCATGCCTCATATGTTGATATGTTGGTCTAGTGTAACAATATTTTTCTTAACTTTTCTCAGTTGGAAATCTTTAGTAAGGATCAAGCTCTCTAGCAAGGTGAGTAGCTTCACATAAGATTTAGGCTCTGAAGTTGAATATATATTCTTACTATATAGTCTGGAATCATTTATTTATCCAATTAATTGTCTACTCTGTTAAAAGAGCAATTTTCAGTATGAAAACTAAAATAAACAAAAACCTGATGTAGACGCCTCTTATTTATTATCACAGTTCTAAATGAACAAGAATATTTTTATTTATTTTATTTATTTTATTTTGTCAAGTGATTATAAGATAACAGGTATAAGTATAAACATAGTTATGGCCTTGGTGGTGCAGGCTGTTAATCATCTAGCACTTAGCTGAATTGCCTGCAATTAGTGCAGGTTCGAATCCCACCAGGCTCAAGGTTGACTCAGCCTTCCATCCTCTCGGGGTAGGTAAATTGAGGACTCAAGATTGTTGGGGGCAATAAGCTGACTTTGTAAAAAATGCCACTTGGGAGGCCAAAAAGCCTTAGTAATATTAAGCAGGCATATACAATGGTATGAAGGCTATTGCCGAACACTTAGCATGGTGCTCTAAAGACTGTAAGCCGCCCTGAGTCTCCGGAGAAGGGCGGCATATAAAATAAATAAAAAAAATTTTTTTTGAAAAAAATGAATACATGAAATGGATACATATAAGAAAAATAAAAAGAAACAATAGGACAGGGACAATAGGCACATTGGTGCGCTTATGCACAGCCCCTACAGATCTCTTAGGAAAGAGGTGAGGTCAATAATAGACAGTCTAAGGTTAAAGTTTTTGGGGTTTGAAGAAACCACAGAGTCAGGTATTGTATTCTAGACATTGACCACTCTGTTGCTGAAGTTGTATTTCCTGCAATCAAGTATGGTTAACCAATCAAGTGCGGTTAACCTTGAGTTTGTATTTACTGTGTGCTCTTGTGTTGTTATGGTTGAAGCTGAAGTATTCATTGACAGGTAGGACATTGCAATCTATGATTTTATATACTCTACTTAGATTGGACCGAAGGCAGCATAGTTCTAGGTTTTTTAGGTCTAGAATTTCAGGTCTGGTGGCATAAGGTATTCTGCAATGAGTAGAGGAGTGGAGAACTCTTCTTGTGAAATATTTCTGGACTTTCTCAACTGTATTAATATCAGATATGTAATGAGCTATCTATCAGACTGAAGAGCTGTATTCAAGTATTGGTCTAGCAAATGTTCAGATACTGTTGCTGAAGCAGTACCTCCCAATAAGGGTGGGATTCAACCAGTGTTACTACCGGTTCAGTGATGCATGTTTTGTGTGCTCATGCGTGCTTCGTGCACATGCGCGCCAGCCATGGGCTGTGCATGCGTATAGAAAAACCTTAAGCTGTGCTGCCCAGACAGCTGAAAAGCGCTGCACGCAGGTGCACAGCATTTGAAAAGCCTCTTTTTTCCTGTTTTTTCAACCTCAGCTGTGCCGCACAATGCAGTTGAGGTTGAAAAAGCAGGAAATAAAGGACAGGTAAGAGCCCGGGTAGGCAGGTGGGCCAAACATCTGCAAACACAGAACCGGTTTGGTGGTTGCTGCTCTTCAGAGTTACAGGTTCTATAGAGCTGGGCAGAAATAGTTAGCATCCCATCCCTGCTCCCAGTGTCTGCCTTTTTATCCGAGTGTGGTATTTTTAATTTACATTGACCACTAGGAAGCATTGTGTTACTGGTTTGATCCTTGCTGGGGATCATCAAATATGGGTAGCCATGCAATATTCTATGAGGTTCAAATCTTCTATCAGGATCTGAAAATTCTAGAGATCTTCACTGTAGATTATATACTCAGTGCATTAGTTTTAGGAGTTATTGAGGTTCTTGTACTCAGTAATTGAAGGGAAGGAGATCTAGAAGTTTTCAGAATTATATGTATAGTCAACCTTCCCTTAACCTTTCCAATCAGAGATATATGTCATGTCCCTATATAAGAAGTTTTGAATGACTTCCTCCTTGTCTTAAAGGGGGGGTGCCTCTATTTTCACACAATATTTCCTGTGTAGGGAGCCAAACTGCTATAGTGACCAAAGATTGATACTAGAAGTAAACAGAGGCTGAGCACTTGGCCCCATCATCATCTTTCAGCCCTAGGAAAGTGACAATGGCAAACTGCTTCTAAAATTTTGAAAGAAAACTGCAGGAACTTGACCAGGCTTTTGCTAAGGGCCAGTCTTATGTGATGTTTTTCAGTTACATTGCCCACCAGGAGGCACCAGAGTGTGTGGGCCTCTACAAGATTGGGTTGCAAAACAAAAGTTTGCTATTGTACTGCTGATACTTCTATATCTACATATGCTACCAAAAGCATTTAAAAAGAGTTTTTGATACAATTTTCACTAGTTTTTTTTTTTTAATAGACATTTTATACTGTTGTTTCACTAAAATGTTGATTGGGGCAAATTCTGGCAAATTGTGTCTTCTTTAGTGTTTCTGGACTCTTACTATATCTTTTTTTAAAAATAAATATAAGCATACCCAGTTAGGTTTTGAATTTTTTCATAGTCCTGGCAAATTGGCCTAGTTACATGTACTTTTCGAGGACAATTACCGGTAGCTTTCAAAACTGGACCACATTAGAGTGCCCAGGAGTCCTGCCTATTTTGAAATTTGCTCAACTTGAAAATCTAGCAAATTTAATCCCTAAAGTTCGGAAAGCTTGAAATTGCCCATCAGTAGTTTGTACTTTGATAGCCAACTGAGCAGTCACAAAAGAAGATTGATCGCCTATCTTTTCATATAATGAGATGTATCATATAGAAATAAAGGGTATTCAAATATATTACTTTAGTTTTATATTTATTTATCTATAAATTGATTGATATATAATTAATATATATCAATTGATATATAATGTCCTGGAAGGCGAAAGAATTCTGGAGAAGAATACAGGTCTTTCTTCCCTGATGTTCTATGTTTTTTCCAGAGGTAGTATCATTTAGGTATAAGTCTGTTTATGTCATAAGCCATATGGATGAAGAGAAATTGCTTCTGGAAGAAAAGCAGACTAAAACGATTGAAATTTGAACTGATTCTGGAACTATCTTAGAATGATTCCCTAACGAAGTAGGAACACTTTCCAAAATTATGTACAATTCTGTCCTTAGCTTCTTTCTTTGTCAGTTATCACAAATATTCCAGATAAAAGGTCTATTGTGACTTCTTTTGAAGAGAAAACAAACTCTACAGAATAAAGTAGATATCTCCACAAACCTCAAGTACTATATCACAGCAAACTGACTCTGAACACTTGTAAGGGATTTAAAAATGTAGGTATATAATCCTTAGGGAAACATTTAAAGGTAATCCTTTCCACCCCACCTTAATTTGCAGCCCGAAGTGGTAGAATACTACTAACTTGGAAGTCATTTATTCCCATTGAACAGTATGTGTCATCTAGGCTTGTAAAGGATCTGTGAGGGCGCTTGGCACAGTGGCCAGACTGATTTAGATGTTCCAAATCAATGTGCATTTTAACACGATGTGTACTTTGAGCTTTAATTAACACTTGCAAAACATATAGAGAGAAAAGACAAAATAAGTGTGCTAATCAAAGGAAAGCAAGCAAAATGAGAGATTTAATTAATAATGAAAGGTTTCTACTTCTACAAATGCATTTTCCTTGCACATGTTTAAATAGATTTTTATATTCTATACCCATGAAAAAAAAATTAAGACTAGCCAAATAGCTGTAGCCTACTAGCTGCATGTGGGGGGAAAGGCTTTGATTACAGTGAAATTGCAGAAAAATGTGTCATTAAAAAGCATTGAACAGACATAAAACCTAACCTTTTGAGCCAAGGAATACTTAATATTCTCTACATGATCATGCAAAGAAAAATTCTTTGGTATGGAATAGCTATTCTCCTGGTAAGGAGGCTATTTAATCAATGATTTATTCCTCAAAAGTAATAGGTTGCTTAAAATGGTGGTTTAAAAAGTTAGGCCTTTTTTGTTTAATTTTCTCACAGACAGTTGGTAATTACCATGGTCTTGTAACTTCTCTGGAATGCTGTGGAGGGTCAGATAGCAATGGAGCCCTGCTTTATAGGGTAATTAAGACAGTAGACATGGTTATTAAATACATCATGCTATACTGAACTGGAATGCTGTGAAATAAAATCCAAAATCATAAATAAAACCTGGGTATTCTAGCAAAGAAGAGGGTGAAAGAAGAGGAGGAAGAAAGCACTAATCTACAATCATTTTTTAGTAAACAAAGTTCCCAGAGTGTTATCTGAAACTTAGCTATTTAAGTTCCTAAAGATTATTCACTAAGCCCTGGAAGAATGAATGTGTGTGTGTGTGTGTGTGTGTGTGTGTGTGTACAGGCAATTTGTGTTTTCATGTTTGTGTGTCTGTATTTTCATCACTGAATGCTGTGAAAGGTAATATGGTATTCAAAATTTATCTCATTGCTTTCAACATATCTGAAAAATGTGAAATATTCCACAATGAACAGAACCTTCAGTGTTGTTAATTACCAAGTGTCTATCTATAGAAAGTATATACTATAACAGAATGATAAATATAAGCTTAATATGAGTAATGAAGGAAGCAGAGAGAATCTCTCAGAGATCACCAATGGGATAGTGACCTCTGTTTAAAGTCTTAGCCAGGTGTTTGCTTTCTGCTTTATGTATGTCTCTGTAACATACACAGCAAGTTGTTAAGAAAGGAAGCAGAACTATAAAAACTATTATTTCAACAGGACTGGATGCTAAAGCTATTTTTAAAAAGCCCTCAGAGAATCTGTTGATTTAGATAACACTAAGGGTACACTATATAACTTTAACATTTCTCAAAAGGCCAAAACTGTGTGGAGAGAATTCTTCTACTTAAAACAAAATAGCAGCTTTCATTTTTCTTCAGGAAATAATGAGTACAGAAAAATGCTCTAAGAAAACTTGATGAAATCTAAAAATCTGCCATCCAGTTTTTTACAATTGACTTTGTATGCTGTGAACTATTTTTTGTGAGTATGGAGAGGGAATAAAAATAGAGAAACTCAAAGCTGGGTTAAAAGAGCCCCGCCTTTATGAAAAGAATATGGTCATAAATGCTCTTTAAGAAAATAACTTAGTTGAATTGGAAGACTGACGTGAAAAATATTGGCATCCCTTCCTGAGAAGCTTCATTCCATGCTGATTAAACTGCCCATCAGCATTTTGAAGTCTCAAATACAGAACAAGTTCCTTACAATAGCCATTTGGTTGTCCATGTTTTCACAAAGATAGATGGAAACCTTGTGTGTCGTTAAGTTTCCTACTTTCATCCATATCAGTATATTACAGTTCAAATCCAGCCCAAAACATGATTGAAGAGATGGGAGCCACATGTAGGCTAGCAGTATTCAATCATTTTTTAAAAAAAAATCTAGTCAGAAACTGTTAATTTTTCCCCAAATTCTTTCTTCTACCCTATCACTTTCCTGTCTTATTGTAAAGTTAGTCATGAATAAGGAGTAGGAGTGAGTATCAGATTTGGCCAAGTTCGGAGTGACGTTGTGGTTTCATGAGGCTTGATCTTTCAGAGACAAGCAGAACTGAAATAAGACTATCATGTGGCCTCAGGCACTTTCTAACACTGCAAAAAGTCAAGCACAATTCCTGTGGATAAATAAATGCAGCTACTTATAGCTTTCATTTTCTATAAACGCTAGGCTGAGAAGGAGAAAGCAATGGAATTAGATTGCAGTGAATGACAGATGCACTCTCTAATTACGAATAATGCATAAGCATATGGATATACATAGCTCGTCAATTTGTAAAAGATTTTAGATACAATTTCCCTATTTGATTTCTCTTAAAAGTAGGTCTGTTTACTATCAAAAGAAAGGGCAACGTATGTATCATTTTTATCCCAGAAAAAAATCTAATCAGAGGCCTTTTCATTTAAAAACAAAATGTAAGAGATAACCGGGCTGAGCCTGAATAAGAGGTCAAACACATCATCAGTCTTGAGTCCTTCATGCCCTTCATGTCCTTCAAGAGATCTAAGTCCAGTCCATCATGAATTCCATTGACTCTTATCTACCACCAATTTGCTTTGATCATTATAGTTCAGATTCTTGTAGAGAGCATGAGTTTGCAATAAGCTTTTATATTCATTTTAAATGGTCTGGAGTTTCTGATTTTCCTGTTCTTGACCAAAAATTTATTTACTGGGCAGACTCAAATCTATTGTTATCCTGTTCTGTAGAAAGAGGAAGAGCCATGAGTTTGTCAAGTTATCACAGGAATGGGTTTCCAAAATCCAACATTTATATCAGATGTATACTATATTTTGCTTGCCAAAGTCTGTAGCAGGGCTGTCAAACCAATGGGCGGTGGGCCAGATGCGTCATGTGCTGGCCACGCCCCCATCCAGTTTAGCAAAGGGGAAGAAAGTTCTGATACATCACATGACTCCATGAGTTTGATACCCCTGGTCTACATTTAAGTGTCTCATTAAATTCCAATAGATAAGGAAGGTGAAATCAGAGAAAGGTGCCCATTTATTTAATATCATCCCCTTCCACATACACTGTTAAATTAAAATTCTGTGGCACCCTTCAAGGTTTTCATGTTATTATATTTTCCTGTTTGAATCTGGTAATAAATTAAATCTGAAAGTTAGAGTTTATTAGGCTATTTTCCAAATTGCAGAACTGAATCTGAATCAATTTTATGACTTATAATAGTAGAATATTATTCTGTTTACAAACTAGGAGTCAGCATGTACAAATTTACTAGAGAATGTGTTGCATTACAAGGAGGAAGAAACAGTCTTTTAAGAATCTTTAAAAAAAGGCGGGGGGAGAAATATTTTCAATTCTAGTTGTAAAACTGGAAGTCAAAATGTGTAGTTGACAGGCATGCAGCCAGATGACTTTAGATCACTAGCCTTTCTATCAGAGCAAGTCTTCCTATTTCCACATGGAACACATTTTAACTTAACAATGTGTAGTTTGGCAGTGAGATTGTTTTTCTTTGGCACGGAGCTGTTGTCTCATTTCTTCTTATTTTTAAAATGCATTTTCTGCCTGATTATATATATACAGTGAATTATCAGAAGTCTTTGAACTTTTAAAAAGTGAGGGTTAGATTTTTTTTTTTAAAAAATAAAAACTTGAAAATGCTTTACATAAGATAATTATGATATAGGATCATTTGGGAGAATTTATATTTAATTTCATAGCAAGAACTATAAGCCAGAATGTTCAATGTTTACTTAAATGCATTTTTAAGTGCTTATGAAATGTTGATTGTGGCGTGCCATCCAATCACAGACTATCAGAGATAAAATCTTAAAATAGACCTTAAGAGATCAGGGTTTACCAAGATTTCTTAAGTTACAGTTGCAAAGATGCAAAGGTGCCAAATATGTTTTTTTTCTTCTCAGTATCATGGCTCCCCTCTACAGACTTACTCTAAATATCTATTTCTACCTACTTATCACATTTCATTGGGAATCTTTCCTTGACTAGGAGACTGCCATTGTGGATCTGAAGAAGAAACTATAAAGCTTCTTCAAGATCTGGATTCTGTAAGTTCAAAATCATGGTCAATTATAATACCAGATTGCACAAAAGTTACCTTTTAAGGCTATTTTGAAAGTCTGAGAGATGTCTTTAATATTCCACTTTTGAATGTTGTATTATCTAGTGGTATACTTAAAAGAAAAAAAAAACTACTCATTTTCTGAAATAAAAAATATTGTACAAGAGTAATGCGTATCATCTTTTTTTCTAGCAGCTAATAGTGACATCATCCCTGCAAATTCAACTATCTCTCTTAGTCTATCACTCACTCATTCACACATATACACTCTACTTTCAATAAAATCTATAGGGTTAACAATCATATCTGTAGTTCTGCATTTCCTGGTATCTAATAAACCCACTCAAACTAGTTATAGGCTTTGTTTTTTTATTTTATAAATTTCTATACTGCAGGATAGTGTACAATCTAAAATCAATATAAACATAATTCCTAAGTAACAGTCCTGAATTTCCTATAAAAATCAATTCAATCAACGCTAGTATATAAACAAAATATGACCCACATATTTATGACTGTGCAGATACCATTTTATTATATTTCAAATTTCAACTTAAAAAGAAGTAGATTCATTACTTTATAGAACACCAGGAGCAAAGAGTTAGGCATATTTCTGAGGCAATGTGTCCACAGCATTGGACAACAACTGAGAAGACCTCATGAAGGCCTCAATCTTCATGCTCCATCTCTTATCAACAAGGATTAAATAGAATTTTCTGGGTGATCATGCCTAATGGGCAGAATTATTTTAAAGAATGTACTCTTTACTGTAAGCCAGTGTTGTGTAATACAACACAAGTGATTTACAAGTGATGAGCAATACTTTCAATTAGGCTTGAGAATGTTTAGCTACCAGTGCAACAACTGCAAAATCAGTGTAATTTTGGAATACTGCATTTAACTGCTAGCAGTATGGCTACTACAGTTTGCACTTGCTTGTAGCTTCCAAGTCGTCTACATTTCACATTGCAATAATCAATATGCATAATGTGTAGTGAGGGACGTGAATCACCATCACCATGGCTTTCTCTAGTAGGCTAAGCTAAAACAAGCGTAGCAGCTGGAGTTGGACAAGGTCTCTCTTGGTCAATTTCTATTCTCTGTTCAAACAGGATCTGTGCATCCCAAAGAATCTCTAATTCTTCAAAAAAGATTGCAACTGACTCTAGAGTACTCAGTGGAAGTTACATTTATGGAAAGCTTAGATATTTATGCATGACCACCGCATCCACTTTGTTACCACTATAATATCACAAAGCTTATTTCATGAAATAGGAAGATAGTTGATTTGGGTCCAAGGAAAAGAAAACATTTTATTAGTGATATTCCACTCAATGCACTGAGACCTAATTTCTTCTGCACTCTCACTGTTGCCCCTAACAAAACCTAGAGTGGATAACTTCTGCATTCTGTCCAGCAATTTAAAAAATAATGAAATGGACTTTGAAACATTACAATAATCATGATTTCCTTCCCTCTTTTATGGGAGAAGGGGGGAGGGGAGACAGAGCTAGCATAACAAGAGAAAGAAGGGGGAATTCTTCCCATAATTGTCTGAATATTTGCCCTAAGGCATAAACAAATAATAAACCCTGGTTGGTTCACAAGTCTACCACAGCAAAAGTTGCCTCAAAGTGAGCACACTTAAAAAACAGCTTTGGAAGTAGTATGGCTAGAAGATAGGGTAGACTCCAAACTAACTTTCCGAGACACAGCAAGTACTCCCATTTTGTAAATGTGTTCTTCTGTGTCCTTCTCTGGATTGAGGCTATTTTTTTAAAAAAAGATAACAAACTTTTAATACTGTGTTGGTTATATCTAAAACATTAAACAGATTCTTTCCCAAAGCATTCCACAGACACTGCAGGAAGTCCCACTGTGTTCAGTAAGATTTGCTTCCAGGTAACTCTTCATGGGGTTTTAGGCTGAGTTTTTTTGGCTTGGAAAACTTTTTCAATTTCTTACCACTTCCAGACCAGAGAAAATTCATTTTTTTTCCTAAGGAAGCACACCAGGAGTGGCCTATATTTAATAGAATTGTTCATATCACTAAATTTAAAAAGTATTTCTCCTTCTATCTCTCTTTGAGCACTTCCTTAATTTCATTGCATTTTTTGACTATTGCTAAGTTTGTGAAAGCCTTTGCTAAATATAATTATGTCTTTATCTTTAAACATTCTTTACAGACATATCATTAAAAAAGAACTAAATAGGAATGTTCCAGGTGCTCACATTCCAAGCTCTTCCAATATATTGATCCAATATATATTTATAATTCTTTTTTTAAAAGATAAAAAATAAATACTATTTGTCCAGGTACTTGTTTCTTATTTATGAAGTTCTGGCTACTTCAGAAGGAAAATAGAACAAGCAGAAATGCAAATTACCAAGCACTGATTGGGTATACCATTGAACAGATCATTGCACCAGCTGCTGTTGTGAAACCAGGCAGAGATACTGCTGAGGACATATAAAGAGAACCATTAAGGAAAAGTTGTTTATTTCTGCTTCTGCTGAAATCATAAACACCAGCCCCGAGTCTGACAGCACAGGCTGTGCTGCCGTAAATTCTTGTACTTTGCTGGCCATTCTGAACTGCCCAGCAAAAGTTACTGTAGCTAAATCCCATATACATTTCATGATATAATCCTGCTTAGAAGATGGTATCATATTCACCCCAGCAGGGTGTGCAGAACCCTATAAATCAAAATGGAGAATCTGAAATATCTCTCTCTCTCTCTCTCTCTCTCTCTCTCCACATCTCTGAAGAATCTGTGCAAATCCTTTGCCAGACAATAGGCCTTCATATGTTTTGCAGCTTAGCAGACACCAAGGAATTTTGTTTGGAAGTGATAGCTACTGTCTTATGTAATATTTAGGACATATTCATGAAGCATCTGGCAGAAAATAAAAGTATTTCCTCCTCTAACATATGCTGAAGAAGGATGTGGTCCTGTGCTGCTCCTCCTCTCCTGATTTCTTGCAAATAACACAACAGAAGAGACAGTTGTTTCTGGCTGCCCTGCTGCTTGTCATGGCTGTCAAGCAAAATCCCAAGAATTATTGCTCTTCCAGATGTGAGAGATTTCCAGGCAGCCTTAAACTGCCTGTGGTTTGTGGTGCTGTAGAGGAGAGAAAGGAGATTAAACTTCATCTCATCAGCACAATCTGAAAAGATCGCACAGAGGACTAATAATTACAGCTTTTTCATTCCAAAGCTGGACCTGGGAGGCGTTCCTGTTTTTGTTTCAGGGTTATGTCACATTAAGTTTGTTGGATTAAGGTCAAACCATCTTGAAGGAAGAATCAAAACTGGGAAGAAAGAAAAGAAAATTAGCTCTCCCTCCCTTTCACACATTTTGTGTTCTCAAAACAACAACTGCACTGCATTCCACTTTCTCCAGCTCAAAAGAAAAAGCATATGAATGTAATCCTGTCACTGTGAATTGTCAGCGCCTCTCAGCACAAGCTTATTAAAGAAAGAAATGTTTACTTAAAATTAGGAAACTCTCTAATGCAGAGGAAACTGTCATAGAGTAATCAGGCACCACTTCTCGTTTTTCAGTAAAGGCTTTTGCACTGATGAATTTTCCATTAAAAGCTCTTCACATTTTTGGGAAATGATTTTGTTGTTAACTGCCTGATATGATAGCTTCACACCAGATGCATCTCCCTGCAGAATTTTAGAATAACAGAATGCTGCGCAGTTGATGAGGGTATGGTTAGCACAACCTAAAAGTGCCTACAGAAGGCAATGTATAGCAACAGTTTTGGAAAACAACATTCCAGCTTAACTAGAAATTTTCATAACAGTTTCCAGAATGATTCTGAAAATCAATTATGACCACTTCTGCCCCATTTAAGTCCTAGGGGAGCAAACTTAAATAAGTCATTATTTTCCCATTCTTTTTGATGTAGAGAAGTATATTCATAACACCTGGAAATTTTAATTTAAATTACAGTTTGGACCCCAAACTCAATTTTGCTTTTAAGCAGCAAACACATACACACTTATATGAAATTGTTACCATCAGAACCTAATACAAAGAAAATGAAATGATTCTGTGTTTTGTTTTTGTATTTTTTTTACTTTAGTTCTATTAGAAAACATTAATTATAGATAAGGCAAATTCAGTGTTCCAAGAACAGCTGGAAAAAATTAGCAAATGCATGTGTCTTAGATCAGACCATAATTGCCCATAGTCAACCTATACAGCTTTTTGGAAAACGAACAGCATTGGCTACCAGATGTAAACCAACCTTAGAGACCAGTTTCCATTTCTACTAGAGATCTGGCATTTCACAAACATGAGGGAATATCAGTAGAACAATGATGAAAACCACAAGTACAATTCACTGAAGATTATGTATTCCTCTTCATATACATACATTAAACAAAAATAAGACTTTTCACACAGATTAATTATGTTATAACAGGTTTTTTTTGGTCTTCCTTATTTTTTAATTTTCAAGAGAAATCTACAAGTAGAAAAAAAAAGATCATCCCTCTACAAGGAGGTTCTCCAAAACCCCCTTTTTAGTACACTGTGTGAAGTTGTCTTGAACTGAAACCTCTGCTCCTTAAGGATTAAGGGATTGGAAAGCAAAGACTGAAGCTGCTGTAATTTAAACCCTGCCGTTCTCCAGCACAGAGGTGCAGAAGGCCTAAGCTAGCTTGTGTCTTTGCTAGTTTAACTTAGAAATAATTTCACCTTTTGAAAGTTTTGCACTATCAACATTCCAAAGACATCATTATCTTTAAAATTTATGTGTCTGGGGGAAGTGTTTCTTCCCTCGATTCCTGGTTTGCAGCCTGAAATCAGAGGTACCCATCACTTCTTTGGGTAGACCTACCTTTAAATTATTGTTTACAATGTTGCTGAAAATTTCATCTATGTGATATGCAGAAAGATAAACCTTTTGGGCAAACTTCATCAATGTATATAACTGAGATGAGTTTCCTTTTTTATAAATGTTATCTTTCTTCCAGTAATACTTTGAAGTTGCTGTTCCAAAGCACTTTGCAGTTACTGGAGAGATTTTGACAAATGAAACAAAACTTTTTCCAAGGACACTATGTTCATGAGAAGAGAGTCCATTATGTTGTATTGAAGATAATTAATACATTCACCAGACAGAAAAAATACAGTTAATTACATGGTAACTGATTGTAGGTTCTGAGTTTCAATAACAGAAAGGCTGAATCCACAATTCAGGTTCTCTTAGAAAGAACAAGTGAGACAGAGTGAAAGTTTGACACAAGGAATTACAGTTCTAACAGAAACAATTCAAAATAGATCCAAATGATGGTTGTTAATCCAGAACAAGAAGAAATGGTAAATCTAGAATTGTAGTTCTTATTCTTATCACAGTTTTTCTTATGAATGTTCCTTTGCCTAGTTCTGTTATATATGTATATGAGAATGAGGTGAAAATGCTATGGGACAAATGGAAAACAGTTGCAGACTTTTTCCATTATGACTGCATTTCTTTTTTTAAAAAAATAACAAATGGAAAAGAAGCATAAAAAGCTAGATTTTAGATGTTTGCCATCTGGGCCTTCTGGATTTTAAAAGCACAGGAGCAGGATTAAAAGAGTTAGCACACTACTTTAAACCTGATTTGTTTCATATATAACAGTGTTTCTAAATCGCAGCTGTTGTGTATGGACTGAGTCTTCACTCAGGTCCGTGCTTCCAGCGGGAAGCACGGACCTCTCCCATTGGCTGGAGCCGTTTGACAGCCGGCTATAAAAGGCGGCTGTCAAACGGCATCAGGTGTTGCCGCTCCAGCTGGCTGCCGTGTTAGCGCGACAATAGCGGTAACCCTTTTTGCCTGTTAATAAAGAGTTAAGCTGAAAACCTTGACCTGGTCTCTGCCTGAGTTATTCCGTCGCTCCACAACACTGGCGACGAGGACGGGATACTAATAAAGGCAAGCCAGGCAAGGAAGAGAAAGAAAGGAGCGAAATCACTAACTGAGAGCTGAAATTGCTACAGAGTTGCTGACTCTAGCCGCGAAGCGCCGTCTCTAACTTGCCTGAGGAAAACTTCACAGCTGACAGAAGATGACTTCGAATCCTGCATTCCCGCCCTTCAGACCGACCGCTGAGACGTGGGAGTCATACAAGAACAGGTTTGACTGCTTTTTAGATGCTTTAGACCTGTCAGAAATTTCTGAGCATAGGAAGAAATCTTACTTCCTAAGCTTTTGCGGAGCCACGGTTTTTGACACCGCAACAGCATTATTGGCCCCAAGATCTATTAAGACTATCCCTTGGGAGGAACTGCAAGAAATTCTCTCAAATCACTACTCCCCTAAGCCTTCCAGAATTGCTAGGTGCCATGCTTTCAGAAGGCGCATCCAAACAGAGGGGGAAACAATTAGTGATTATATGGCAGCACTGAGAACAGCTGCCTTGCATTGCGGGTTCAGAGATTACCTGGACGATATGCTGCTCGATCAGCTGGTTTGTGGCGTTAGAGACCCCAAGTTACAAAGACGTTTATTAGCCAAAGGGGATCTAACCCTAAAGCAAGCCATAGAGGAATCCCAGGCTGCTGAGCTGTCAGCACTCTCAGCAGCTGAAATTCAGGGAAAACCTAGCAGACTAGAAAATCCAACAGTATATTTTGAGGAAGCCTCCACAGAAAATGGCCCAGAAGAGGCTACTGAGGTAAACCGCCTCAGACAGCCCAACGCAAATCAAAAAGAGTTCAGGCAAGGTATAAGCCAAACCCCACATTTACAAACCTTATGCTTAAGCTGTGGGGGCAACCACCTCAGGGCATCCTGCAGATTCAGGAATGCCATATGTTTAAGGTGTCAAAAGAAAGGCCATCTGGCCAAAATTTGTCAAGCAGGGAAAACCTTCAACCAGCCACAAAGGCCACAGAAGCTCATTCAATACCCCAGACAAATTGAGGACTGTTTCACATGCTATCAGTCTAAAATACAAAAAAATAAATCTAACAAAATTAGTGTCACTGTTTCTATAGAAGGTAGACCCTGCAGAATGGAGGTTGACACCGGCTCTGCATTATCCATCATCTCATGGGACACCTTAAAGAAGCTACTCCCCAGAATGTCAAGACAGAAAATTCCAGCCTGCAATCTAACACTTCGGGACTACCAAGGCAGAACCATCCCTGTCATCGGAAAAGGCAAGTTCCTTGTCCATTTTCAAGGGTTTAAGGGTCACTTGCCTCTAGTGATAGTAGATGGCGTCCTCCCAAGCCTATTGGAACTAGATTGGTTCCTAGCTCTGGGCCTCCACATAGGGGGAATCCACGCCATTACCAATTCAGAAGTTGAATCCCTGTTCAGGGACTATGCAGACATATTCAGTGAGGGCCTAGGCTGCTACGTGGGAACCCCAATATCCTTCAGGGTAGACTCCCAGGCAGTACCAATTCGTTTGAAGCCCCGCAGAGTTCCTTTCACAATTCGTCCTAAACTAGACAAGGAACTTGACAAATTAATCAAGCAGGGCATACTGAAACCTACAGACTTCTCAAAGTAGGAAACCCCCATAGTAACACCGTTAAAAAAGGATGGAAGTTTGAGGATCTGCTTGGACTACAAGTCGTCCATAAACAAATATTTACAAGTTAGTGCGTACCCAGTCCCTGTGGTACAACATTTACTCCATTCCCTTGAGCCTGGTTCCATTTTTGCAAAGTTGGACATGTCCCAGGCGTATCAACGGTTCCCTGTTGATGATGAAACTGCTGAACTGCAAACAATAGTAACCCACAGAGGGGCTTTCAAATGCACACGCCTACAATTCGGAGTTAGTGTGGCCCCTGGAATTTTCCAGTCCCTTATGGAACGAATCCTGCAAGGGTTGCTAGGCGTTGTGCCTTACTTTGATGATATTCTGGTATCCGCTACCAATCTACAGCAATTACTACAAAGGGTCAAAGGTGTACTTGACCGTTTTAGACAATCTGGTCTCAAACTAAAAAGGGAAAAATGTACCATAGCCACTCCACAAGTGGAATTCTTAGGTTACAAGATTGATGCCAAGGGTATTCACCCAACTGAGTCAAAGGTCAAGGCCATTCACGATGCGCCTACTCCTACTAACAAAACTGAGCTTCAAGCTTTCCTGGGCCTCTTGAATTTCTATGCTTCGTTCCTGCCCCATAAAGCTTCTGTTGCCGAGCCCCTTCATAGACTTTTAGACAAGAACTCACCATGGCACTGGGGACCAAGGGAAACTATTGCTTTCAAACAAGTCAAGTCATTGTTAACTTCAAAGGCCGTCTTAATCCAATTCAATAGAGACTTACCACTCATTCTAGCAGCCGATGCTTCTCCATTCGGAATTGGGGCCGTACTGAGCCACAGACTGCCCAATGGTGCAGAAGCACCTATAGCTTTCTTTTCAAGGACACTATCTTCCACTGAACGCAACTATAGCCAGATTGACAAGGAGGCCTTGGCTGCAGTGGCTTCAGTGAAGAAGTTCCATGAATTCCTCTACGGGCATCATTTCGAACTCATTACTGACCACAAGCCACTGTTAGGTATTTTATCCGGCACTAAACAGACTCCCCAGATTTTGTCCCCAAGGATGACCAGATGGACGGTTTTCCTGGCTGCGTATTCCTACACTCTAATCCATCGATCCGGGAAAAGCCTTTGCCATGCTGATGCACTCAGCCACTGTCCCCTGCCAATGCCAGTCGTGGACACAGCACCTGCAACCACAGTCTTTCTTATCAACGAACTCAAGCTTCCAGTCACTGCTGCTGACATCGCTGCCCATTCGGCCAAGGACCAGGTAATATCCCAAGTCCTGGACTGGGTAGGGAGGGGGTGGCCTATGGCCCCTTATCCTTCAGACTTCCTACCCTACAAATTACGCCAGCAGGAACTTTCCTCCTTGCAAGGCTGTTTACTATGGGGAACTAGAGTAGTCATTCCCCACAAATTGCAAACCTCGATACTGAAGGTGCTGCATGAGGGTCACCCAGGGATTGTGAGAATGAAGGCCCTAGCTCGCAGCTACGTACGGTGGCCAGGCATGGATGCCCAAATCTCTAAATGGGTAAATTCTTGCCAGGCGTGCCAGGCCACCAGGGCATTACCACCAGCAACCACCCCTAGGACCTGGGAGGAAGCAGGCAGCCCCTGGTCCAGAATACACATAGACTTAGCAGGCCCCTTCCATGGGCGCACTTTCCTGATGGTAGTAGATTCATATTCAAAATGGGTGGAATTAACTCTAATGCACTCCACCACTACGGAAGCAGTCAGCAAAGCACTGACTAGGATGTTTGCCACTCATGGCCTTCCTGATTCTGTCGTATCCGACAATGACCCCCAATTCACCTCCTGTGAGTTTGAGATGTTTCTAGCAAGCTTGGGCATCAGGCACATATTAGTAGCCCCTTTTCATCCTGCCAGCAATGGGCTGGCTGAGAGGGCAGTTAGATCTGCCAAAGAAGTGCTACAAAAATTGGGTCCTATTAACTGGCATACCAGGCTGGCCCAATACCTATTGAGCCAACATACTACACCCTGTGCCTCAACTAATAGGTCACCAGACGAAATATTAATGGGATGCCGGCTGAGGACCACTTTGGACAGGCTGCACCCAAATTATGCCCCTTTGCTTCCCCTTGGGTCAAACAGCCAAGATAGAGGGTTCCTGATAAATGACAAGGTGTTTGTCAGAAATTTTGCTGGGCAACCACTATGGTTACCAGGGCTTGTGATAGCAGTAACTGGTCCCAAGTCTTATAGAGTCCAGTTACCTGATGGACGGACCTGGCGGCGTCACGTGGACCACCTGAGGAAGCATTGGAGCACGGCACCCAGAGGTCATCCAGACGAGCCCCCTGCAGAAGCAACCACACCATTCGATGAAACCAGCTTCCAACCCACCGGGAACGATGACCTACCAGATGGGGAAGCTGACCAAGGTGCAGACCCAGCTCCAGACAGCCCAACAGCCTCACCGTCGCCCGAAGACACGCAGAAGGCACCAGACAGCAACTCGGCACCATTTTTGACGGAGCCGAGAAGATCCGGACGAATTCGCAGGCGTCCAGCATATCTGAAGGACTACGCATGCTCCTCACTGGGAGAGAGGAGTGTTGTGTATGGACTGAGTCTTCACTCAGGTCCGTGCTTCCAGCGGGAAGCACGGACCTCTCCCATTGGCTGGAGCCGTTTGACAGCCGGCTATAAAAGGCGGCTGTCAAACGGCATCAGGTGTTGCCGCTCCAGCTGGCTGCCGTGTTAGCGCGGCAGTAGCGGTAACCCTCTTTGCCTGTTAATAAAGAGTTAAGCTGAAAACCTTGACCTGGTCTCTGCCTGAGTTATTCCGTCGCTCCACAACAGCAGCCACTTTAAAATATTTGGACTTCAAATCCCAGAATTCTTCAGCTATCATGATATACAGCATTTGTTAATGGCAAATTTCAGTACTTGTGAGACCTCGAATATTTTATATGCATGGTTTTAACAATCTAATATGAGGATTCCATTAATTATTGGGATATCCTGCAATTATAGTATATATGTTCTGTTATTCTAGATAATGATTATTACCTGGCTACTGATATGACTCCTTTTCTTCCATGTATCTGCTTTATGTGAAATTGCATGGATAAAATATACTTGATCTGTTCATAGTCTGTAACAGGTCTTCAAATTTTCCCATCCAATTGCCTGACAAGAGGACTGCAATGTTTCTGGTCATCTTACCAAATACTAAACATGTTTTTGGGATAAAGAGAACTAGCCCTTAGATATGAAGATGTCACTTTCAAATATATGAATACATATGTCTCAATCTCAAATTCTATCTACTCTGTCTTACCTTCCTTTCTATGAAATAAGAATATCAACAAATTTATCAGAAAAATCACTGATTTATTCAGTATATGGTGATCTCAGAGTACAGCCTAATCAGTAGCAAATACAATGAAATTCTTTTTATTTCAACAAAACATAAACATGCTAAAGCTACTGTCTGGCATAGGCGTACCTAGGAAGATTTCTATTTGTACCTAAAGGAAGTCTTCTGGGCACTCATACAGGATTAAGGTGTATATTCTTTCTATTGAAATTAGAATGAGGGATGGGTTTCCTTTGCCTGTAGTATTACAAAATATAGAATAGGAGATACGTGTGATACATCACAATCCATTTCTATGCCCTAAAGAGGCTGTTGAGGCCTTTTTTTTTACATATGCCTTTTAACATTTGTTCCCAATATAGAGTATGGCATCACTTCCTTGTGAATGTAATCCTCAATAGGCCATTGGCCGAAATATAATTTAAGTATTCTTTGTTGATCAAAGCTGTAATGTGAAATACATCTATGTATCTATCATGATATTTAACCAGCATCATGTTTTCTCTAATTTTAATCCATCTAATAGCTATATTAAATATACTAAAAATGGTAAAACTCCATATTTATATTTACTAGTACTTTTTTCCATGTTATCTTCATGTTTTGCAACTATATTTAAAGGATCTGTAAAGGCAAGCTCCCTGTACTTACATACAGTACATTTCTATACTCTTCTGTTTTTAATTCCATAGCTTGTAATTGTGTGAAAGCCACAATGACAGAGATAACCATTGAGACTTTTTGGCAGTTTAGTAGTGGTTGTAATTTGTTATTGCTGTTATGGGTGAATGGTTTTCAAATACATCAAAGAGACATTCTGAAGTCCTAGTCTCATTCTAAGTTTTAAAATAAAGTTTGGAAATACTTGACCTGATCTCTAAGGAGACTTAGGTTGTGTCTTTAATCAGTAAATTCAGTCAGAATAAGCAATTCTAAATCAAAACTGAGCCATTGCCTCATAATGATTTATTAATCAATGAAAATTTGATATGTTACATATTAAAAATGTAAGGTATTAATTTGCTTCCAAGTAAACAGTTCGCTTTTAGAAAACTGTTTGTGGCATTTCTTTTCTTGCCAATATAGAGATTTTCTAGAAACAAAATTATTCATGTGGCTTTTCTACTCTGCTATTCCAAAATAATGAAAATTTGGTTTGGATTGGATCAAAATTAGGCCTTTTGAAACAGAATAGGAATCATTTAAAGCAGGAGTTTCCAAATCTGGCAACTTTATAACTTGAGGACTTCAACTCCTAGAATTCTTCAGCCAGCATAGAAGTTGAAGTCCACAAGTTGAAATCCAAATTCTGTGTCATAATATAATTCTTTATTGGCCAAGTGTGATTGGACACACAAGGAATTTGTCTTGGTGCAAATACTCTCAGTATACATAAAAGAAAAGATACATTCATCAAGAGTCAAGAATCATAAGGTACAACACTTAATGATAGTCATAGGGCACAATAAGCAATCAAAACATACTAGGAAACAGTCAATATAAATCGTAAGGATACAAGAGATGAAGCCATACAGTCACAAGTGGGAGGGGATGGATGATAAGGAGTGATAAGAAGATTAACAGTAATAGTAGTGCAGACTTTGTAATAGTTGAACAGTGTTGAAAGTATTATTTGTTTAGCAGAGTGATGGCTTTCGGGAAAAACTGTTCTTGAGTCTAGTTGTTCTGGTGTGCAATGCTGTATAGCATCGTTTTGAGGGAAGGAGTTGAAACAGTTTATGTCCAGGATGTGAGGGGTCTGTAAATATTTTCACAGCCCTCTTTTTGACTCATGCAGTATGCAGGTCCTCAATTGAAGGCAGGTTGGTAGTAATTGTTTTTTCTGCAGTCCTAATTATCCTTTGAAGTCTGTGTCTGTCCTGTTGGGTTGCACAACCAAACCAGAAGTGCAGTTATAGAGGTACAGATGATAGGCTCAATAATTCCTCTGTAGAACTGTATCAGCAGCTCCTTGGGCAGTTTGAGCTTTCTGAGTTGATGAGAAAGAACATTCTTCATTGTGCTTTTTTGATGACATTTTTTATGTTAGGTGTCCATTTTAGGTCATGTGATATAAATAAAACCTAGAAATTTGAAGGTCTCTACTGTTGTTTACTGTGTTGTCTAGTATTGTAAGAGGTGGTAGTATGGGAGAATTTCTTCTAAAGTCTACCACCATTTCTACAGTTTGGAGGGTGTTCAGTTCCAGATTGTTCAGGTTACACCACGAGGCAAATTGTATTACCTCCTGTCTGTATGCAGATTCGTCATCTCGAATGAGACCAATCATTGTTGTGTCATCAGCAAACTTCAATATTTTAACAGATGGATCGTTTGAGATGCAGCCATTGGTATATAGGGAGAAGAGAAGTGGAGAAAGCACACAGCCTTGGAGGGGGGGGGGGCGGTGTCCTGTGCTAATTGTACAGGTATCGGATGTGATTCTGCCTAACTTCACCTGCTGCTTCCTGTCTGTTAGGAATAAAGTTGCTAAGTTAAGAGACAACTGGTTTAAAGTATCTTGAACCAAAGGAGGTAGTTTGTGAAACTTTTGAACAACCTTACACCTTCTGAATTTTTCAGGAAAGTATGAATAGATTCAGATTCCTTTCTTCTTAAAAGCATAGCATGAATTCAAAATATCCAAATAAAGATAGCAGTGAAAAGATAGAAGAAAAGAAAGGTATATCTATGTGACAGACAGCTGTACCTCCAATTGAAGTTATGACTGTGCTTTTCAAAATAATTGGAATAAGTTTTCAGCTAAGAAAAACTGAAAGGAAAAGCTTCAAATCTTTCTGCTTTTCTATTGAGACTTCAGAAAGTTTTCAAATTATTTGCATAAGATAAGGATGAACAACACATGATTAAATCACTGCAACAGCTCTCAAACTCAATTTTAAGAAATGAGCACTAAAAAGTAACATTGATAGCAACAAGCTGATAAAAAACATAAATATTCTGATTTTTTTCTGCCATGGAAGTAATATCAACAACAACAGGTGATCACGCCTTCATAGGAGGAATACAATTGTTTGAAAATATAAACAGAATTGTGTCTATGTTCATAAAACAGAATTTGTTAGACCTATCTGCTAATATATAACTATAGATTTCTAGGTTCAATGAGCATGTTAATACAAAAGTAAAGCCTACAATTGTGTCCATGTGATAAAGCTTTTCATACAGTTCATCTATTGGGGGTTACCTTCAAAATCCAGAGAAAGTGAGGAGAAATGTAAAAGAATTGTCATGATTGGAAGTATGCCATGGAAATTTCAACATAAGTTCTGCATTTCTGCAGCTTTCTTTGTATTTAAGATTTGGGATATCTTCAAAGGAAAAATATTTGCTCTTGTAGGATCCTGATACCGTATTTACTAAAACCTCATCTAATGATTCATAAAAATACTGTTTCTCTTTTTTTCCCACCTTCCATTCTGGACAAATTCTGTCTTGCTTGGACAAATTCCTAAAATTTTCTTGGCAAGGTTTTACAAAACTGGAGAGACAATGGCTGGCCCAACTCACCCAGCTGGCTTTGAGCAGGACTACTGCAACTTACAGTCTCCCAGTTTTAGTTTCATGCCTTAACCAACATAACACCAAATCCCTAAAACTTCAGGTCCTCTATAGCAGCGATTCTCAATCTTTATGACTTGGTGGCCCAGTGGGGGGACAGAGGTGAACTGGCCATGCAAGTGGGCTGGTGCATGTGTGCATTCAAGTGTTGGCCTGCCACATATGCAAGTTACGTATGTAATAAAATAATATCTTCATCAGGAATGGCAAACCACTGGTACTGGTAGACTGTGTTGGCTGGCACGCAATACAAATTGCTGTCTCCCCATTCTCTATTTTATTTGTTTATTTATATCCTGCCTTCAGTTGAGGAGAATCCCCAAAGCACTTTACATAAAATACAATTATACTGGAGTTGTTTCTATTCCCTCTGATACATTGCATCACTTCTTCCAATAAAAACTTCAGTTCATATTAGGTGGTTGTGGCTACTTTTCTTGTATTTCATTCCCTGTCTTCTCTCTGATTGCTAACAAGGAAGAGTTCACTTGTCTGATTGCATATTCCTTCCACCCTTTGTTGAGAGCCTGCACATCTGAGGGCCAGAAATTGGGATGGCTGTTGGAAAAAAAACGCCCCTCTGTTCATCTGCTGAGGAATGTCAGTAGCCTGCTCAACCTTTATTTCTACTTCCCCCGGGATGGCAAATCTTTTTACCGACCAAGGGAGGGAGGGAGGAGTAACTAATGCAAGCAGTTACCAGGCAGTAAGTGCATATACTTTTTCTCATTTTCAATAGTACAGTGGGGCACCTCTTCACCAACAATGACTAGAACTGTGCAAAAGCCATCAATGGAAAACAAAGCTTAAGCAACATCTGAAAGGATTTCATCTCCACCTGCTGCTGCTCTTTTTCCTCCTCCTTTTTATAATCTTACTTTATTTTTATTCCACTCTTCCTCCCAAAGGAATCCAGAGTGATGTACAAAAAAAAGAATAAAAAAGCAATATCTCAAAGCTATCTATGAAATCAATAACACCTGTTGTAATCCACCTAAAATACAAGAATTAAAGCATTTTATTTTTAAAAGTCAGGCTGAAAAGCAGTCTGTTCCAGATGTTAACCGGCAATCACTGTGCATCATCCTGCGTTTTAAAATATTAGCCTCATTTACTTGGTGTTTACATACATTTTCTGACCCTTGAAATCCTGACTCTCAATCTGTTCTTTTCCTCTTTGTCGATAGTAAACATCCAGCGGGGGGAAAACAAAGCATATAGAAGGGAATCACTGTTAGAATGTTTTTCTACCCTTGGATTATTAGCAATACTATTAAATCTTCTTTTTTCAAGAATTGATAAATCATAAAATAGATCTTATGTCCATCGGGACAACCATCTTTTTTTTTTCTTTTGATATATTAATGCCATTTGTTTCAGAAATTTTAAAATGATAACAAATTATTTAGCTATTTTATCCATCTTTTTTTTTCAATCATTCTAGCACTGCAAACATGAAGAACCAGAAGCACAGCTATTGTGCTGGACAGTCATAGAAAGGAGCACTAGGTGTCTGAACTATGGATCAAAGCGATCAGGAATTTAGAAAATTGAATTTGTTAAGAAATTAAGGGAGGACGCAAGTAAAGTTTGAGTCAGGAGTTCTCTGAAATGCACATCCTAAATTGAAATAATGTGTCATAGTCTGGCAAAAGGCTATTTGCTTTATCAATCACTTAATGTCTAACATATTAAACTACCATCCCACCAATGTAATTCAATATAATATAATTTATCATTTATTCAAAGGACAATTGCTTCTGATTTTTTTTTTTTGCACATAGAAAATTGGTGTTTATAATTAGCTATATATGAGTTGCTAACTGCAGATACGTGTTTCATCTATATCTGACATACATTCCATATTCATATGAATAGAAAATACTAAAATAGATCAACATTTATTATTAGGCCCATTCGCCCTAGCATTTTGATTATTATACAGCAGTAATCCAAATTCCTCTGGAATTTTTCGAAACATGCTATTCTCCCCCTGTTGTTTCCCTGAAACAGGAATTGCCATTATAATTGAAGTTTCCTTTCCAATTATAATTTTTTCTGTGTACTTGTTTTCTTTCTTTAAGCTTAATTTTAGGTTCTTTTGCTGTTCTCCAGCTATTCCTCACCTATACTGAACCTACATTTTTTTTCCACAAATGGTTTTCGTTCTTATGTACCTTTATGTTTTCCAATCAGGAAGGCCTGAACTGATATCCAGTAGAAATTGGAACAAAATGGTTAATATCCTTAAAAGCACAAACACAGATGACCATATGGATATTGTAAGTATTTAAATAACTAAGAAAGGGAGACAGCTCTCTGTAGAATTTATATGGCTCTGTGGAGAAAGGTCCACAAGATGTAGTAAAAAAAGAAGTCAAGATTGTGCCACAATAGAAGACAAGGAGAGCTTTGATTACCTTGCTGTGTTTGCCATCTTAACTTTTTTTTTTTTATCACAGGCTGAAGACACACCTGGTTATTAATTTGCAATCATTGATAATCCAAAGATAGGTTTAATAGAATGGCTGTCCAGCAGCTATTTCAAATACGAATACCTACCAAAGCAAACAAAAAATTAGTAACATGTTATTTGTATTGTGGAAAGATGAGTCTGAAATTCCAACATCTAGAGATCTGCTCACTGATACTTGTATATCTATTCTCTTCAAAAGGCTATACAAAAATGCAGGAGTGGTTTTTATTTTTTTTTAATCTAAAAGTATTTTTAGATATTCAGTGGGTGGATCTGTCTGCATTTTTATTATTATTGGAAACAGAATACTTTTTTTTTAAAGAGTAGTTCTTGGCCAGGAAAAATATACCCTTTCTTTAAAACAAAACAAAAAAGGACACTGCCACTACTAGATTAGACTTGCATACTGAGGGAATATAGAAACATCAAGTACAAGCTTTTTTTAAAAAAAAAAACAGGCTATGTAAATTCTTCAGCTAATTACTTGCAAGCAGGTCAGTTCTATTTCTCTTCCTGAAGCTAATGCTTGAGGTCTCAACAATATAGTAAGCAGCAATTGGGATAGATATCTTCCTTTTCAATTAAATGTAATAGTACAGGTAGTCCTTGATTTACAACAGTTTGTTTAGTGACTGTTCAAAATTACAATGGCACTGAAAAAAAAAAGTGGCTTATGACCGTTTTTCACACTTATGACCGTTGCAGCATCTCCACAGTCATGTGATCAAAATCCAGTTGCTTAGCAACTGACTCATAGTTATAACGGCTGCAGTGCAGTGTCCTGGGGTCATGTAATCACCTTTTCAAAGCTTCTGACAAGCAAAGTCAATGGGGAAGCCAGAGTCCCATAACAACCATGTTATTAACTTGAAAACTGCATTCAACAACTATGGCAAGAAAAGTCATAAAATAGAACAGATCTGACTTAACAAATGTTTCACTTAGCAACACACATTTTGGATTTAATTGTGATCCTAAGTCGAGGACTCTCTGTATTTATTATTTCAGTCACTCCTTTTGCTTGCAGTTAATTTAGATGAATTTTACAGATTGTCCAAATTATCTTCTGGGTCAAAAGGATGATAGGAAACTCTGAAGGCCATTTTCTTTCTTTCCATTCTCTCTCCCCTTTGATGTCTCTCTTCCATGGTATGATACAGTAGGCAACCATGCTCTTCATGTGGTTGGCTACCCGACTAGTTTCAATGCACAATACCTATTCTATATTAATGGTCAATGCATAATGATTAAATAACCATCCCAGGTCCCAACTGTCACACTGTTATCAGATTGCACAATACTAGAAAGATTTTTTTTCTAGAAAGATGATGTGATATCAGTGTTCTGATATTTCAGGGGTTGCCACAAAGATGAGGGAGTCAAGCTATTTTTCAAAGCATCTGAGGGCAGGACAAGAAACAACGGATGGAAACTAATCAGGAGAGAAGCAACACCTACAACTAAGAAGAAATTTCCTGACAGTTAGAACAATTAATCTGTGGAATAACTTGTCTCCAGAAGTTGTGAATGCTCCAACAGTGGAAGTTTTTAAGAAGAGATTGGATAACCATTTGACTGAAATGGTATAGAATTTCCTGCCTAAGCAGGGGGTTGGACTAGAAGACCTCAAGTCCCTTCCAACACTATTATTCTATTTAAAAAAAAAATGTGGCTGTGAAATAAAATCTGAGCATTATGGGGCACAATTGGATTGATGCAGGCTGTAAAAGCCTTCCCTGATAGCCACCATTTGTATTCTAGTGAACATTTTCATAGACCAAGTGATTAGTTTGAAGAGTCTCCTGCTGCCAAAGATCCAGAGCCTTCCATCAAGCCCACCTCAGTGGTCATCCTGGCCTAGATTGCTATGACTTATTCACTTTTCCATGGTCACTTGATTTGACACAGGAGCCTGGGAAGTTTGATAATTCTCTGGGCAAAAATTACAAGCATGAAATTATGCAAAATGAGGAGATGAAATGGTGGGGGAAAGAGTGAATATGAGAAATGAAGCTAAAAGTAAATGATTCTCAGTGGTAGTATTTAAAGCTTACGGCTGCTCCCAACATTACCTTTTAAAGACATAAGTGTTTTCTCATGAGTCATTCCCATGTGGGTATAATTAATACAAGTAAGTAGCACAGAGGCAGTCTCTTCAATATGCACATCTCTTTCTTGTAGGCACATTAATTATTTCCACATGCTGTTTTCAGATACATGAATGACATAAGGGGTGGGGGTGGGGAGGGATGCCATGTTATTAAATAGTAACATGAGAATGAGCCCATGTACTCCTATTTTGGTCTGAGTGCATGCGTGGGAGACTGGATATTTGGGATGCCTGGAAATAGATTGCCTTATATTTAGATGTATTCTATAAAACAGCAGAGCTTATGAGTAAGTAGTACAGAAGACTCATAAAGCATGGAGGTTGCATTGCTAGTAGTGGATAATGCTGAATACCTATCAACCAAAAGACCCTGTGTCCGTTGAAAGATGATGAAGTAAACTTATTTATAATGATCCCATCTCAAGCCTGACAATCTCCAGTCACTTCCCCCCACCAAGTGGGAAACCTTCCACCATCACTCTAAAATCTGTTGTCCCAAACCTGTTTGAAATGCAGCCACAATCACAATCAGACATTGGAATGCTGCTTTATTTTATTTTCCTGGTTTTTTTGTTAGGGTCTCTCTCTGCCAAACCTATCTATGAATAAGTTGTTTGCTTGTAAGGATAGGTTCAATCCAAACCAAAGTGCAGAGCCAATCCCAATCCATCAGAATTAGAACAGAACAATAATCAAACAAGGCACATTCAATTTTACATCCAAGGGAGTCAACTGTAGTAGACAGAAACGTCTCCATGATCCAGTTGAAGAAGAAGAAAACAATCCACCACTTTTTTTTTTCTTGCTGAGACTATAGTGGTAGAAGAAGGCCACTTGTTGGTAATGATATTTTACAAAAGGGAGTGATTTTTTTGCAAGTTTATTTATGAGACCTACGTATCTCCATTAAAGAGGATCCCCTCAACATTTTAGGGGCCACAGTGGCGCAAGTGCTTAGAGTGCAGTACTGCAGGCTACTTCTGCTGACTGCTGGCTGACTGCAATTTGCAGTTCAAATCTCACCAGGCTCAACGTTGATTCAGCCTTCCATCCTTCCAAGGTGGATAAAATTAGGACCCAAATTGTTGGATACAATATGCTGAGTCTGTAAACTACTTAGCGAGAGCTGTAAAGCACTGTGACGTGGTATATAAGTCTAAGTGCTATTGCTGTTGCTATTGTCAATGGATGGAAGATAAGGATTTGAAGAGCTGATGCCTAATTTATTTCATGTATAAAATAAATCTTTTAAGTATTATTGATTGTTTATTATGATTTTCAATTATTCTAGCAAAATGGATAAGAATTTGCATATATGACTTTCGTTGGCAAAAAAACCAGTGATACCAATGAATAGAATCCAATAAATGGAAGATAATAACTACATACTACACTAACTATACTAATGGAATAAATTCAGTGTATGGTAAAAAACTAAGATGTACATACTACACTACACTACATACTACACTAACTATAATAATGGAATAAATTCAGTGTATGGTAAAAAAGTTCTTCATGTTTTTGCTTTTTTAATGTATGTGATACATATTAAAAATGAATTGAACTTTGATCACACTATTGTGGTTTCCATTCTAATTTTTGTGATCATACTTTGTGGATACCTTGCTTGTCTACTGATGAGGAGAGTAAAATGTCATTAGTCTTCCTATTTAGCTTGTTTATTTATTTATAAAATTTATATAACTACCCATCTCATGAGCAGTGATTCCGGGAAATGTACCATATTCTGGTAGAACATTATATGAACAGATAATTGCAGTAACAATTAGTTGTTAATATGTCCAGGCCATGGTTACTGATAAAGCCAACCCTAAAATGATTACAATTATACGATTTGGTACCATTTGAATCAACAGCCTTCTTAAGAAATGACATCAACCATCATTACAAATATCTGGTTATTTGGGCAAGATTAACTTGTAAATAAGCCAGACTGCAAGCCAGGTTCAGGCAGGCCAAAAAAAGCCAATTAGACATAACCACAAATACGAATTATATGGAGGCAGTTTAAAAACAGAAAGATGCAACAGAGAAAGAAATATCACAGAGTTATTACAGAGAGGAGTTTAGAAACATAAATACCCTATAACAGCAGGAACAGTGTACTAAATATTTGAAAGAGACTGTACGGATAGTCAGAGAAGGCATTAAACCAAAATTAAGAATCCTAATAGAATAGAAAAGCTGAATAGGCTGGTATGGAGCTGAGGATAAAACCAGAACATCAAAACCAAAAGAGCAGAGCAATGGAAATGCCTTAAATGCAACAGAATTGGAACCTTCCATTAGAATCAAGAATGTTCAGCTGCAGTCATCTGTTTGCCTAAATGAGTACTCTAAAACGAGATTGCTATTCAGATACGATGATTCTAGCTCCATAATATATTCAGAGCCAATGGTGTAAGAGTAGGAAACTTAAATATTTCATTGAACATGACAGAATACCTGTATTCAGCACAGTTATCATTTCTATCATTCTTAAAGACTGGGTCTAGGGCAGCATAAGTTAGGCTCTCATCTGAAACCTAGAGGCATACTTGAAAGTGAGCACTCTGCTTTAAAGGAAATCTCTAGGTTTCTTTTTATTCTTTTTCTGTCAGCAAATTGGTCACTCCCTCAAAAAAAACATCGGTGACAGGCTCAATAATGTGGTTTCCAAGTTATATTTTCAGATGACAGTGTAAATATACACATTTGCTATTCCAGGACGAGTGAAAGGGAATTGTGGATCAAAGTTCACAGATAATCAGAATCCGCTTTTTGAACATGATGGGAAAAACACATTAACGCAGAACATAGATATATAAAAATTCCCTGATGCATGGGAACAAAGAATTGCCTCTAAATTCAGTTTGAAAGTGTATTGTTGAAATGTATGACATACAAACAGAAAGGCTTTCATTTGCTGGATGACTAAATTCACTGCTTTGGAATAAGAACAACAGACTCAGAAGCAATGCAAAGTTTGTTATTTGCAGAAATTAGAGGAAATGAGGGTTCTTTTTCCAGAGCAAAATGATACTAAGTCCAAAAGTGAATGAGAAGCACAGAGAAAACCAGAACAAGACAGTTTGCTGCCTAACATAACCTCCAAGTGGCCCCTGGTGAGTCTAGACTTTGAAAAGTCTTGTTGTACTGTTTTGAAACAATTTCTTGTCTCTTATCTATTAGAAAGAAAGGGTTTAAGAGTAAAGGCATGCAAAAAATCCCAGGTTCGGCCCTTTTGTGTTAATCATAACCAGTAAGGTGGACCAAAGGAGTAAGAACTGTTCAGACATCTTCCTCTTATGTATTTAATGTAGCAGATAAGCTAAATTAGAAAAGATTAAAACCATACTGATGTTAGGCTTAAATTTAGACTAATATATATTTGAAAAAAATACTTTTGAGGTGGGTTGTTAGAATGAGATGAAGCTGTGGTATTTCTTAGCTGGTTTCTAGACTCTATAATGGTTAGATGGGAATCAATAATTTGAAATGGAATCTCAACAAGGGAGAATTCCTTATCCTAGATGAATTCATGGGAAGCTTCCAACTCAGTAGGGTAGGGGACCCCAACCCTGGTCTGTGGACCGGCACTGGTCCAAAGTATGCCAGTAACCAGGCTGCGCAAACAAGAAAGTCTCATCAGTGTGGCAGCACACAAAAGCATGCCCACTCCGGCCCGTGTTAAAACCTCTCTCCACGGAACCAGTCCCTGGTGCCCAAAAGATTGGAGATCACTGCAGTAGAGAACAGGATGGGCATGTTGATTATTTCCCAATCTCTTCTCAGCTTTCACACTCTCATCTTCAGGCAATAGGAAATCCATATTTGGGTTTGTATGAATGTACAATTGAGGACCTTATTGCATTAGCAAATCCAACTATCTCAAAAGATTAGTTGAATGCATAAAGATTGGTGGAAATAGGATAGTGGACTATTTCTTTCAGATTTGAAAACCTCTATGTGTTCAACTCTAATTTGTTGTTTCTAAATTTATTGCTGATAGATACTGTTCCCAGGTAGATCAGATTAGAAACATAACCACATGACCGAATTCTACTTTATCATAAAGGCTACATTAACAGAATCTTGCAAGTCTGAAAATCCAAATCTCCAACTGTCTCCTTTACAGACTGAGAAGCTAGTGAAGATTCTTTATGAGACTTTTTGTCAATCCATTATGCAGCTGTGGGCTATACCCTCTCTTATCAAACTGTTTCCTGGACAGTATTTCTTCACCCTATATCTCAAGGTCTTTCTCACCTATCATTACATAGTATGTGATTCATTATAACTGGAAGGGTAAATATTCTCGCTTGCTTGGAATTATTTGGGTTGCCAGCCTCAAGTGTTCCTAGAGAGGAATAGCCTGATCTCTATAATTCATACACTGGTAACTTCCTTGAGATTACTGTACTAACTCAGACTGCAGGATGAAAATATTTCATTGATTTAAAAGATCTGAACCAATTGCAAATATTCTTCTAGTTGAAATCAAATCAAATCCTTATTACAGTCATAGGCTTGCATACTTTCTAGTTCAGAATTATTAATTATCTTAATTATTAAACTCTAAAGGACCATTAATTATCTTAATTATTAAACTCTAAAGGACGATATGAAAGTGTATTTTTCTTAAACTACATTTCCCCAAGTAAAAGAAAATAGATGCTACTACCAATATCTTTTTTGCTACCAAATAAAGGTCTATTTGCTTTAGATCCCGGACTAGTTTATTTTACTATTTTACTTTGGAGTTTTTTGATTGCTTGATAAAATTAATGTTGTATGTGTTTTTAAAGGCATATATGTCTCCTTAAAGAGATTATTGCACTATTATTCTGGATTATGTCAATGACCTAGAAGAGAGAATTGGCATAAACATAAGTTTGTATTAATCTTATGAGAGAGGGTTCTTAACAGTGGTGCTTTGATAGAGATAGTAAGACACGGTAGATTTGGGACATACTCTCATATTATTATTTTTCTCAGTTCTGTTGACTGTTTCTTGTCTCAGGAAATGTCTCAAAATTATGAAATTACAAATTGCTATATATCTTATTCCATTATCATCTGCCAATGTTTTATTTTCTTTGGTCAATATCATTAACATATGATAATCCAAATTAAATTATCTGAATTCAACAGGAGAATGCAAATCATACAGAAACTAAATGTCATTTTAGAATGCTGTTCAAAAGCATAAAGCAGTGTTTCTAAACTTTGGAAAGTTTAAATTGTGCGGATTTCAATTCCCAGAATTTCCCATCCAGCTTTCAATGTTTCTCAACCTCTGCAAATTTAAGATGTATGAAATTTAACTCCCAGAATTCCCAAAGCTGGCTGGGGAATTCTGAGAGTTGAAGTCCACACATCTTTTAAACTTACCAAGATTATACTAGCATGAAGCATTTAGTTTTGAAAGAATGGGAAAATCTTTTAAATTGTTTAAACAACGTTTGTGAAAGTTGCAAAATCAAATTAAAGAGTAATTTAAGATGACTATTAAACCACTAAGAATTTTTTTAAAAACCTGCAAAACACAGCTCTGGTAACTTGCCAGTTTTTCCTTCATAGTCATCTACAGACATGTAAAGCTTTCATTAGTGGCCAGATTAAATTAGTTCTTCTCCAAGACAAACTGAATTCAAAGATGGACTTTTATTAAAGTTTTTATTTGTTTGTTTTTAAGTTATTGTAAATCTTTTCCTCTGAAGTTTTCAACATTTAATTTTGCTCTTCTTGTATGCAGTTCCACATAATGACATGTTTCTTGAGTGTTTGGGCAGATGCTAATTATTTATAATCAGAATGATTCATTTTATGTTCATATTTTTTCCTTATCATTCTTATCACTGAGACTAAAAGTTTCTCATTAGACTCATAAGCTATTTAAGTTTTTCTTTATTTTTTCATAAAAATAGTGACATGGAAAAAAAATCTGGCTTAGTTGATAGATAAAATTATAAATTCATTGTTTTAAGGTTCTTATTCATCACATATTATTACAAATAATAAGATCAACTGGCTAATATTGTCATATCAGAAAAGTATTAAAGGTAAGGCTATAGAATAGACTTAAAGCCATCTGAGTTGACATGGGTGTAAAGTTTATAATTTTCCAATCCCTATTACATTTGTTGGGTGAACAGATTTTGAGAATTATTTTCTTACAGTTCTTTAAAGACCCCTTAATAAATAGGGTAACTATTGTAGCTTGTGATATACGAGAGCTGGAACAAGTATTTCAATTCAATGTTGCAGGCCAAATTAATGCTATGTTGAGGAATGGAAACAGAAGGTCAAAACATAACCAAGCAGTACATTACAATGAGTGAAAGCAATGCAAGATGTGGCCTGCTAATAATTGACTCATAAGTAAGCCACTATGGAATCTAGATAGTATTCCAGTATATAGAAAATAATACTCTGTTCTGCAGTTGATGGGTCCCTTAGTTCAAAACACTCTATTACATCAGTTTAAAAAGCATGAAGATTAGCTTTCAATACATTTATCAGAGCTGTCATTCAGGTAATAATTACATAAAATGTAGTAATTATCACATAATAGAACATATAAAGCATAATAGGAAAGGAAACTTTGCTTATCTGGTTCTTTCTAGATGACCAAAGGAAGATTGAAATAATGGTTTAATACATTACAAAAAATTAAAGTGAACTTTACTTACAAAACCATTACATTGTACCATTGTACAGAAGCCTCTTTCTAGAAATCTCATTTTACAGAATGGTTTATTAATATTCTAGTAATAATCATTTTTAAAATAAAGAGTGGAGCGAATTCACTATGGTATTATGAGAAATATTTTATTGATTGAATTCCTCATAGCTGTTTAAGTTTAAAATTATAGCTGAGGGGTAAATTGAAGATACTAAAGATCATTTTGTATTAAGATGAAAATGTTAACCAGGTTTGTAATACTAATTAAACTACCTTTATGACCCTTGACTTCTAATACAAAAGGTTTTTCTGATTGTTTGAAAGGGATCTTTTCCTTTAAAGTAAGTACTATATAACACTAATTTTCTACTTGAAATAAAAAAATTAAATGCAGATTTTTGTTTTGTTTTATTTTAGTTCTTAGGAATGTTTAGTTATGTAACTGCTGTGCAATTTAATATGGTTCAGATATTCCTGAACAGGAAAGTTATAGCATAATGACAAATCTCAAAGGTTAAATTTAAAATATAGCATTGGTGAATAACTGAAAATATAGAATTGTTTCCTCCTAAACAAGTTATAATCTTTGTTAAATGAGAAGGATTCTAGAATGTATAATTCAGGTCTCCTTAATTAGTAAGTAAAATGGTAAGACAAGATGGCTTAGAAGAAGGATTGGAGTAGACACTAGTGGCCTGCAGAGGATAGCCAGTGGGTGAGCTCACAAAGCACAGACAAACTTCAGTAAATGATACAGGTTGAAATGGAGAAACTGGTTCTGCATGTTGGTGGAAATAACTGTAATAGGACTTGTGAGATTTGAGGCTTTGGAAAGGCTATCACAATCCTGGAATGTGTGTGATAATTTTCTGCTCCAGAGACAGAACTTGTGGATTGTCTACGCTCAAGGAAATCAAGAGGTGCCATGCCACTTAATGAAGACTCCCCCCCACATCAAAGTGACTCATGGGCCACAGAAATGTAATGGTCCTTTCCATGGAGCATCTGAAGGTATTTCTGAGTAATCAGGAGTGTTCTTCGGAATAATAAAGCAATCTAGATTTTCAGCAGTATTGTTCCCGAATGACCTCTCACTATCTGCCAACCTGTGCAAACTCCTTTGTTTAAGAAATGAAATAGGTGAAAAGATGCCTGGAGAAATAGTCAGGGGAAAAAAAGTGACTATGACTGGACGTGGATAAAAGCTAAGAAGCAAGCCAACTTTATCTCCATAAAGTTGATCAAATAGAATTACTTCTAGGTCATTATTATATTTGTGGAATACCAACCAGCTGCACTATTGTCTGTATTCTTTTGGAGAATGACAGGCTGGAATTTCCAGTCAGAGTAAGTAAGCTATAGTATGATTCCTGGCCAAGCATTTGATTTTTAAAATAATTCACTTTCACTCCAACATGGAAGACTTTTGTTGTTGTTGTTGTAGCACATATGCTAAGTGTCACTCATAGTGCAGCTATGCTACTCTGCTACTGTTGGAACTCTACTGATTACCATTATGTATCCCATTGCAATTCAAGATGTTGTTTGCCACCTAAATAAAAGCACTTAGTACTTAGGACATGGGTATCTTAAAGACCATCGTTTCCCAATACTTTATGTCTATCTAACTGGACAAGTATGGAACCCTACTATGTGCTCTTTCTATTAGAAGGTATTTTGGAATGGGCCTGCATGGGTTTTCTTTATCATAGCTTCTTTCCTTTTGAATAGGTTTGCTCCCAGAGTTGAGGATAGTCCCTACCAGAAATAAATGAAAACTTGGCTTTTCCTGAAGGACTTTAACTATAAAGCAATGATGCTCTGTTTCGTTTAATTCATTTTAGTTTATTAGTTTCAGTGTTTATCATTAACCATATTTTAATTATTATTTTAATTAATTATGACACTGGTTGTATACCTTATTTCATAGGCAAGTTCTAGAAAGTTACAGTTTAGGTTTCAGATAATAGCAAAATTTCATAAATAAATAAAATCACCGCTCATAGAATTCTAAAAGTTGTCTTCATCAATAATTTCTTTTCACACTCTGGCTTGTTTGCTAGCTTTGATTGTCCCAGGTTGTAATGATCCATATGCTGCTAAATTCAAAATTGAATAATTATCCTGTACTGTATATGGAACCATCTTTTAAACTGACTTAGAAATATCAGTCAATGTAAAATACTACTGCTAGATGGTTGAAGGGAGCAACCTTCTATGAACAGTGTACCTTCTTACACACTGCACTGGCCACTAATTTGCATCTTTAGCAATGTCAGGGTCTTGTATTGACATAAAGTTTGACAGTATAAGCCATAGGGCATGGATCCCTCCCATTGCCTTCTCCCTTCCTTTTCAGACCAGCCATTAAAATGTGATGAGGAATATTTCTTGATGGCTATTTGAGTTTTCTTGAAATCTAATGCACTGCAATCCAAGAGAAGATGTGTTTCATTCACACAAGTATCCAAATATGGTCTTCCCTCCTGGTTTAGTTACAACTGGCACCAGGCCACATGAACTTTTTACACTAGCTGAAAACTTATTTGCTCACTAGATTTAATTAAATTTCTCTTGCTGTGTCTCCTGCTGTCCCAGATTTAATAAGTTGTAATTTGTAATTTAACATGTAATTGCATAGCTTTAATATGTTACATGACTTTAAGATGCTATAATTTTCAGAAATTGCAATGGTTTGGTTTTAATATGATGCATTGTCTACCTAACTTTTTATCAATTTAACTATCTCTACTTATGTACTGCATTTACCTATTGTATTTCTTTATATAATGGTATGAAGAAACATCTGACCCGGAATTATTATGAAGACAGAGGAGTGCAACTTATCTACTAAAGCAAATTAATGAGTTCAATTTTCTGAAAATCTGTTTTATAAACTGGAAATTGGTTTTATATTATTGTCAATTTTGCTACTTTAGAATAATGTTATTGCTACACAAGTACTTTTGTTGGATATCTATCCTTATTTATAAATGCATTTTTAACTATGTAGTACATAAAGCTCCTGGAAGAAAGAAAGAGACAGCAAAGTCTAGAAAGACTGATGTTTTAAAACGATGTTTATCGTTATCACAGTATCCAAAATAATGAAAGCAGTGCCTATCTGAATACAAACAACACTTGCAGTACTGAATTCTATTTGTAATAGATACTATATATGACAACAATTATGTGAAAAGTTTGATTTGATATCATAAAAGTTTTATTCAAATTTTAGTAAATCTAGACTAAGTCTTACCTCCAGCTAATAAGTAAACATTATGCTGGCTTCCTACAGACATTCACACGGAGAAATATATAAATTACTTCCATGCATGTTAAGATGCTATGTTGTACCAGCACCACACTTTTGTTTTTATTATCCATAATAGCAAGGCCCCATTTTAGATAGCAGAATTGTTAAATGTCTCTCTGGGTGGGGTGGGGGGGGGGATTCCCACTTTTTTCCAGATATTTCAAAGTATAATAGAGAGCGTATGGTCGGGATATATGGGGCTTGGGGTAGGCAATTCCATAGATGGAAGTCGTTATTTTGAAGGGTTAAGCATGGGGACCCTGCAGTTCCTTAGATGTGGGACTGTCAAGGCAAGTCTTCTTTACTAAATATAACCTGGATGGTCAAATTAAACTCAGTCTCCAAAGCAGCTTGAATTCCATCAGAAAGCTGATGACGTACCCATAGTAGCATTGTTTCATGGGAAAGCCTAGGTGCAGCTAAAACTACTTGGGCTGTAAGACCAATTGAAGCTTTTGAATGGTCTTCAAGGAATCCCTGAAATACTGAATGTGAGCATCTTTAGATCAAAACACCACTCAAATGGAAAAATAAGCCCAGCTAGACATGTTTCCCTTTTCCAGGACTTTCACAACCAGCTCAATCACTGTTGTTAATGCAATGTTGCCAATTTTCCAGCAGATGGGAATGGCAGTAACTCCAGCCCAGCACCATGCATTGCAAAACAGTTGATTGGCAACACTACTACCACTCTGCCACCAGCTCATCATATAATCCAGTTTGCTCCATATTTTGCTGGAGAGTGGAATTGAATTTTTAGTTGAAAGACTGTAGAAGTACTTGCACTTAAAAAAAAAAAACTCCAATATTTTAAAAGCTGTCTTCTATGCCCCTGCTTCCATATCTAAAATAGACTATGGAAAAAATTCCTATAAGATATATTCTACTAGGACTTTACTAAAGTACAAAACATCAGAAAGGGTGCATGTTGCTGCACACCTATCTTTCAATCACTTTTAAGTTATGTGCAACAATCTCTTATATAACTCATGAGAATTTTAACAAAATATCCCTAACTTTCAACAACAAACACCCATTAAAAGCAAGAGTCCTCATACAATTAAATGTGAATGTTTGGAAAATTACAGAATAAATTTTGTGTTGTATTATTATTATTATTACAGATGTAACTGATAATGAGCCCCAGAGTGGAATAAAGGAAAGGGAAGAGAAAATAGATCTTGTTTCTTTAAAAATATACTAGGATAATAGAACAAAACAACTCACAGAAGCAGCATTTACACTGATTTCCTAACCACTGGGAAATACAAGTTTCAGTCTTCAACTACTGTAAGGCATAAAAAATAGTTTCCATTACATTAGTAATGATGGCTAAACTGTTAAGTTTTACTTTACTAGTTCACTAGCCACTAGTCTCCTAACCATCTGGTTGTTGACAATGCAGTTACATCCTAGAAGAATAGCTCTTTTGATATTGCCAATATTCTTCCAGATCTGATAACTGTGAAAACAAGTGTAAAATGAACTTTTAAAAAATGTTTTAATGAACATTTTTACAAGTAATATAGACTTGTAACAAACAAGCTAAACCTTCAAATAAGGTATTAAGCAATGACAAAAATGTGGGCATCTGTGTACTGTTGCCTCACTACACTATGCAAATTTGCTGCATTATTTTAACACTTTTTATTCCTTTATCTTGGTGAATCTGACCAACAGGTTCAAAAGGGCTAAATACTGTATATCACAGAAAACACAAATACAAAATTTAAATACAGTATTTTGCAATCTGTACATTTATTACAACAAGCTACAGAAATACAACCTCTTTCTACTTTAATGTGACAGAATGAATGACCATACATTAATTCAAGATTCAAGCAATGTGCTTTCTTTAGTGCAAGGGTGTCAAACTCACATGGTCACACCGGCGTCACATGACATATTGGGACTTTTTTCCCTTTGTTAAAAAGGGTCTGGACATGGTCAGCACATGACACATCCGGCCCGCAAGCCAGGAGTTTGGCAACCCTGCTTTAGTGATATCACTGATAGTCTATGCACATTTCTCTAACATCTGAGAAAGGGCTATGTATACTGTTCCAACTTTCAGTTATACAAGCAAAGAAAATACAATCTTAGTGTCAATGCTAATGAAAAATTATTTATTTATTGTTAAACACAAATCCACTTTTTTTTTTGCATTGCAGTATTGAGTACTGACTTAAAAGAAAGCTACTGAAAATAAATAGATTTAAATTAGTTTCAATCCAATAGTATCATTTGTACAAAGCATATATTGCCTGATTAAACTGTTTTCATTTTTGCATCAATGAAAATATTTTGAATCCACTTGTATGCACAAAATCCTTTCAAAAGCTATTATATTCGTTTCATTGCTTTTGTGAAAAGCAACAACTTGTTGGAATAGACTAGTAATACTATAGTAATTATTACTGTACTACAGTAATTACTAATTACTATACTATAGTAATTATTACTATAAATACTAGTGGGTTGTTGTTTTTTGCCAAAGCAGGAATGATCAACATATAGTTCTCCAGATATTGCTAATTTTAATCCCTGGTAAGTGATAATTACATGACTAACAGCAAAAAAAAAATCTACGAATTGTATTTCAACATAGCTAAATTTGTCTATATAAGTCCTAAAGAAGGGACAGACAATAATTCCTACTGGTTAAACAACCATTTTCAGAGATATATTGTATACGTGTGTGTGTGTGTGTGTATCTATATAGCCTCTGAAGGCCATAATGGATGAAACAAAAAAATGTATGTGGGTGGGATTCTAAAAAGTTAAAAAGTATGCATTTTTGTGTGTTTGGAGGAGAGTTCGTTTGGTTGCTATATATTTATTTTAATATTTAACTCTGCTGGATAGCTTAAACAATTTTTAAATTATTTTTCCATCCTAGAATTGGTGGAAAACCATACAAGTAATTTGTAATAGTTTATTGCATTTTATTAGTGTGATCAGGGATGGAGCAATTGTGATTTTTGGGTTGCCCATACTATAATAATAGAATGATAGTCCATTTACTTTAATAAATCATTTTAAAATGTGATTAATTCAGGATGTTATTTACAATAGCTAAATTACTGCTTATTAATAAAAAGGATCTGTTCTAGTTTGTATCCAGGATAAATAGTATAATTGGTGAGAAATGGGAGATACATTGCCTTTAATCTTTTCAATATATTTACTTCACAAATACATGCATTTCTAGCAAGATGTCAATTTGTACACAGTATAATTATCAGAAGAAATTATATAGTAGATATGTATGGCAAATTCAAAAATATTTTTATTCAGTAAGAAAAGGATTGCTGTCTTTTACTGATAACACTACTATAGCTATTACTATGAAATAATAAAAACGTTAAAAAGCATCCTAGTCAAATACTTTGTAACAATTCTTTTGTATATACTTTTGCTTATTTGCTATTAAAAACTTTTAAAAAACTAACTTCTTGCTGAAGTATCTTTGACCGTCCACTGGTATTTAACACAATGCATATCTCTATGTCTCTTATGTAAAAGGGACTAATTAGATGCCATGGGGGTTAGTTCAGAAAATGCCTTTTACAGGAAATACACTCTACTGTTTATGTAGGTACTGTTATCATACATCTACCAGTAACAAGAAACCTATACTGCATAAATTCTGAAACTGTAGGCTATAGCAATTAAGGAAATTGTCATGGCCAGGTAGAAAAGGCATAATGTAAATTAGTTCATGAATTTATGAAAGCTTTGGGTTTACAAAATGTATATCAAATTTACAAAAAATCAATTTAAAATTTATATCAATGTACAAATACCGGTATATACGGTAAATCACATTCAACTAATGAGTATTTTTTATCTCACTTTGGCTTCCGGTGGAGAGGGGAGTTAACTTTCCACCACTGCCTTAGCATCAATTAATCTCAAATTGTGAAAAAAGTGGAAACAAAAAAATAACGATAAGCTGTTGTAATTTATTCCAAATGTTTTTGTTTCGCAAGCCACTCCAAGAAAACTTCTCCATATTTTAGCAAGGTAGTCTCTACCTTAGTAAGGTAGTCTCTACCAAGGTAGTCACACACCAAGGCACAAGTCACAGGACTACTATTGGAAGCAATTTTCATGTGTCATTTTGGTAAGTGAAGAGAACAATGTCCTAAAAATACTACACAATGCCGGTGTTACTGATATTTGCATTTCATATCATAACAAGAAACAAAATACTTCTATTATTTTAAGTTGCTTCTTTGGGTTGAATTAATTATCTGACAATCACATCAAACATTGCCTGCATTTTATTCCATTATAAAGCAGAAGAAAATACTAAGTCAGACAATAAAACTGAGCAGCTAGTACTTTTGATATTTAAGACTCCCTATCTTTCAATGGCACCCACTGTGTGTATATTTAAATATGATATATTTATTTACTAAAATTTTAGGTTTATGGATCAGTTTTATTTATTTGATTATCATATATGGTTTTATTTTACTATTGTAAACCCATACAAGTTGTACAATTCATTGGTATGGAAAGCAAATAAACAATACAGACAGGCTGATTTATTTAATTAATATGTGTGCACACATATACAGAATACAGAAAATAATAACCTGGCATTGTACAAAAGACAATGTTCAAAGACCCATTTTTGAGGTTCTTGTTATGTTTATGCCACATTTTGTTGCTAGTAGAAAAACATCAAGCTCTATAAAAAATGGAAAAAATGGTTGTCTCAAATATAGGGCAGAACATGTTAATTGAATAAATGACATATTTTGTCCTCTATTTGTAAGAAAAGTTATTTCCTGTATTTGAATATATTGTCTTAAAATACTCTTTTTAACCCTGTGCCCTGTTTGAACTACTGCAATATAAGAGGATACACTTTGTTGTCCCACTTTAAAGACCTGTGCATTTCCCTTCTTTCCTTCCCAAAGTATTTAATTTGCAGAAAATACAATAGTCCTGGGATAAAGGGTGATGAGGTCACTTCTGCAGTCTGTAAAATAGACTATGATGTTTCTGCAATCAACAAAGAAGACTGTTGGTCAGAAAGCTGATGGAATTTTGTTTATGAAGGTTTTAAAAGACTTACTGAAAACAAATGCAGCTTTTAATTTATAAATAGTGATGCCAACATTTATTAGTAAGAAAAATAATTTTCTATCTATAATTAGGAATAATTAAGAATTATTTTTAGTTTTCAGTTGCAAAGTAGAATTATTGAAATAAAGTTTTGTGTTTTCCTTAACTGCCTTTAATATTTTTTTATGTATAACAAGCAGGTTCTGGTGTTTTAAATGTAGAAGGAGTTCCCTTAATTGTTTTCAGTGTAAAACCTAGGAAGAAATGTGCAAGATCACAGATAATTCTATATTGTTAAGAACTTTATTCCTATCTTCAGCAATGATATGCCCATGGGAGGTTTGAGATAGCAACACAGTAACACTTTCTTGGAATTGAACTCACAATGTCTCAATGCCAAGAGGCCACCTGTAGCCACCAGGACATATAGCTATCAATAACATTTTTCTTTCATTCTTCAAATCTCCTTTTTATGTCCTCAAACCTGGTTTCATCATTGCATCTTGAAATAATGAATTCCACTTTGATTCTGTGCTTTGTGCAGAAGTACTTTTTAGTTGTCCTGAACTTCCCACTATAAAGATTCATTAGGTCACCCAATGTTTAAGAGAGGGGGGGGAATCTTTCTCCATTTATATTCGCAATCTTGTGCTTAATTGTATTCATTGCTATAAACTTTTTTCCAAAACAAAGAACTGCCCAATTATTACAATTTTCTTCCTGCATTGATTCCTGGATCAGTCTTTTCCAATTCTTTCTGAAATGCAATGATCAAAAAAAAGCATACAATATAGCACAACATGGTTGAATCATTTTTATATAAAATCATTATAATATCAGCAGGTTTATACACAATTCATTTATACACAATGATTCCTAATATAGAACATCCCTTTTCAAATCATAGCTTCATAATTAATTATTATTTTACAAGTTGCAAATCATAGCCTAAAAATCACTTGTTTCAACACCTGTTGCTTATCTTCCCCACTACAGATCTCATTGTAATAGTTTCTTCTTGCTAGCATTATTCCCATGTTATGGTAGGGTCCATTTAAAAACTGCTTTTTATGACCCTGTAAATACATCCTGTACAGGCGACTGAATGGAAGTGAATGTTTACTGGACAGATGCCCTTCCTGACACCTAAACAGAGTTCATAGCAGCTATTTTTCCTTGCACCCTAAGAGAGAAATATTGCCACTACCAAGAATAGAACTCTCAACCTTCTAAGTGGGAGGTGAGCTTCTTCATCACTAAGCCATCATGCTGCTCACTATAATAGCTATTCTATGCTTTTTGTTCTTTATTCAACTATAAAAGAATATTCTACAAAAACCTGTTGGCAATTCAAAATGTTAACCTATAAAGGTAGAAGTCCTTTAAATACTGAAAACACTTTATTTTATAGCAAGAATCAGTTAAGCATATGTTTCTGCTCTACACAGCTTTTCTTTACAGTGGACCTCTTGGATTTCAGGCTGTAATAGTATGCTACTCCATTGCATCTTATTATGCCTTAAATGTTCTCCACAGTTAAATTCCAATTAGAAAGAAAAGAACTCTATAGAGCAGCAAGGTATGAGACAAAATCAACCCTAAATTTTTCATGTTGAAAAATACATTTTGATCAATATTTGCTCCAAATATGATCCATTAACATGTTGATATAGTTTTAAACTCTTCCATGTAAAACCAGGTTATTCATTTATTTGTTGCATTTTTATCCAGTTCTTCCTTTAAGGAGACAGGATGGGTTCTCATGGATCTGTATTATTTTCGCAACCTGTCTGCAAGAGAGAATGGTCTGAATGTCATGCACCAAGCAATTTTACAATTGGCTTCTTGCTTGTTCTGCTGTAGTATTCATTTCACCAGTCAATGCTCTGACAATCACAGTCGAATCTTTAGTTTTCCTGTAGATAGCCAAATATACCACTTCTATTGTAGTTCATTAACTATACATTCAGTTGGCTTAATTCTGGTTTTCTTTTCTACATGCCATTAATTTCATCAGCTTATGTCAGGTGAGGCCTGACTTAAATTTGAACAAAAGAAAATTATTTTCATTTTTCACTTGTTTAAACAGTGATAAACATCTGAACCCAAAGAAAGACAAACTCGCCCATACACATTACTGCAAAAGACACCAGCTGTGTTAAGAGATGGTGATTCAGCTAGAAGAATGTAGATGACTGATGTTGAGATAAATTGCTTGTTGGCTTGCTGGAAAGTTCATGCTAATGATTGTTGCTTATCTCTAACATTCACCAATTATTTATTAGGATGGTGGTGTTTTTATTATTATTATTCTGATGGCACCTACAGTGCATGAAACATTCACCAAATCTTTGGAATGACACTCTCTGCCATGCCCTGTCAAGCTTATAATTTAAGAAAGACCCAAGTGAATTCCTTGCCATAATATATGCAGATGACTATTACTTGGAAAAGGTCTTTCTAACTCATAAATAAAGTAGACAAACTCTAAAATACAAAAAGATAAGCAAGTAAATTCATTGTATATCCACAAAGTCAAACCATTATTTGACAAAAGAAAAAAAATATATGCGAGAAGGGTATATATCCTAATACAGCTGTGATAAGCATAATTATTAGAAACTAAGTATCACTGAAATTTAGTTTACAACTATTGGTCTTACATCATCCTATATTAATCCCTTCTATTCCATACATTCTATTATTTATATTATATATTGTACTGTATTTATATTGTACAGAATGTTTAACAATTAAACATAAATTTAATCCTATGGGTATACTATTAAGATGATCCATCTCTAAGAGATAATGATAGAGGATGGATGGATGGATGGATGGATGGATGGATGGATGGATGGATGGATGGATGTCTATTTCCTGAAGTAATCAAATTCATTTTATAGAACTTACTTTTTGAAAATTAACTGGAAGTCTTACTTTCTGGTAAGTCCTTTAACTCAGTAGAACTATGGTTATAATACTAAGCATAGCTTTAAATTTAGTGGAAATCTTTACTATTTATTTTTTTCAATAAATACTACTGATACTTCTGAATACTTCTTTAGGATTGGACAGCTAAACTGCTTTAACCCAAGGTCTATTACTGAATTATATTTTTCAACTGATTACAAATCACATTTTAATATATCACATATTATCCTAGGACTGAATATAAGTTTTTTGTAAGCAATAGTCCTGCATCATTTATAGAAATTTATGGAGATGCAGCAAGATGAGCAGTTCCATATTTTTATTGTTTCTTTTATCTTTTCTGTTTTAACACCTTTTAGGGCAATAACTTCATTCTGCCACTTTTGATTAGTGCTAGGGAAATGCAACTGAAATATTACTTTTCTGATGCCAACTAAATGTTAAAATTATCTTTTTCGTTAGATAATTTTAAAGCACTTTTCAAAACAACCATGTTTCTGTTACTTGCAATGTTGATTAAAATAAAACATCTTGAACTATTTTGTAAAAAGAAAAGTTCAATTGGAAAAAAATATAAAGTATCATGATGTTTTAAAGACATATATATGAATCCTTGTCTGAAATCACTGTAGCACTTTATGAAAAATTCCATACTATTATAAAAGTACAGATACGATGGACATAAAAAGCCCAACAAGATAGCAAAATGTCTTAGTGATATTCAAGGTTGATTCAGCCTTCCGTCCTCTCGGGATAGGTAAATTGAGAACCCAAGATTGTTGGGGGCAATAAGCTGACTTTGTAAAAATGCCGCTTGGGGGAGGCAAAAAGCCCTAGTAATAAGCAGGCATATACAATGGAATGAAGGCTACTGCCAAGCACTTAGCATGGTGCTCTAAGACTATAAGCCGCCCTGAGTCTCCGGAGAAGGGCAGCATATAAATGTAAATAATAAATAAATAAATGTGTTAGTGTTTGTCAGTGTCTAAATCATATAATCTGTGTATAATGTTCTCTGCAAAAACTTGCATGGTTTTGCTATAGTAAATGTGTGATAGCAAGTGTGTTAATAGGTCCATGTGATAGTGGAATAATGGAAATGATGGAACACGTTATTTGATATCATACCTTCTACATTGATGATTACCAGGAATTATTATCTCAATTCCTTACAGAACAATTCTGGTTGTTCTGACTTGTGTTATCTTAATTATCAGATCAATCTGATTTTATTCTTTGACCACAGCTAAGTATTATAGTTTGCATGTGCACTGTAATATTTCTTCTCATTCTTAAATATTTTAGAATATTTTTTCTCCCTTTATTCTAATTAATTGTGATACTTTTGTTTTATTTGCTAATGAAACAAATATTAATTGATTGATTAAGTGTGACAACAAGTGTTATTGGGTTTCAGTATCGAGAAAAAAATGTCGTTACAGTAGTACAATATTGAACCTAATTATTATTTTATGCAGCTATAAAGAATTAAACCTGTTGACCTTTAAAATGTATATGTAGAATGGGCCATTTACAGATTTATAAATGATGTAGTTAAGGTTTCATTTAATCTAAATATAAGAATATAGTTATGCCCTAGGTATGCCTAAGGATACTTTGGAAAAACAATTTTTTATATTTGAAATAGCATGAATTACCAAATGTCTAAAAACTTCATCAAGTAGCATGCAAACGTATAACATTTTTTAAAAAAAATAATGGTGGAGCATAACCCCATTAAAAGCTTTACTATGTTGTTCCAGATAGTAGTCCCTCATTTTTATTTCTATAATCTGCCTAAGAAAGCTGACTAAGGTTATTAATATGTCCTTTGTTAACCTTTTGAAATAATACAAAATACAATGCCATCTGGATCAAGCTAGAAAATAACTAATTGAAAATGGTTACTGCAATATATATAGTTCTTCAGTATTGTTTAAATCATAGCATTGGTTATAGTAGTGTACTGGAAATGAGAGCATATACAAAAGTACAACAATAAAATTTAAAAAATTAGTTAATGAGAGATGCATACAAGTACAATACTGTTTTGGCATTCCTAGAATGTGTTAAAATAGATATGTACATTTCCATATCCATCAAATATTTAATAAAAGATGGCTCCTCTAGGCAATTTGCAAACTATAGCTTCATCTCGATATATGTCAGCATAAATCAAGAACTTTTCATTCAGATTTTTTTCTAAACAAGTATACCATAATCTCTCCTATCCTTGTTTCTGTCAAAGCTTCATAAATCTATCACAGTGTACTGTCCTCTCAGAATGCAGTCAAAATCTCAAATATTTAAAAGCTATGATAAAATACATACTCAGCAAGACTATCATCCTGATAGAAGTATTTTTTCCACTTTAAGTACATATTTCACTGTGATAGAACATTAATAGACATCAACTAATCATGTATTTAAGCTCAACTTTTTATTATTGCTCTTAAACTATTCTTTTCACTCACCTTAATATGTATGATAAAAATTGTCAAACATCCTATGTAATTGGTTGGGTATATTAGTCTATTCATTAAAATATTTAGGATGAAATTAGTTTGACCAGACATTATGATCACTTGTTAATATTAAGATGCTCCTCACTATTTTCAAATCTAAACCATTTAGTACTTTCATATTTAAGCAACCCTGAAATGTACTGGTCTTGTTGTTTAAACATTTCCTGTAATCCTTCTTTGGATTGTAATCTTTTAAAACCTAAAGATTTACAGAATTTAGGATAGGAGTAACAGCTTCTCTTCAATGTATATTTTATAGTTTTGTATTTATTGAATGCATTTATGGGATCCCTTAGGATGTGAAATATATGGAAATATATGTGCATGACTAAAGATAGGCCTAAATTTATTCTTTCTCCATATCCATGCTCTTCTTAGCAGTTGATCCTTTTAATTCAATATTTAACTAGAAAAAGATAGAGCCATTTTCCTGGTTTGTATTTGTGATCGACGCTGTAAGTGGCACAAAATTAACACATTAGTTCAAATGTAGATCTTAAAAAGACATAAGAGACAATAGCATCACTCATGTTACAAAATGGTTTTGCAAAAAGCTATACCTAATACTTATCTCAATATGAACAAATTAATCTTTATTTTAAAAGATGCAGTTATAAATTTTAATTTTAATAAATTGTTAGTATTGATTAGAAAATATTTTCTGTGTATGATTTCGGATTCATTATCCGGTCTGTTCTTGTAAGTGTATCAAAACCCACCTGTTTTGCTTTTGTCTAATTACATCAAAATTATAATATCATGCCTACATCCATTTTTTCTTTCTGAAACTAACATGATATCCATGTTTGAAATCCAAGAAGAACCATATTCAAGTTGTAGGTTTCAGACTCCCAATCTGCCGTTCACATATCTGTTCATGTTGACAGAGAATGTCATAATATATCAACAGAAGGATCAGCACAGAAGAAGAAAAATTCATCACCTGACAGTAGGAAGAAAACTGATTTCCACTATTAAATTAGCAGGCATATTCCATGATTTCAGTACCTTCAGGGTAATTCATGGTGTTATGATTATACAAGAAATAATTTTGTAGGGTTGAAATAATATTTCCATGTAAAAAAAAAAATAGTAAGAACAAAGAGCCAAGGAACAAACTGGAAGTACAGATGTAACTTCAACTCTGTGCTCTCCCATAGCTTTCAAAGAAATGTATCTTTAACCCTAACCCAAACTCTAACCTTTAGTCCATAAAACATTTTTCTGGCATTTTTTATTTGCTAGCTGTGTTCAGAGTTGCTTTAACATTATAAGTTCATTCTTAAGGTAAGCATTGCTCCCGCCTGCACATATACACCGAGCTCCTTTTACTTCTTTATTGGTGGAGATGCAATTTTTAATATACTGTCCTGCACTTTGCTGTTTCAGTTAGGTTTTAACAATTCCTGGAATAAAAGATGTGTTTTGTGGCTTGAGCAGCAACTGCCATTTATGCATTAACTTTGCCCCTGTTTGAACCCTTTCCAACATATGCACTTTTTTTTTGTTATCCTAGAGTTGTGTTATTCCCAAATATTGACATCATCTATTTTTATCATCACTAACTGCTCTGAAGCTTCCTAGTCTGATCCTCAGCTCTATTTCTTTCTATTGATTATCTTCCTCACTCCAGCAGGTACCTCGCCAGAGAAGCTGTCCTGAGAAACAGCTTCCAATGACTTTATACGCACAATTTCCACGGAATTGTTTAAAGAATATATTAGCTTCAATACAAATCAGTGAATCTTGTTTAGTCAATACTGCACAATTCAGTTGTTGGCACCCTGTCATATGTTAGTCTTTAAAGTCAAATACCATACTCAATCTGCACATTACCGTAGTATTTAGTTTCATATCAAAATGAGGCAAGGTTCTGGTTTATTTTTATTATTATTATTATTTGACTTTTGGTTTAAATCTCTTTGGTGCCCTTTTTATATCACCTCTCTGAGCCATATGATAGTAATATAATTTAAGTATAAGAACCTGAGATTAAATGCTTGATTTTTGACAGTGTCCTTAAATATAATAAATTCAAAGGGAAATACTGTTAGGTTAAAATGGAGTGTTTTTCATTAAGTCCAATCAAATGGTAGACAACAAAGGATCTTTTATTTGAGAATATGAAGTGAAAATGAAAACCAGAAAACCTTTACTAAGAAAAGGTCCAGCTAAATTATGTTGTAAGGAGCTCTCCTGAGTGAACCAGGTTGTTTCGCTAAGAATGAATTAAACTAAGATGCATTATAGAGGGAATATTATTCAGGGAGGATGATAAACTCATGTTTCATAGAAATAAAATTCAAATTCTTTCAGTTCAGAATTAAAAACAGTAAATGCTGTATATAAAAATAAATCTGCAGCATCACATCTCTTTTAGTTAAATCCAAGATTTGGAGATGGTTATATTTACTTTTCTATTCTAAAACACTGTAATTATTTTATTATATGGAAGAAAATTCAGCCTTCTACATTTTTTGTATGTGTTTCTTTATATATGGTATTAATTAAAGTAGCATTGTCAAAATATTATTATGGTTTATGTAAATACCACATATATTTACACACACACATACACACACACATTTGGAATCTTAACTTATAGCCAAAGTCTTTAAAATATATAATAATACAGTCACAGAGGTCTTACATATGTCAATTTAAAAATAAACCACTGTAAATAATAGGATTTAATTCAATTGTAATTTTAACTTTCAGTTCCTTCAGATTTCATTTTGGGAGCTATGCACAATTATTCTTCTCCCACTCAAAGCTGTTTAGTTAAAACTTTTACTATATGGCAGGATCATAAACATACTAATGGCAATTTCATTATATATAGATGCCATATTTTGCAAGCCATTTCCTTAATTTCCTACTAGATAGAGACTTTGAATTAAAAAAGGAATATTATTGTACGCATGTTTACAGTATTATTTTGCTTATATTAAAAAGGATAAAACACAAAATACTTAATTATTCTGCATGTGGTATTCATTAAAGCTATGTACATAGTGTGCTATAATTAAAATGTGTAATAAACTACTTAAAATAAAAGAAAATGAATTTTGGAACTGTTTTATATTATTTGATGATAATATTTTTTTAAAATCATGTTTTGCCTAATACTTACCACTTTAGTTTCTTTTTACATATAGTATTGAGTAAATAAAGAGCAAATTTCCTTAACTTACTATTAAGTTTCTAATATATGTTTGAAGAAATAAATGTACTTATATTTCAAGAGATTTTCCCAACAATTTATATGATTAAGACACATAATCAATATCATTTATTAACAGAATTAGCATACCCCTGTCAGCTTATGAATTGGCTTTTTTATTGTTAATGCTTACAAATTTAATCTTATTTAACATATTTCAATAGATTTAGCCAGATGCCTAAAACAGTATTAGTAAGTTATTTTGCATTAGAAATTTCACAAGTCTATACCTTTCCTATTAATATGTTCACAATCTAAATAATCATTTATTAAATACTATTTAAATGCTTGTGAGAAGTATCAGTTGAGAAAAAAACATATTGTTTATCATCCAGCTAAAGTCTGGAGCTATAACTATAATCCTGAAGTAATATGTATATGATAAATGTGAATATCACTAAAGCTTCTTTGCAAACTGGAATGATTTGGTCATGTGTATCTGAATCCAAGTTTCCTTCAATTCAGTGACACAGTAAATAGGTTTAAACTGTGTCCTCAAAAGAGTGTTTCATCAATGCTTGCCTCTAATTGTTATATTTGCATTAATAAAATTTGAGTACATAGAAAATGATAAATGTAAATCAAATAAATATATTTCATAGCAATATTGTGGAATTTGTTTTCTGGATCAAAACGGCAACAGACAACAAGCACTTATAGGAAAGTAAATTGTTCAATGATTCAAGGTACTGATTCACATATAATATCATTGCAATAAAAATGTTTTACTTGGATGAAACTCCAAACTTCCTCTCCCTAATTTTGGCCTTCAGAATAAAAATAAAGGACACTGTGCATCATACAAGAAAAATCCCAAGATTCTTCTTCTCATGAATTTTTTTACTGTAGTAGCATTTTTACTTAAAGATGTATCTGCAATAATCAAGTACATATATAGTATATAGGGGGAAATTCATATAGCAAGTGTAGCCTGAGATGTTAATTGTGTGTGAGTTTGATAAACTTACCACACTGGCAAAATCACTATTTGCCATCTTACTATAAATCTCCCTAAAATGTGTCAACCAGGGGCATTGTCAACTGCTTCCTTGTGGATTAATGACTGACAACTCTTTTAAGTACCAACATTTAATTTAAATTAGGAAAGAAAACTATGCAAGTTTTCAAACTTCCTTATCAGGAAATCATTACTTTTTAAAACATTTGAAATGTGATCCTGATAACCTTCTATAAAAAGGGCTTGTTATAAACTGGAGAAAATGGTGTCTACCTTGGTTGCTATCTGGTTTTGAAGCTCAAGTCAGAAATTGGTTTTCATTTTTTAATGCTGTGGTATGCTTGGTCTTAGTATTTGTGAAACAATCGGTTTTCTTATGAACCTAACCTGACGGTTAGATCTGCAAAGAGGTTCTTTAATGATATTGTGAGTTGCCAAGGACCGCTTGACAGAATGAAGAAAGCAGGTGTTTTTTATTAGTTTTCAAGCCATTGACCAAATTCGCTTTGGAGCTGTGATCAGTCTCCATACACTCAGTTTTTCTTAGCATGCTTAACTTTTTCAAATATCCTTTTTCACCGTTTCACAATTAAACTAATTTTAATTGTAAATTAAATGTATATTTAATTTAAGGCTATTAATGCTCTTTTATTAATGGGAGAGCAGGATGTAAATCCCATAAATAAATAATACTTATATTGTGTTGCTGTTATTTGGTGAATAACTTCAGAAATAAAGGGTTCTTCTAAAATATAGCTTTTTTTTTTTTGTGGCGTTGACAACTATCACATGATAGCCTGGTCATTTGAAATGTACATCATGCAGTGAGTCTCTGTGACAGCTATTTCAACATGCACAAGTAGTATCTATAACGGAATGAAAGCTTTCCTTGAATGGGCTTAGCATTTCAATCTAACCAAAACAAATACCAGAGAGATTTAACCATATAAATATTGATGTTTATGACTTTTGAAATGGGATTTTTTTTAAAAAGTGAATGAATACTAACATTTCTTGACATCTACCACTTTAAAAAAAAAACAATTCAGAACAATGCATTCACTCTTCCCCTTCCCCCATGATTTTTGATTAAAGCTATTAATCTTATTCCATACAGTTTTCAGTATACTCACTATTTCATTTATAAGACCTTCCATATTAAGTATCACACGTTTTTTGTACTTAAGCTTGTTTTTGATCGAGATCCCACTACTACTCTAATCTGAACATGTGGTTTCCATATTTACCAGGCTTTGCTTCTTTATTCAATAGTGGTGGAGTTGTATTTCATTCTTATGTGTGCATTACATTAGTGTAACTGCCAAAGTTTAGTAGAGTAAATGGGAGTGGTTTAATATCAGTAGCACTACATAAGATCCACAGTTGTTTTAGCTGTTGTATTAAGATTAAACTCTTCTTATACTGTACTGTAGAACTTATACCAATGCTATTAAATTCCTGTTGACAAATTAAATTTGTCAATGTTGCTGGACAAATAATCTTATTCTAGTCCCCTACTCCCTGCTCCACAATGTTACTGATATTTTTCATATCCATATAAATATATTGTTTTTGATATATTATTCAGAATTTATAAATTCACAAATTTATAAATTCACAAGGATTTGTGTATCCTTGGGATACACAAATTATTAGTAAATTAAATTGAATGCATTGGGTTAAATTAATTTCTTCTTAGATCATTTGTGCAGTTATGTTAATATTAGAATGGGATATTCCCAGACATAAACAGCTCAAGCTCAGTCACATCAAAAAATAAAAGATTTTTTTTCTTTTCATGAGAGAAAACATACCGTATCAGAGTAGCAAAATAGTATACCAATAAAATAAAAACAATAATCACAACAGATTTCATAAAACCATTCCATTGGAATCTTGTTCATTTTTCTTTAAATAAAAAGCAATTTAGTTTATTTAAAAGTTTGATATCCAGTCTCCTTGATTTAAGAATGGTACTTTGTGTTAAATTCACCTGTAAATTAATACAGTATTTATCTAATTTATTTTAGTTGGTTTTACATATAGGTTTAGGTATATCTGTAACTTAGAATCATAAGTAATGCAGAAAGGTAGCACTGTAATATTTGAATTTTGGTAATATTTACAGTGTAATAAATAATCACAAATAATATATATTTGAATAATCTTTAAATAGTATTACTTTCTATTTTTTATGAAGCAAAGCTATTTAACTATCTAATTTGATTTATGACATCACAAACTATTCATTACTGTGATATAAAGCATTACAAAAAAAATATTTTTATTTCTGGCTTAATACCAGGGCATACCCAATGATTAGAAGTAATAAAAAGTCACAAATAGAAACTATGCTATGACATTTATTATGAAGATACAGTTGGTCACAAAACAAATAAATATTGTGATTCTGGTCATACATTTTTGTTCCAGGATATATGAAATCTGCACTAGCATATCATGAGTATCTTGTTGGTTTGTTTTCTCTAAGTAATTGTAGATTGTAACTGATCCAAACATGTGTATCTGTCTGTCTGTCTGTGTGCATGCCCATGCACACACACACTCACGGGTTTGTTACTTATTTCTGTTGGTCTGTTCTGTTGGTAGCACATCATTTCTTCTTGTTCTCATCTGAAATAAATATTACCTCCATCATTCTGCACTACAATAATACATTAGTTTAACACCCTAAATTCACAAAATCCTTGGGATACACAGTATTAGCAAATACTGAAAGGAGGAGGAGGAGGAGGAATTAAGAGACATGAACAGCTACCAAGTCAATACAACATTACATGTTCATATTGTGAGAAATATGCACTTGAAAATTGGTATATGAGAAGTAACAGAGGAAAAAGAAGAAGATAAAGGGCTGATAAATGGAGACTGATTTTTAAATTTTCATTTAAATGACTTATTCTTAGCTTTGATAATGAATGCCTAACATGCATACATTATGTAGAAAAGTATAACTTGAAAAGATGGGGGAAATATGGTATCATTCAAGCGTCTGGAAAATATATTGGAACAGAATATAAAGGAGCAACAAGGGAGACTATACTAAGTCTTTCAAAAGCAACATTTCAAATGCCTAAAATTGTCAGCAATAAAGAAGCAAAGATAATAATTAGACAGGCATGCTTTGGAATTTTGAGGCCACAAAATAAAGTATGATTTGGAAAACTTTGAAATAAGGATGGATTGGTACAATTTATTTTTAAACAGAATCTAGAATCAGGCAAGAAGTCAAGGCATGGATAGTTTAAGGAGATTGCCATGTAACTTAGGGGGAGATTAATCAATAATTTTGTGAGATAATTAAAAGTGGAAATGAAAGAACTATATAAGATACACATTTCTAAAATGAAATATTATGAATGGGTTACCAAATAGAAATATCATGAGTATTCAGTATGAACACAAGAATAAAGAATGTTTGGAGGCTAGAAGTTAGCCTATTTGGGAGAATTGAAAGACAGAAATAAAACTGTTTCTACAAAAGGGTTTGGGCCTAATTATTTTTGAGTATAATTCAGCCAATATCGTCTCATGCCTAGCTGCACTGAGTGACACTATTTGTGCTGCTGAAACTGAGCAGGTTGCTGTCAGTTTAAAAATGACTATAATAAAAGTGACCATGAAGATGGATCTTGTGATTTTGCGTTTCTAATCAGTCATCTGTGAAGAACACTTTTGCTTTGATTCAGCAGACTGGTGACAGCCATGATTGATAGTGCATAGGGATGAAAAAAGGTTATTAACTGTCTTCCTATTAAACTCAATGTATTACCCCTCTAGGTGTATCTCATACCTTAAGTTAAGGTAGTTACTAGGATAAGGTCAGGAATAAACTCTTTAAACATCATCTTCATATTCATACTTATAGATGAATAAGGAACATCCCATACTAATATTTTGGAGAAATTCTTATTAACATTACATGGATTGAAACAATAAAACGTTGTTTGTATCAAACTAGAACTCTATTTGAGACATCACTATACCTGGAATAGACCTATTAATATAAGTATGATTCCAAAATGACAACTGTTGTAGCTAAATGCAAAATAAGTGCAAAACTGTATGTGTAATAAAAATAGCATTTTATCTATAATTAATACAATATTAAATATTTTCTAGAGAAAAATATTCTTGTCAAACTATATTTCTGAGAGAATTTTAATGAATTTTTTAATTATTGTCATATTTAATTCACAAATTTGAATAAGAAGAAATGAAAAATCTTACAAGTTTCCTGTATTTATTCCTACAAAAATTGTAGGATTATTCCTACAATTGAAAATCTTCACTTTTTGAATGTAATTATTATGTTTAGAGGATTATTTAAAAAATCCATTGTGTCTTGCATTCAAACAGTTAAAATCTATTGACAGAAGATACAAGTGGTAATAGTTATAAATGTTATTCAAAGATAAATTTATTACAAAAGAGTACACATGTTCTTATTTTGCAACGTATAAAATCATTTCATAAATTATATTATTTTTAACTATTCTAGAAATGTTAAATATTAAACATTGAATTGTTTTATGAATTTTTAGAATGCAATTCCTTTTAACATATTTTTAAAAAAATACTATGCAAAATCTTACATGGTATTTAATGCTGATATTCTTCTCTAACCAAATGTACGATTGCTTTAAAATAACCTGTTATCAAAGTCTTTTATACAGAATTCCCCAAAGATATAGGAATATTCTTGCATGGCTATCTTGCAGAACATTTCCACATTAATAATGGATTTTTAACTTAACATGTGAACATTTCTAATTTCTTAAAATAATATTTAGCTCAGTTATATGTAAAATTAAAATTTTCGCTTGTTCAGCTGCAAAATAATAATTCCTTGCAGTCTATAAACCAATAACTGTGATCATTTAAATTATTTACATTAAATAATTATACATCCAACATCACATTTTGAAAGACTATAATGTCTTCCTTCTTTGTCTTTATTCTTTGTTACCTCTGCAACTGCTAAAATAATTTTGTAAAAAAACAAATCAAACAGTAAGAATAATTGTAAACTAACCATATAACATCATATTGTTTCAGAAGGAATGTTAAAATAACATCTTGAAAATCTATATTTTTAGAACAGTGTCTAAAAATTCAGATGAGAATTTGGAAAAATGTATGTCTTTAATATTTTATAGAGATATAAACTGAAATCCTATTTAATCCTGACTTAATACCATTTGGATTCAGAAATGTTATACTTTTCATTGAGACAATTTGAAGGTTGTCTCTGTGGATGCTGGTAACTAATAATTTGAGTGGCAAAACTATTATAATTTAGTCATCCATATTTCAGCACTATGTTCCTTACAAGTACATTTCTATATTGGACTTCAAATTAAAGAAAACACATTAAGCATATTAGAAGTGATGAGATGTCTATTGTTGCATTCTTTACAGCACAATTCTATACATGTCTAAAGTAAATCTGATTAAGATGAAAGAAACTTACCTCCATGTAAAATGTATTTCAGTGCAACACTTAATATTTGTTTTTATGTATACAGTTTGTGATGTCAGGGGAAGGAAAAAAATTAGACCTTCCTGGATAAGGTATAATTCATAAAATTCCCCAAAATGCAATTTAATCCACATTTTAAAAAATATATATAAGGAAATAAGAGTTGTTTTTGTATGTGCAAGGGGGAGAAAGGTATACTATTAGATAAGGCAGTTTTTGAAAAGGCAGTTTATAGATTATCCCTGAAAAGTACCTTTTTTTTAGTCGTAATTTGTAGAGTTGCTTACTTATATTATAATTTAGAAGACATATTTGATACTTGCTTCAGAATTTTTTCAACTATAAAAGCTGCCTGCCTTTTTTTTAAAGGTCAAAAGTACCCATACTAAACAATTGCCAGGAAATCTGGGAAAAATTAATCAGCATTATTTCTCCACCAATTTTAAAGGGCTACTTTAACAGTGACAGGGGGGGGAAAGCAACCCATAGGCCAATTTAACCAGAGACATCATTTCTCTGCTGTATTTTCAATTCAGAATAGGCCTCAAAACCCTGTAGTTTGCACTTGCAGAGGCAGCCGTCTAGTAGGCTGCTACTGTCATCTGGTCAAGAAGAAGCAAAGGCAAGATTTCTGGCTCTAAGGCTTTAAATGACTTTCAGCACCGACTCGTAGAAATGACGGTATGTGGAGATATTATCCCACTGTTGTTGTATCCGTGCAAATAGTGGCTTGTACTAGTGCCGTTAAAAAGGCATTGATGCTGCACTTTTGAACTTGCCACTTGAAACTTACCCTTCAATAATTTCATAAAACAGATGCTTAGGTTCATTCACAGGAATGAACTGGGGAGGGAGATTTCTGACCTTTCCCCCAGCAGCAAAATATCTCAGCAGTTCAATTTAGCTGGAAAACATCATTTTGTTGCTGCTATTGTTAAACTATTAGAAGTCAGAAGCCCTTGCCGATTTCCTTTTTGTCTGCCCCAGATATCTACAGTGGGCTTGAGAGACAAAAGACGTATGACCCATTGTAAGTACCATGGTTTATGTCCCTGTCTGAACAACGCCTGATTCTATTCCAGGGTGTTATTCTCTGGTAAATGTACCTAGAGATGCAGGCTAAAGTAACTCAAATGCAAACATGCATAATACATGGATTGCCTTCTTTGCTGGCTATCAACTTTTACATTTTTCACTATAAAAATAATAATGCACCAAATAACCTCCTTCAATATATTATTAGTTTCTCTTTTGCAATGTAATTATAAGCAAGTTACACCAAAGTAACCCCATCGAATTTAATGGCATTGACTCCCTACTAATATTGTTTAGGTTATTGCCTATTTAGAGATAGGAATTGCTCTAAGGCAAATCATCCCACTTAATGTCTCATGTGAGTAAATACGACAAGCCCCAGCGTGCTACACACTTTCCATCTATAGCTTACTGTGTCTAAATGGGGTCTGATTTGTACCCTCTTTTTGTGTCCTCAAACATGTGTCCTTTAAATCTAAAGTGGGGTGTTAACTTATAGGTCATATTGCCCATAGAGGAAAGTAATAATGACTCCATAAGTGAAATTAATATAGCTACACAGAAGGAAGGAAGGAAGGAAGGAAGGAAGGAAGGAAGGAAGGAAGGAAGGAAGGAAGGAAGGAAGGAAGGAAGGACCTCTTTTACCAATTGTGATCATGCTCATTTCTTTCCAAATATACAGTATAGTCCACAATATATTTATTTAGAAACCTGGCCTATTGAATTAAGTGAATTTATTTCTAAATTAAAATGTTCATACTGCAGCCTTAGATTTCAAAATCTGCCTTCCATGATATTAATTTAAATAAAACATCCTAATGCATTTATTTCTTGAACTGAATAATTAGGTATATAAATATACAGTCAGCTGGTCAGTTTCAAGGAAAGAAAACTTAGACTCAGTGAGATAAATACAAACTATGGAATTCAAACATATATATACAATAGTTCTTCCACATAAAGAAGTAATATACACAAAGTACTCAAGGACAACAGTATATTAACCTGATTAATTATTAACCTGTAAGGAGCTGGGGCTACAATCTACCTACAGTTCAAATCCTCTATACTGAATTATGCTTCTTAAATACTAGCATGTATATGATCATTCAGGGAGCACTACAAATGCACTTTGCACATGGTCACATCATCTTTCTTTTTTACTGTATCATATTCTGAAACATATTCATGAAATGTGCTCCAGTAACCGAAAACTTTGGAAAAGAAACAACAACTTTTCTTTCTATCCCAGAAAATTTCCCATCTGATCCTGAAAATCTGGAAGTTTTCTTTTCTTTTTTTTAAAAAGATCTGCTATAAAGAATCATTGGCAATGCCAGCATAAGAAGGAGATGTGTTGGTAGCAAACACATTTTGTCCAACATGCATTGCTTCATGCAGTATTGTTTTAGATAGGAAAGAGACCAATGATTGGAGTGGATATGGGAGTAGAGGCTCTACATTAAAATAAAACAAAAAATACTAAGTAATCAATTACCGCAGCAGTGAGAAAACATTTGAAAAGTAGGTTGCCATTATAAATTATTACATATGACTAAACACAGAAAGCTCTTTCAGCTTTTAGTTCAATATATTTGATTGGGAGCCACCCAGAGTTAATTATAACAGAATAACAGAGTTAGAAGGAAACTTGGAGGTCTTCTAGTCCAACCCCCTGTTCAAGCAGGAAACCATATACCATTTCAGAGAAATGAGTGTCCAAATCTCTTCTTTAAAATCTCCAATGTTGGAACACCCACAACCTCTAGAGGCAAGTCATTCCATTTGTTAATTGTTCTAACCATCAGGAAATTTTCTAGATTGGTTTTCTCTAATTAGTTTCCATCCATTGCTTCTTGTCCTGCCTTCAAGAGCTTTGGAAAATAGGTTTATCCATTCTTCTTTATGGCAGATATTGGAACACTGCTAACATGCCACCCCTAAACCTTCTTTTCATTGAAGTAGACATACTCAATTCCTGCAACCAGTCTTCATATGTTTTAGCCTCCAACCCCCTAATTTTCTTCATCCAAATATAGGCAACATAGAAGTGTGATAGAAATAACCTGAATAGACAATTGCAAACTTCCAGAACGACATTCATTTCTCAGGCATTAAAACATAGATTTTAATATATGTCCCATATAAGGATATCTTTTTCAGATATCTTTTAAGTTAAATTTCACCTATTGTATAAGTCAAGTGGATTGTCTCCTCTGGTCGTCTACTAGAGCCTTTCTCAGCTGAGCTCTCCGCATATTTAAAGAAAAGCTACAAATGCCATTGGTGGCACTGAAAAAGGCACTTTACAGTCCCATATAAAAAAAAGTTGAAAATAACTGTATAACAATATTATATTTCAGTGAATCATCATGTATGCAGGGTGTGTGCTAGGAAAAACTTTTAATCTGTCCAGTGTATCAACATAAAAATCTGCAATCAAACATTATCTGACTTCCCATCCCCAATTCATTCTGAACACACCAAGCATCTTATCCACCCAACCATTTTCCACATTTGAATGACATGTCTAGATTTCCTACTGATTGACCTTCTCAACCTGCTTCAACCAGGCCTGGAAAACCTAACTGAACTTAAAGAGCAGCAACATTCTCAAAATTCTGGAAGCTACAGGTGACGTCAACAGATAAACAAATTGTATTGGAACTTCCATGGATTGATAAGATTGGCATTGCTAGCTTGGCACGGATTTTGATAGACTCATTCAGTTGCATTGACGTTGGTTTCTTCATTCTTAGCTATTTTGGTAAAGTGTGCAATTTGGAATGAAAAGATAGGCAGACTGGTTCCTGTGAATTCTCTCTGTGTGTATGTTTGGGGACGTGTATTTGTGTATGTACTCATGAAGCAGAGAGAAGTAAAGAGTAAAAACCGAGTTACAAAATGAAATGCTTCTTTTAGAGCTGCCATGTTGTAACATTGACCACACCAAAGCCCTTTTTATTAACGAGGCCACAAGGCGGGGAAAGAGATGATAAAGAGGCCTAGATAATGGGCTTCCTAATTCAAACCAGAAGGTGGAAATGAACTTCGTGGAGTTTGCAAGTTTGCAGGCTGTGTTTTTATATAAGCTGATAGTGGAAAGGGAAATAAAATTGTGGTTTAAGCGCACACTCACAAGTCTCTCTCTCCCTCTATCCCTCTCTCCCTTCCCCCCTCCGCTCTCTCTGTATACATGTATGTGTGTATAAATAGGTACAATGTGAATATTTATGCAAAAACTGCAAAAGAAAACTACCTATTCCTTAGGGTCATTTATCTTCTCCAGAAATTTGCTCCAAAATAGCTCTCCAGTGATGACACCTTTGTCTCTTTCATATGGATGTGCAAGAAATTACACACATTGGAAAGGCAAGAGCCTAATCTTAAACGTATTGGATATATGGCAAATTCCAATGAATGATTTCAGATTTATTTGGGGTCCGGGGGGGGGGGAATAGGGAGAGACAGGTAGATATTTAAAAATTGTAATCTGGAATCTGGGAAAAACGTGTGGCATAGGAAGAGAAACAATCCCATTGAACAGACTGGAGCTACCTGTTTGGGTCAAAGAGACAACTGATTTAAATCTAGTTATATTGAGGAATTAGGCCCTTCTAAAGATTGCAAGCTGGTTGTAGGCTGATTCAATTTTCTTTAATATTTGTGACTCATTAGCAGTTTAGATCTGTCAATGTTTAGAAGATTTTTTTTTAATCTTCCTTTCTCTCTCCCTCTTTTCCTCCCCATATACCTCTGCCAAATACCCAGACACATATATACATTTACCATTGGCTTCGTTCTATAACTACACGTTTTGCTGCAAATAAATCTGCCAAAAGCCAGCAGTGGGGCTGACTTCCAAGTCATCCTGCTGACAATAATAGTGATGCCATTTCTTACTCTGCTCACCATGCACTGTGTGTTTGTGGGTGTGCCTACACAATTGCTAGAAAGAGAAAGGTAACTGGGCACAGACACTTAACTCATGTGGTTTCTCAGTGGGGACACAGGCACTCTGCACATGCTAAAGGGCACTGTGTTATTATTTCTAGACATGGCCATCCCTGGCATTTAAAGCAAATTTCTGCTGCCAGCCTAAGTGGTGCCTCCAGGGCTCCCATTCCTGGACTTGGCAGATGGAGGTGGGGGAAGTGGGATTAGAAACTTTGGCTACTGGGGGTGGAAATGAACCCTTCAGCCGCTGAATGAGCTGACTGAAGAGATGAGAAAGCAGAGGAACGGGAGAGTAGGCGCTGGGAAGGTGGAGGAAAGGAGGGGGAGGGGGGCATGACAGGGACCGGTGGGGTAAGAGGGAAGTTACAACCCTGGCAAAGGTGGCGTTGCGGGGGGGGGGGGAGAGACAAAAATGCCAGCGCGAAATTGGAAGGGAGAGACGGCCGGGGGGAAGACTCGAGGGCGGAGTCTGCCAAGGAACTTCCCTGGACTCGCAAGATAGAGCAGAGGCTGCGTGAGAAAGAGATGAGCTGAGACAGAGGGTTAGGGTAGATTTCCAGAGCTCTTAGAGCTGATCGACCAGCCCGCTGGAGTCACTATTCAACCCAAGTCCCAAACACACGCCTCACTAACTACTTTACAGCCACTTTCATTGATTTTCTTTATCAAATAAACATAATACCCGTTACAGCAACACTTCCTCTTCACGCAGCCTGAATGCCACGAGCTCCGATTGCTGCGTGGCTCGTGCTGGCAATTCCTCATCCTTATTCTTATACTTAAACAGCAAAATATATATTGTGCTGACTTGTCTTCCCCAGACCTGGAAAGAGCGAGTGGGATCATACCGGTGGATTATTTTGAGGGAAGGCACCCGTTTTCGGTCTTAACCACTTCCTCCCAAACTCCGATATAAGCTCATATTTGTTCTTGTAATTCAGATGGAGCTGGCGTATTTACATACTTATTTTACAAATAGATAGTAACTCGATTGAAAGGGCAACGCTTTCGGTGCACATGGGCCGGAATCTCATTTGATAGCGGAGGAAATTAGCATAACTTTAACAATCACCCTTGCAATTGTCAGTCTAGTTGAAAATGTCAGTTTTCAAGTCAATTTCTCTTAATAAACTGTTTTCCTCCTAAAACTAGCTCCTCTCGAGCTGCTCTGAATCAGGTTTTCTATATATGTCAAAGGGCTGTTGAATTATTCATTATTATAATTACTATCATCATTGTCATTATCCCTTTCCATGTGGAAATAATTTTATTATCGTAATTTGATATCTGAAGAATTTCCTGTTAGTCGTTTGATAATTTTTCCCCTCCTCGGAACATAAAAGTTTTGTTAGAAATTAGAGGGAAATGTTTTTAAATGCCTTTATGTTTACCATGGATTTCCGTTTATCTAATCGATCAGAATGCCAATAAATCGATTAAAGGTTTAGTGTTTTACAAACAACCGTTTTGTGCTTTTTGATTTTATGTTTTGAGTGAATTTTCTAAAGCCAGTTCTTCCTATAATCGTTTGCTTATCCAAACCCTGTTATTCCATCCTTTTTTATTATTTGCACTTGCAATTTAAAGTGCATCTAATGAGTGGGGGAGACCCATAAATAAGAAGAACTAATCGGGTTACATGACTTGATGCCCAAGGTTCGCGTATTTATGCAAAGCCCTTTAAAATCTTGGTGAATTATATGCGATCATACAGTGATTGCGGAATATTAAATTAAACTTAGATAAACCCGCATTGAAGGAGGCAGCACCCAATCCTGAATTTATTTCCCATTTTCTATAACAGCATCACTGCACTCCTCTCTTTGCAATGACAATGTGCCAAATCTGAGCATTTTGAAAAGATTTTCCATATGCTTTAACTGGAGACTGATAGACAAAGAAGACATGGAGATGGTCTTTTTCCTCAAGAGGTATATTTTCTTTTAACTTTTTCATCGAGCTTTTCCGATTGCCATTATTTTCAGCCAAAATTTGAAAATCTCTAAAACATTGAGAGTTTGGGGGACCCCCATTTTCCCGGTTTTTTTTTAAATTTATTTTTACACCCCCGTAATCAGTTCTTCAAGACTGGAGTTTCAGTTAGCCTTTTGACGCAGGACTGTACGAATGATCATTTCTCTACCTTGGCGGATAACATTTTGGAGAGAAAGCATTGATTGATTTACTTTTCGGTTACTGCTTTTGTAATTAAATATGGTTTAAATTATCTTTTTTTTTTTTTCGGTAAGTCAGATCAGATGTTGCTTGCTGGAGGCTTTCCTTTAACGGTACTTGTAATTTATGTGTAGTTTATGGGGACAATGCAAAGGTGGTGGCTTTTATTTAGTTGTAAAATCTATACGTTTTCTTGGGAAAACTTGGCTCCTTGAGCGAAAATAACTTTTTGCTTGGTTACTTTATAATCACGGTTTGCTAAAGAAATAGTTTAGCCTATTGGCTTAAATATATATATAAAGTCCACCTTCTATTTTACTGGCACTGCGAACTATTGGATTTGTCTACCGACTGACTTTCTTTTCTTTTCACTAAGGGATGGGGAGGCTTAGGGCTACCCTCTTTTCCCTCTCTCTCTCTCTCTCTTTCTGCCCGCTTTTCGTGATTTTAGTCTTTCTTTTCCGTTGTTTTCTTCGCCTGGTTCTTTCTCCCCCCCCCCCCCCCCCTCGTTTCCTTCCCTTCTTCCCGCCGCCCATTCCGCAGAGAAGGTGAACCGCTTTCCCTGGGCCATCCGGAGGGCCGGCCCTGCTCTGGGGAAGCCCGGGGTGGCGGATAAGCGCTCCTTGCCCGAGATTTGCCGGAACGCTAGCGAGCCAAGGGGCCGGTGAAGTTGGGGGAATTGCTATTGTTGGCGGCTAGTCCTCCCGGCTGTTTGTGTTTATAAAGACGAGGGCGGTTGCCGGGAAAGGGAGGCAGGTCAGCCCTGTCAAAGCGCTGACCTCGGAAGACCAGAGGGCGCCCAGCTCCTTCACCCACCGCTCCCGGGGCGTGTGGCTGGGCGAGGGGGAAGAGGAAAAGAGAGAGCGCGTGCGCGTGCCCGAGGCTTCTCCCTTCCCCATCCAAGCCAAGAAGCTAGGTTCAGGGTATTTAAAGCCCGCGGAGACGCCGGGAAGCAGCTGAGGAAGCTCTTTGCTTTAAGCTGCCGAGAAGAGAGAACTCCAGCCAGCTTGCCTTACGAAGCTTCCCTTGGTTGGAGGTTGGGATGCGGGTGTTTTGGGATGTGTGTGTGTGTTGGGGGGCGTTCAAGCAACCGCGACTTGACAATACACGCACCGCATACATGTGCCGATGCGGGGTCTCCCTCCTCCCTCCCCAGGCTGAGCTGGATCGGGATGCCTGGCCTGGTCCAACCGGACTGGCCACTCTCCAGCCCAACCCTCACTCCGTGCCTTCCCCCGAAATTCCTGGCCCGTAGACCCTGGACGGGGAAACTTCGGGGCAACGTCTCTGTTTTCTTGGAAAAGAAGCACCAAAGTAAAAGATGGGCTCCTCGCCCCGGACTAAAGGTTTTACGGAGCGGTTGGGCGCTTTTCAGGAAACCACCCTGGGTCGATCCTCGACGTTTTGCCCCTGGCTCGGCTTCCCTGCTTCCCGGAAAGTCCTGCAAACTGGTCTCGGTGTTTTGTTTTGTTTTGTTTTAAAGTGTGGTTTGAAACGAAGTTGCTGAGTTAAACAAAACAAAACAAAAATGTTAGTTAACATAACTGCCTTTGTCAAATAGCCCCCGGGAGGAAAAGAGATAACAAAAAGGCAGAGGAAGGAGGGAGGTCTCGGGATCTGAAAGTGTCTGTAGCTTAGATAAAGGGGTCTCTAACACTGAGATCTTGTAATACCTCGTTTCAAACTGAGCTCATCTATAGACTTAGGGGACGCTTTCAAAAGGCACGGATTGTCTTTCCCTTGGGCGAGAGAGGGAAGGGGGTGGGGGGAGGCCCGCCATTTATTAGGGAATTATGTCGGGTTATTAAAAAGAGAGGAGATTGTAATTATGTATATCCTCCTCCTGGCCCTGAACGTCCCTAGCACAGGTTTTGGAGATGCAGCACAAAAGTCTCTCGGCTGCCTTGGCACGCTCTTTGTCTGAAAGAATGAGTGGCCAGAGCTGGCTCTTATACCCTTGCTCAAAGTCTGTTTCGCTCAGGGGAGTGGGGTGGGGGGGTGGCATCAAAAATCGGACGGTCTGTTTTCCCACACATGTGAAATACAACGCCATTAACTTTCCCTTTCTCCCTGCTTTGGAAGGCCATGCTACTCCTCCCCACCCCTTGGGGAAATCTACACACACACACCCATACACAAGTATCAGGGTGGGTTGACCTAAGAGGTTTCCCTTGGAGCTGTGCCGTAGGGACCAAAGAAAAGGAACTAAGAGGTTAGACGGAGGTCTTGGGCGATCAGCTGAGCAAGCAGCTTGGAAGGAAAAGGAAAAGAGCTTGAAAAGCTGGCCCAGCTTTTAGGGGAATCCTCTCGAAACAGCCAGCTCTCCTACTTCCCAGCCCTCGGGTGCTCCTGGCTGATTTCCTCCTGCCCTGCCCGAAACGCACTTTACTGTTTTCCACGCGCGCGCGCGCGCACGCACGCAGACACACACAACCTGTGCTGCCTTTCGGAATTAACCTTCTTCGATTTTTTTTTTCCTAGCTACGTGGCAATCTCCGGCTTTCTTCTAAACTGTTAGGATCCCTGAGTGTCTTTTCCAACTCGATCTCTACTAGTTTAGGGAAAGCTGAGGGCTGAAAATAGATAGATGAAAAGGAGGTTGAAGAGTGAGGTTGGTGCGAAACAAAAACATGGAAAGGGGGGGAACTAGGGATGGACTCTCCTGTTTTCATTTTCTGTGGGTTCCCCTTTAGCTAGAGAGAGAGAAGAAAAAAACCCCACCAAAACATTCTTTCAAAGGAGCTACAGTACCACAAGGGCAAGAAAGATATCTGCATCAAATAGGTCTTGCCTGATCAACTAAGTATGGAAGTTTCTAAAAACATCTTTTAAAAATAGATAGAATCCTATTAAAAAAAAATTTTTTTTTTTACAATATCATGGTCGTTTCCATGTATTTCTGCTGTGTTTAATTTTTTTCACTTGACTTGGAACTAGAAGGATTATACTGAGAGGCTTCTTCATCAGACTGGATTGTTTTCTGGGTTAGGAAATGGGCTGCTATACTTTAAACGTCCTTAACTGTCTGGTCGGTGAATCCTGCAACCTGACTCTTCCTTCCATTTCAAAAAGAGCCAGAGAACTATTTTCCATAATACCAGAAATGTCTGAAAATGGGGGGTTGGGAAATGTATTGTTAGCCTTAGTGATCCCTCTCTGTAAACAAGGAGGAGGCTGTCACTTCCTTCTTTTGAGTTGAGCTTTATGATATGCATACACAATCTGTGGGCATATCATGAGCAGTTTTATTTTATTGAGAAGTAGGTCTAATTCTCAAGCAAGATCAAGTTACCCTCCATAAGGAAAACTCTTAGGATGTTCTGTCAACAAAACTATTTCTTAAGTGCAAAGATTAAAAAAAACAAAAAACCAACCTAGGATATCTTTGCTTTCCCCTCTTATATTTTAAATTGTCTGTAAGGAACTGGATGTCCAGGTGGGTATATTCCCCATTTTCCAAGACTTCTTTTTGCACCACACCTCCCTATCTTTGGCCTGTGTGATGTCTTTGCTGGCAACCATGCATTCATATTCAAGTGGAAATTTTCTTTTTAATGTTAGCTTTAGGATTTGTCAGTGGTTCCTGTATATCGGATGGTACAAGATCTCTAAAAGCATATTTATAGTTTATTTTTATGAGGAATAGTGTAAAATCTTTCTGTTGTATTAAGTCCTTAAGGCCTAAGAAAATTTTTTTTAAATGCACTCCAGGAACCAGGAATTATACAGACTCATTAACTGGAAAGTTATTTTCACATTTATAGGATGTTTAAGATTATAAATATAATCTTATATTTAAGTATGAGTTGCCAGTATTTGTGGACTTTTTGTTTCTGTAATATCATTTGGACTGGGGCAGGTGTCCCTATGGTGTGTTTGGATGCACTTTGAATAGGCATGATTTTTAATCTACAGTGGGGAATATTTAAAAGTATCTCGATTTCTAGTTTTAGTTAATTATATTTTAATGAAAGTGTCACTCATATTCACATCACATCTGTAGTATTAGGTTAAGATAATTAGATTTTCAAATGAGAAGCAATCTCCATCCCTTGCAGATTTCGAAGAGATTCTTATTTATAATGGCATCTACGCACTATCCCTTATATCCCCTTTTTTCATATCTTTCAATATCTAACCCAAGAACAAAAATATTTCTCTTTTTATAGTCCTATGTGCTGAGAATAGTTTATGCTTTTTTAAAATTCTGTTTATTGTTGCTATTACACATTAAAAATACTGTTTGTTATTATAAATTTACTTTTGTTGAGCTGTTGGACCAATTACCCCAGGGAGATTAAACTGCCATAGGTGTGTACAATAATGCCTACATCGTAATATGTATACATTGTTACAGTTATTAGACACAGTACCATTGTATGTACTTGTGTGTGTGTGTGTGTGTGTGTGTGTGTGTGTGTGTGTGTGAGTATGTGTATAAATAAAACCTCAACAACATGTAAATTATTCTTTAAGGCTGAAAGAGTAAAAATTTCCGCCTTCGCCTTACTTCCTTTCCATACACAGGCACATTCCACATTCATTATCCAAAGCATATTTTCTTCTCTTTAAAAAAAAAAGAGTTGGGGGGAGAAGAGAAGAGAGAGAAAGAAAGAACTTCCCTGGTGGGAGGAATAATTAATTTGCACCCATATCTTTTCACATTCCTGAGCAGTTAAGAAGAGCAAATCTTCTTTCCTTCCTCTCTTCTCTCTCTCCCTTGCCGTCTCTCTCTCTCTCACATACACTTTCTCTCTCTAATTTCCCCCAGCCATCTATTTGTGTGTGTGTATGTGTGTGCGTGCGTGCGTGTATGTGTGTCTGTGTTACTAATGAAGTTTGCAGACTTGTGTTTGTGTCCGTGAAGCTGCTTTTCCTACTGCCCGTTCTGATTTGGGGCCAGTGGTGTGGCTCCCGCAGTCCCTGCGAGTCCCCAGCAGCAGCGACAGTAAGTCCGCGCTGCGCGTCATTTGCAGTCTGGAGAATGTTGATCACCTCGCTAATTACACCTCTCTCTCTTCTCTCTTTCTCTCCCCCCGCTCGCTCACTCTCTCTCTCTCTCTCTCTCTCATTCCCAGAGTGCATATCGGGAATAGACACACAAAGACATGCGCACTCAACTTAATCAGCCATTTTTTTAAACAGGGCTAAAACGATAATAATTAGCAGAATAAAGACATATCGGATTTTCATTTCCTTTCCTCCTTTTCCCAACCCCTTCACAACCAAACAGCGAGACCGCGGTCGCCACTTGCTTTAACAACTCCCGGACCCCAAAGGACCGCTCCATGCCCCCACTTCTTGTTCATTTTTATTTTCACCCAATAAAGTTGGAGGATTATTTTTTTTATTATTATTTTTAATGAACCTTCTGTCGTTTACTTGGATGTGATCAGCTGTTAAGTAAATAAAGCAAAACAAAACAGAGAGGCGAAGATCCAGTAAGAACTGCGAGGGGAAATGGAAAGTAAGTTTTTTCTTTAACTTTTATTGAGTAGTTTGTGTTAAATTTAGGTCGAGTATCGATTATCTTTCCAAGCTGATCTTGCACAATCTTTGATATTTCGCTCTCGCTCTCTGCCTGCCTCTCTCTTTCTCTCTCTCTCTGTCCCTCTCTTTCTCTCTCTCTCTCTCTCACACACACACACACACACAAACACACAAATGCACACACACACACAAACACACACACACACTCCTATCCACTGATCCTCTCTATCTCTCCCTTTCTCACCCCCCTTTTTCTATCTCTTTTCTCGTTTTTAGTTGCTTCTTTATGGGAGGAGGCTTCATTCGCTTTTAAATTTCGGGAGGATGGGGTTGGGGGTACCCTTTTCCCCCTTGTAACTTTTGGATTAAGTGAAGAATCTTTGGTAGAAGAAAATATTTTTATTTTTATTTTGCATTGTGTGTGTCTTTTTAAAATCGATCTGGACAACGGGCTGATTTGAGCCACGGCACGGCTGTCAAAAGTCTTTGGTTCCTTCTCTCTCTTTCTCTCTCTCTCACCCCCTCCCTTTTAACCCCGGATTCCGGAGCGCGATGCCTCTGGGGAAAGTTTAGGGTGCTTTGGGGGGTCAAGGGCTCGCATTTGGCTTTGGTGCTGAGGGGTGCGAGTGCCGGTGGGACGGAGGGGCCCCTGTCTCGGCGGGTGTGCGCGCGCGTGCTTTCGAGGGGGGGTGCTGGCATTTGCTGCAGCCGGGCTGGGCTCCTACCGTAGCAAGCAACCAGCGTCGAGCGGCTGCTGGCTTCCCCGGGGCGCCACTTTCTAGTGAGATGCGTCCTGGCCGGACCGGGCGGCCAGGGTCGCCCGGAGGGGGCTGCTCGGCTGGGGAAGATTCGGCCAGCGCTTCTTCCCTTTGTGAAAAGGCAGCCGGCGCCCTCCGTTGCTGGCTTCCGTTCCTTCCTCCCTTTCTCTCGCCCGCGTGGGGCTCCGGCGTTAGATTATTTTAATCGGATTTGTGCCAAAGAAAAATAATATTTTTATATATACATTATATATAACATATATATTTATATTCTTTTTCTGTGTCGTGCGGAGTGTGAGACGGATACTTCTCCCGATCTGTAAGGCAGCGGCGCCGAGGCTCCTTTCCGCGCATACATCCCTTCGCGCGGCGGCTAAGGGAGGCGCGTCTCGGCGTCCCCCGCCTGCCTTGCAACCTTGCCCTCGCCTGTAAACATGGGGATCGGAAACTTTGCGCCCCCGTGCCTTCCACCCCTTCCCTCATGCTCCCCAGCCGTACCCTCCCCCCTCAACCAGACGTTGTTGTATTCCTTTTGTTACCTGCCAGCTGGAGGGGGAGGGGGGTCTTGGGTCTTCGGCTGCTCGGGGCACTGGGCCCAGCCGAGAGAAGAGGCTCAGCCAGCCGGATTCAGCCTTCGCGCCGTCCCGAGGAGGCTTTTTCGCTTCCATTCAGTAAAACACACACCCTCCTCCTCCTCCTCCTCCTGTTCTCCTCCTCCTCCTCCTCTTCTTCCACCTTAGGTACCAAGACATACATCGCAAACATTACACCCCTCTCCCGCCCTCCCCACCACCACTACCACCAAAAAAAAAAAAAAAATCAGTTCAACCAAAAGACAACTTGCCAAGCAGAAGATGGTGGATTTACACTGAGGCAGACCCCGCAGGGTCAGGCAGGAAGTCTGACTGTTCCTGTATCTGACAGTTGCATTTCCTCTCCTTCATTCTCATCGCCTTTTTCATATTATTATTAACCCTGTTCCGTTTTAATCAAGGATCAGGTAGCTGGAAAAGAGAGAGAGAGAGAAAAAAAAAAGGCAGAAGGAAAAAAAAATTAAAAAGGGAGGGAGAAGAGGGTTGATGATTTTGAAGGCTGGATAAATCTCTCTTATATGTATATTTGGAATTGTGATACCCCTTTGGAAGGATTTCCAGTGGCTGGATCCTTAAAGAGCGGTGATTGAAGAGCAGATGATAGTTTATTCTGTCTTTGAGAGTTTGGTGGATGTCTAAGTGGATGGATGAAAGGAAGAGGTAGTGAGCAGCAGCCTTGGAAGCCCTGCCTGTTGTTGGTTAGGTTGAGGCAGACACTTGGCTGCGATTGGGAACACCACTGTGACATGGGCATCGATCGCTTCCATTGAGAGCAATGCAAAAACACAGCCTGGGTATGTAACACTCTCAGTGCCATCAACCCTTGTTTTACTTTCTATTTACTGACAACGCTGACAGGGAGATGGGACTTGGCTTTTGGAAAACCAGAAAGGAAAGGGGGAGAATGAAAATACTACAAAATGAAACAGGGCTGAAGGGTTGTAAAAGGAAAAAAAAAGTAACTGTTTAAATATAATCATTTGGTTTCATACTTTGGACTTTGAAAGAGTTTCCTTTTCTGCAGTGAGATTTTAGAGAAAGAATACAACTGGAGCTCTCTCTGTGTTTCTGTTTCTCTGTCTCTGTCTCTTTCTGTCTCTCTCTCTCTCTCTGTTTGTGTGTGTAAAATAGTTATGGGGAGGACTGTCTGCTTGTGGGGAGGACCTTGAGACAGTTTCAAACAGTAGGAAGGCATACCAAGATGAAAGATGGCTAGCCAGCTGTTTTAACCTCTTGCACCTGGCTTGAGTGCAGAGGCTCCCTCAGATTATTCAGTGAGCCTAGCTGAATATTCATACTCCAGGATCTATACACTGTGACTGTAGCATCCCATTGGCATTGCTTTGGGCTTTGAAGGCGTTCTGGAAGGCAAACATGTATTCAGTTTTCCTTCTTGTGGGAATGAACATATAAGGTCAATTAAATAGAAGGCAATGGTCATAAATCTTTAAAAATGAAATCTATTCAAAGAACAAAGAAAGGTCAAATAAACCATCTGTATAAGTCACAGTAATAGTAGTGGTAGTACCTGCTTGGTAGGTTTAGGAATGATATTAGCTTGTTTTCTAAAATGCAAGTGCTAAGGAAAAGTATGCATCCCTTGAATCTTTTAAAATAGATACAAGGTTGTGCTTCTATAGCAAAATATTTTATTGTTCATCATCAGGGACTATGTAAAGAAGTGCTGAGAAAATCACTGTTTAATATTGCAGAATTTACTGCTTCCACTCTGACCATGAGCCTAAATTTACACAATGAAATTTGATTATCTCTAATAACAGTATTAGATCCTGCACTGGATGGATGAGAATTGAGGTGGTTTTGTTGATTGCAAGGGTTTAATGTTGCATTTCAGAATCTGATGTGGTTTAGCCTTCCTTCCATTAACTGGAAAACCCCTGAGGTTTTACAATTATTTCTTAAAGATAATACATTTAAGATTGCATTGGTAGGCTGGAGAAAAGTCATATAGGCAAGAAGGGAAGCCCTTAATAACTCTTGAGATTCAGACATGTTCAGCAGTTAGATTGGCTCTGACTTCAGCAAGGGTCGACAATGTGTCATTTCCATGAAGCCAAATTGCCCTCTGCCTATATGATATTAATGTGCAAATCAATATTTCAGGGATTAAATTTCCCTTCTTCATTTTTTATGGTTTCTACCTCAATAAGTCTCAAGTCTATTAGAAGAGGCTGGATGATTTAAAATCCTTCACTGCAGAATGGCTTGTTGTAGCCTTGTTTCACATACCATTTTGGGATTTTTGCTTTAAAAGACTAAAGGCATGGCAAAGAAGTTGATAGTCAATATAGGAACATGCGCAATACTGTAAAGCTTTTTTTTCCAATATAGAGATAATAAGGTATTGAATATATACATTTATATGATATATTCATTTATATGATATATACATTGTACTGCTTTAAAAATATTGTGTTAATCCCTTATTGATTTATTCTGGAATCAATTGAGGCTCTTTGCTTGTTTGTGATTTGTTAGCATTCTGATGCTTTTTCCAATAGCATGCTTGGATTATTTTTCAGTGAGTATTCTTTAGATCTTTAAAGACTGGCTAAAAATAAGATTTTAAGTGAATTAAGCTAAGTGATATAAAAAGTCTGCTATTGTGCCTGAGTGATATTAGTTGTATCGTATTAATTAACAAAGGGACCTTTTAGTAAGATATTAGCCTTTTAAAGTGGCTGTGCATTGGTGGCGTTGCATTAAAAGAAGTCTTTTGAATATTTATGATTAGATTGAAAAAGGATCAAGGAAGAAGCTATAGATGGCTGAAAATTTGGGTCACACACAAGGTTGCGACTTTATCACATTTTGGAAAGGCCCTTAGCTCTATCATTTTGGTGGTATTTTATTGCTTCAGACCATCTGGGCTCAGTTCCGCACAGCTGCATGGATTTTGTCTGAGATAGAGCATTTTTTCCATTCGGTGTGAAATGTTCCTTCCTTAAAAAATATATACCAGACTTACTTAATTTGGTCTTTTAAAAGAAATACATATGAAAAAGGGACAAAAGGCTCTTTAATCTCTGCAAGCTGTTTGCTTTTCTTCAAGCTTCCTGTCTGTTTGGTTTTGAAAAGTCATGTTTATTGAGGAGATGTTTCTGAGGTGTGACATTAAAATAATATATGGGGTTTTTTCTTAGAGGGAGAATGTCTGATTCCTGGTCTTCTGCCTGCCTGTCAAAACACGGTTAATCTACTCTTATTTACAATTAATCTCAATAAAATTAATCTTAACTGTGCAATAGTCAGTGGCTTAAAATATCTAATTATATTCAATTAACTGCTGTCATAGTAATTAACACTGCTTAATTGCTTCAGCATATATTTATGTAAAGCTCATTAGTTCCTGGTTGCTCTTTTTTCCTGTCCTCATTCCTTTTTTATTGCTGTCATAGCATTGACATCAGTCTAGATTTGTGTGTGTGTGTGTGTGTGTGTGTATGTGTGTGTGTGTGTGTGACAATTTCAAATTTGACAATTAATGAATCGGCAACCCTTTTATTTAGCTGAATGCTAAATATTTTAGTAAGCTTTGAAGCAAGATTGTAGTGACTGGGTAGCATTTTTAAAAATAAAATTTGACTTGTGGATGGAAATAGGAAAAGTCAGGTTAAGCCCTGTATTTAGAAAGGAAGAGCTTTTCCTGCATCTGCCTTGGGGCTGTGCCCACAAGGCACGGTTTCCTTCTTCCAGAGGATTCAAAGGGTTAAAGTCTTGGCCAAGGTTCAAATTGAAAAATGCCCAGGGAAAGTGCATACTGAAGATGTACAGATTTCATATAATTAGTGCTTAATTATATTAACATATGCAAATTGTCAACTCAGAAGCTTGTTGAACTGGCATAGATCAGTCTGGGACAATTGCCGTATTGTCTGAGACAATAATGGATTTCAAGTTGGTTTGGGGAAACACATAACTAGCTATCTAATTTAACTCATACCATGGTGAAATTTCATTAGTCTCCATGGAGACTGGTTTAATTGTGCTGACTAATGTCCTGGGGTATAGAATGTCTTAAAAAGAAAATGCTGTTTGCCTAATCCACCTTACAATGACACTTGTTTGTACATGTTTCCTTTGTGCGATAATTTGCATATGCAAATAAATAGTTTCTCAGCCCCCATTTGTCATGGCTGTTCATTACCCATGAAGAGGACATTGTTACAACGCTGTTACTGAGTCTCCCAAGACAGGATAGTGTCAACCAGTCCAGCTACATTCTTTCATAATTTGTTTCTGATTAATAGACCAGAGTGAGGCTCATTCTATTCAAGCCTCGGGAAAGAGAAGGTCAGTTCTGCCACAGAAAGGAGTTTCCGCAGCAACTACAGTCCCCCCTCCTTCTCCTCATCTCTCCCCTTTTCTTCTCTGGCTTAACAGAATCATATTTAAAATAATGCATTCTGGCTCTAAGGAGAATGTCCTCTATTAATCTCTGGTTTCCTCAAGCAAAAGATAGAAAAACAAAAGAGATTCAGGTTTTGGAATATTAATCCTGTTTTTGACAGAAAGGTAAACTGATATAATTGCTTTTCAGTGGAAGGAATGGGGGTTTATAGAAGTGTGAAAGCATCGGAAAGGATTAGCATTTTTTTGCATAATGAAAAGCTCTGCTGAATAGGGCACTGAATGGTTGACTGAATGACTAAGATGAAAGGAAGACGAAAATGCAAGCTTCTCTTTCTCTCTCCTCTGCTCAGCTCACCCTAAAGTTATGTTTGTCCAAGACTTGAGAAAACAAGCAGAAGCTCAGATTTCAGCAACTTTATAAAAATGCCTTGAATTTTCATCATCAGGCTGATGAATATGTATGTAATGATGCAGCTAGAAAGAAGATGATATATCCAGGTTTGTATGTAATAGAAATACTACAGGCTAATCAGGTATTGACTATTGGATATTGAATCTTTTCTGTGTTTTGTGGGAAGAAGAAGAGTTTAAAAAAATCAAGCAAGAAAAATAAATGGAGGTCAGGTAGCTGAAGCTTAGTTTTTGAATGTGCTATTCATAAGGTATAGTTTTAGCTCTTTTAATTGATGGTGCTTTATTTTGTTGGTGTTGAAAGAATAGACCTTGACCCTGTGAACTATGCAAGAGTAGAAACCATTTATTTCTAGTATACAATCGTAACATTTATGAGTTTGATGCTATTGTATTGATAACACGAAAATAGAATCTAAATAGAAATTTGAATGCAGTAAGTGTCATTGATGGCATGCTTTAGACTTCAGTTTTTAATATGTAAACAGAGGGCTCATAAGTCATTACTAAATACCCATACTCCTATCAAATTTAGTGATAAAATATCTATAGACTTAAATGGACCAGGAAGAGGCCTAAAGGTAGGAATGTAATTGGTTAGCTGTTGACAATGTGATCTGTGTGTCTAATTATATGCTCTCAACTGTAACTGAGATAGTTAAAATACATTTATTGTGTAAGGCTATGTATGTCTACTAAAGTAAGCCCTATTGAATTCAGTGGAATTTACTGTCAAGCAAGGAGCTGAAGAGTTGCAGCAGGAGCAGTTGAAAATAACAATTGATTCTATCTATAAGGAAAGTCAGATGCAGTGTGGAGAAATAAAGATCTATCTGCATGCTAAATATCTTTTCTGTTTTTCAGGTTAGTGTAATTTTTTTATGAAGCCATTACTGTATAGGGAGGAAAATCATTTGAATCAGCCATGCACTAATTTGCACTATTTGTTTATTCATATAGCTTATACATATGTGTTTGCAATGTGAGTCTTGTATGTAGCTTATTTGGTAGGCAATGCGTATTGCAAAATAAACAAGTGAATATTTGTAAATGATTGGCAGTTGACAGCTCAACCAAAAAAAGATACAGTGTGAGTCATTAAAGCCTGATATTGTAGATTGATGCCAGAGAAATTATTTACAACTTCGCAAATTTGTATTTGTTTGTACAACTCCTTCAAAATAACAATGGATTTTATATCTAGTATAAAAGATATATAACACAAGAAAGAAAAGCTATGGAAAACTTTTAAAAAGTTAAATTTGCTAGTGTAAAAATAAATGAATATAATTTATTATGTAAGCAACATGTGTTTTAAGTGGCATTTTTAAACCACGCTGAATAACTGAAAGATACATGGATTATTGTTAGTTTAAATGACTAGTATTGTGTTAAACAAGCGGCAATCTAGGCTACAGTCTGTGTATGCTTAGGTAGAGAATCATACTGTATTTATGTTTAGAAATAAGTCTATTTAAAACAGTGATAATTTGTTGCACGACATTTTTGTTCTAGATTGTTGTTCTAGATTTGACAGCTTGTGATTTAGGATATTGTCATACGTGGATGTTGTGTTACTATGTAAGAATTCTATTATGAAAATCTGAGAAAATGGTCTTGATGACCAGATTCTGAATATGGTTCAATTTATACTGATTTAACAACTGAACGGGAAATGAGGTTGTGCAGAACACATAACCTGGCAAAGTTTCATAGCCTGATAGAAGATAAATGCCCACTTCTTTTGAATATAGAAACAGATTTAGTATATGCCCATTAGTATGGATGTACAGTGTTTAATTGGCACATTCTCTAATTTTGTTATTCCAGTGTTCTAATAAATCTTTTTTGTTTTTCCTTCATTATAAGTTTGCTGTTCTAAATGTTTGGAATGATAGGGCCTGTCTAGTGGGAGATGAAGAAAATATTAGAATTTTATTTAGGAATGGCTGATCTCAATTTTGTGAATGAAATAATTTTATCATTGTAAGGTACTTTTATAATATGCCTGGGATTCCAATGAGGTTGCAACTTAAGAAAAACATTGTTAAAATATGGTGTCTATAATAAAGTATATTTGTTTTTGTAATTTTGAGAATTGCCTAGAAGTTGTCTGAAAGTTACTTTTTTAAAACAAACGGAATATTTATATTTGTAATATTGATCTGATTGGACCATATAAACTTTCATGAATACAGGTTAATACTGTAAGTATTACAGGCTTAGACTGAAGCACGTGACTGTTTCTAAGAGGCAATTCCCTTATCTAACAGACCAGATACAGGAGAAATCAGTTTTTATGATTAAAAAACTTGATTTTTTTTTGAATAAAACAATAAAGATGTACTTTCATTATAAACATCTCATAGGAAAGACATTATCAAAAAATCAAGTCGTATATTTTGTTTGGGTGTGTTTTGAGTTAAAGCTAAGTTTAATTGGCTTTTTTTAGTATAGTAAAATATAGTCAGCATGGTTCACTTTTTGCTTATGAATGAAAAATGGAGGAAAGAAGCTCATTATGGTATATATGTAGCTAAGTGTTTAATATTAATATTTTATTTTGAAATTTGATGACTAAATGCACTTGACATAAAATGTTATGTTTTGCATTTGGAACTCCAAGAAAAGGGACTTTAGCAAGGAAATATATAACAGAAAAATATATTTCGACACTGGAGCATTAGCTTGTATTTTTAAAAATGGAACAGGATTAACAGGCGTACAATAAAAATTTATTTATATCACCAATGTGCCATCCTATACTATATTTTCAGATTCCCATTTCTAATCTCTTGATGTTTCGTGCCTCTGATTTTGACGCTGGTAGATTGCTATGCTCTCTGTTGTCTAGGACTTGCAAGCCTTAATCTCTTCATAAGTCTCTTAACAAACAGCTCTGCATAGAGCAATGTTTTGGTGGAGGGTTTAAATTAAAAGTTTCAGGAACAACTGTAAGGTTTATGGACACTGAATATGAAGTGCAGCCTGCAAAAATGGTTTTTTAGTGATTCAAAATGTTGTGCTCTACCTTTTGTCTTGCTTATCTTCCTGGTCTGCTATATTGGATTGCAGATTAAAATAGGGAATTTCCATTGCTCTGCATGCCAGTAAGTAGCCATTAAAACAACACCCCCAACCCCTCCCCCCCTAACACATATGCATGCTTCTGTTTGGATTTGATTTAGTGGATGTGTACAACTTGATCATTGTTAGAAAAACCAATTTTGGTTCACTTGAATAGTTCAAGATGTGTTTGCTTATTGATGGCAGTGCTGGGAAACGTGGTCAGTTTTTAGATTCTGACATGGTTTGCTTATTTGTTTAATGTATTAGATCAATGTACATATTATAGCATTGTTGTTGAAATGCAGATTTGTCACATAGATGGCAGCAGTAGAATGTGTTGTAAAACAAGACAAAGAGCTCTATGATTTGGGGATATGTTCATATTTTGCCCTCAACATTATTCATTCTTAATTCATATCCGAAAAACATAATATGCCTGCATAAGGATAAGTAAGAATATAATAATAAAGCAATCAATCTCCATGCTACATAGAAAATTATTTCCTATAGTCTTCAAAATATAAACACTAAACATACACATTAACATTTTCTTACTTTAAATTTATCCCATTATATCAGTTGGGAACCTTGTTCTAGTTAAAAACAAATTTAAGATAAAAAATCATTGTAAGCAAAATATTTTATAATATTAACTAGGAAAACTAAATTATTTTTGGTTGTTTCAACACTTCTTCATACTTAACTTGTGACTCTAGTAAAATTGCCTTGTTATGGTTTTGAAGTTTGTTTAAAAAAAGAATGAGAGAACTGTACCCATTTCATTTTGACAATCCTGATTACTGTGAAATTCAAAAGATCTGCTCCAGACAAAATCTGGCAGTTTCAACCTATGCTATTACCTGCTTCAAGACTTCAAAGCAGAAATTTCCTGTTTGAGGTTAAGATACAAAAGACCCAGAACAATAGAGAAAACCAAACTTTCCCAGAACTTTTCCAGAACTGTTCTGTGAGTACTAAATTTAGGTGAAAGTGCAGCATAGTTTTCACTGTGGCTGGTCTTTCATCTTTTCCTTTTTTAAAAATAATATAATGGCCTTTTTTCAGTTCAATTATTTTCAAAGATTGACTAATTTAGATAAATATTTAATTGTCTAGTACTCCTACTGTAACCGGAAAAAAAATACTATAGTAGAATGTAAAGTTACATTTAGTCTACCATAGTAGTTGCAACTTTCCTTACATTTCTTGCTATGTACTATTCAATTTCTCATTGGCCAAAATCCTGTTGTGCTGTCAGAGTAATAGGACTAATAAAACTTTTCATACAAAGATCCATTTGAGAACTAATTGTGATGACATTAAATGTTGTAAATACTGTAACTAACTCAATAGTTTAAGATATACAACATCAAAAATACAAAATATCGGTTCTTTATAAAGTTGCACCTTAATCAAAATGCATTTTTAAATGATGTATTGTCAACATCATTAGGCAGATGAAAAAGTTTTCTGGCCATCGTAGTGCACATTATAATTATCTTTAGCATGTTAGCAATGTACCAACTAGTTAATTATTTAAAAGAAAAGTTCTGTGAAGATTTTATATTACAGATTTTAAATATAGAAATAGTATTAAGGACAAACCATGTTTTTCAGTAATATTCTTATTCAGATAATTATAGGAATCACAATATTTAAAACTGATCTAGTTGCTAAATAATATGCCATTATTTGTTAATCATTGGAAGTGAAATAATACTTTTTGCTAAAAAGAATTCAAGAAACAAAACTTGTAATAGTTGCTTTATTCATGAATACTTGGTAGATTTGGGACAATCTGATATCATAGATGATGCTACACAAGTTGTTTGTATTTCTTTAAAAATTAGGCAAATAACTTCTTTTCCAAAAAAGAAGGATGCAGATTAAGAACTATTAAGATTTGCCAGTATGGCTAGTCCTAGCAGTCTATTTAAGTGAACACTGTCAACAGGAAAATTGCAAGTGACACTTAAAGTGGCTTACCTCTGATTTATACACAAACCTCACATGAGCACTTGGCTTTGTTCTTGCTTTGGTAAGGGGAACTGATTCCAATAAGGACAGGAATAAAAAGCTCCTTGCATGGTCTAGAAGTGAATAGCACTTTACCTCAAAGCATGACCCCTGTTCCCAAGATCTGTTGTGCTACAGTTGACTCTGCCTTTATGTTTATTCTCAGATGAATTGCTTGGAAAAGTTACAAATAATATACCTTGCAAAGCTTCTAGATTCAGTGACAACTGTGTAAGTAGAACTTAGGTTCTTTAGCCGTTAGGGAACAATTCTCCTGTTCAGAATGCACCCAATTATTTTCTTTCAAAATAGTTTAGGCCGAACGCTGCTGCTATTGTATATTAGAAAAATGAACTGGTTTCACTAACACCGAAGTAAAAAGTGTTTCTGGTAGAAAATGCAGATGCATGTTAAGAAAATATAGCTTGAATCATTTTAAGAGACAGAAACTGGTTTCCAAATTTATTAGTTAGGCTTGATTGTTTCCCTTTATTTATGTTTCTCAGAAAGAGAGGAGAGAGAAAGAGAGAGAACGAGAGAAAGAGAGAGAACGAGAGAACATTTGCAATCTACCAAGGGGGAAGGGACCTTTAGAAAACTTTCAAATGGCATGTTTGCACTAGGGCAGAGGTTGAGTACAGTTACTTAAGTCCCTTGAGACACATTTAGTTAATGGTAGTCATGTTCTGATCCTGTCCAAATCTGCCCCTTTTTATTTAGTGGTCTTTATTTGTGGTTACTTAAGGTTTTGATGCTTTAAAACTCAGCTGCATTTTCACAACAAATTAAACAAGAAGAATCATACTGGAAGATAGTGATGAGAGTTAATGATATGTCTTTAGATAAAGTAGTACTTGTGTGCAATCTGATCACAGCTATCAGCTCATTTGTCATGGCTGAAGTGAAAATGTCAGGACCAATGAGCGCATGAGTGCTGAAGGGGGTGAAAGTGCTTTTGGAGACACTTTTGTGCTGGGAGTGGGCCATAGCTTAAATGCAGCTCTGGGGAAATACTTGGATTAGCTAACTCTGTGCAGAAAGCCAGAGCAGAGCAGAAGATGTTTGGAAAATATAATTTGTTTTGGTGTGGGTGAAGTCTATTTTGATCATAATGCTCCAAGATGGAAAGAAATAATTGTAAAATAATGAGGCTTTGTATTAAATAAATGTTGTGATGGAAACTTGTAACATGTTCCACTACAAATGTATTCACCACCACAACCTGTTTAGACAGCTATTTTATTTGACATTAGTCTGCCATGGTGAAAGACATCATCTGTTTAAATCATAAAACATGGTAAAATGCTGGATTTTTAAGCATTTATTTGTTGTTGGTTACATGCATACATCTGGGGGAATGATCTAATGATCAAGACTAAATTATGGATTTTTTTCCACTCCAAGAATTTTAATTCATATATATTTATATATTGTAGCTCTCTCTGTTATATTAGAAATGAACTTTCATCCAGTTTCAATATGTAAATCACTGATCACTTCCAGTGGTCACTTTAAGAAACAGCAGGCATATCCATCTACTTGCTCTCATCATAAGAAAGGGAATGAGGAAGTGCAGATCATTTGTACTATTTTGGTAAAGCTTGAGGCCGCTCTCCATGCAAACTTTTTGCAGACTTTGGTCTATTTGTCAAGTTTTAAAGCTGACCAGAATGATGATTATGTGCTTATAGTAGTACAGGATAATATTGTGAGCCTATATATTATTTTGTTTCATATTTGGAACACAAAGATTCACTGTTTAGGAAAATGCATCTATGCTGGCTGTAAGTGTGAACTTTTCTCTAGAGCAGTGACCAGTTACTTAAGCTTACAGACTATTTCACTTTAAATGACAGTCCTTCTGTAACAATGGAATTATAACCACCTGGATGGAATACATAGCCAGTTACATTGTAATTTATTCATTAAAAAAAGAAACATCACTTTTTAGAACAGAGTTTTGTGATTCAAAGTGAATATGATATGTGAGTATTTCAACTTACTATATATTTGCCAAAGCTGAGTTTTAAAAAATTCAGGCAAATTGTGACTAGATAGCATTACTTTCATTGACATCAAACCTAATACTGACTTGTCCATTTACATTTCTTTCTTCCTCTTAAATTATTCAGGGTACATGCAAGGATCTCTAAATTTGTTACAAATTGCAATAGTGATCTTGCCTCTCTCTGCTTGTTAGAGTGATTGTAAACAGAGTAAACTTAGATGTTGGAGCAATATACATTTTCTTACTCAAAGTGTTTCTGTTAACTTCCAATAGGTGGCAACTAATCAGTAACTTAGACCAAAGGAAATATTAATTAAAACAGTGATATTTATTTATACATTGAAAACATTTATATCTTGTCTCTCCAGAGCACTAACAGTAGCATGTTTCCTGTGACTCTTAAAAGAATGTAAAAAGAACTGTACAAATAAGATCAAAGGCCTACCTAATCCCGCATCTTGTTTCCTCAGTGGCCAAGAAGATACCTGTAGGAAGTTTACGGAAATTCCTAGATAGTGTTCTCCATAACTAATACTGGTACATTATATACCACAGCATTTCCCCATTAAAGCCATCCAAGTCCATAAATACACCTTACAGTAAATAGCAAATACTTATTTGATTCTTCTCTGAAGAAGCAGTTTTTCATTTGCTCTGTATTGTCTTTATGGAACTGTCTTGGCTTCTATTAGTAAAAATAAACCTTTTCAAATTTTCTGTTCAGGCTGCTCACATGTTTATACTACTGTCATCTAGAGATTTTTTAAAAAGCTAAAACTCTCAGAATTGTAACTTTTCTCCAGAATGGAGTTGTATCATCTTCTTTTTTTTGAGTTGTTTTGAGAACAAAGTACATTATAGCAAGTATCATTGCACCATAGATACACATATTAAAATAGATCATTTTATTTTTTAATCCTTTATTATTCTTAATATGGTATTTGCCATTTTAGCAGCAACTGCTTCATGCATCTAAACTGATATTTACATTGAGCCACTTAACTGACATGATGCCCCTGACATCATGGCCACTAATTTCAATTTTGTCACTAAATGGTATACATGAAAATATTTTAAAGTCCTGGACTAGGGCTGGGAAAGACCCAAATTCTAGTATATTTCTACTGTTACCTGGGTGACTTTCACAGAGGTCTTATCATTTACCCCCACCTTTCTCAAGGGATTGTTATCAGGCTACAACTAGAAGAGGAAGATTTTTGCGTGGTCCATTGATTTTTTAGATAAAATACAGAAAATATGTGAAACAAAGATATAGGTTAGATGATTCACTCCAAAGGGTAGTACTTCCTATACGCTTACATTCAATGGATTTTGTCCTTGGAATATTTATTCTCCAAATCCCAGAGAACCTTTTGACCTCTTAAATATCCTAAAAAATGGTTGTTTGCAGATGCCCAGCTCATTGCCAGTTTCTTATAGTTGGTGAATAGTTTAAATATTGGTCCCAATATAGCTTTTCATAGAATCTGATTCCTAAATCACTCAGTTGGAAGAACTGTTAATTCCTACACATGGCTGCCTGGTTTTCATCAAATTATTGATCATACAGGAACCTTTTTTTTCCTATACATGAGAAAGTTATCTATCAATCTTTATCAGAAACTTTGTCAAAAAATCTTCTTCATACAGTTTAAATGGTTTCCCATAATAAAACGTAAGTTGTGTAGAGGTTACATCTAGATAGATGTCCTCATAAATGCTTGAATATGTATCTTTAATGGGGTTTTATACCAAGTATGTCTTCTGATTAGTGTTTCACATAGGGGCAACCAGCTCAATAATCCATTTCCATAATAGAATAGATGCAATTATCTCAATGGGTACACTTTGGGCACTCTTCAAGAAACTGTAGCAATCCAGTGAGGAAGTTGGTCTATTCAGTTCTTTGTGAGACTATCATAGTTGAATTATTTTTATTGTCAATTACATGACAGAAGATGCTGTTTGGGTTGTACGACTCAGAAAACATTTTGAGCTATTCCTGTTTATCAAAGACAACTATCCTAATGTTGGTTTCTTGTCCCAGCATTGCAATGTTTTTTCTCCATCCAGTATACACAATCTGAAAAAAGTAAGGCATCACTGAAATAAGGTTTCAGACATTTGTTTCACTCTACTTTCTGTGAAAAGAGGCAACTGGTTGAGATGGTGGAATAATATACATCCAATTTAAAATTTTAAATAAAATGGCCCCAAACATTGGTTTTAAATTGCATGCATTTGCCAACTTATTTATATGTCATTTTGAAAGGCAATGGCAAATGCTTTATTTGATCTTAGTACCACTTCCCTTTGTTGCAAGCAAGCAGTTAATTTTCTTCTCTCTCATGAAGAGTAAATTCCTCTATTACAGATAACATAGTTGTATACTGGTAGTGTGTTTTTATTGTTGGATTCTATTGATTTACAGTGCTAACATGAAATATCTGACACCTGTTTCCTGTTCTTTGAATATTTGTACTGTAGTCAAAGGGGGCTGATAAGGTTCCCCTTCCCCACCAGACATTGAGCTATTTTAAATGTATAATTATTGTTGCATGTCATTTGATAGTTACACTAATTGCTGCCAACCATTGTCTGTTTGCACTTAATGCTGAAACCTGATCAACATCCTGCTTTGGTTGATGTTTGGTGGTAAACTTTAATTAACTCTTATTGCATTGAAGAAGAGCTCAGCTTCAGTGCTAACTAATCATTTACCTTCATTACATCCTGACAGCTCCACTTGTTCCTGGTCTTAATAGATACACTAGTCAGTAAATAAACCTCCAAGTCTTCATGCCTTGAAGTTGTTTCACATTGATATTTTGTTGTTTAAAGTTCAAAGATGTAAGCAAAAGAACTACTTCAGTTGGTTATATATGGGTGAGGATGCAAACATGAGTCCAACATTGGTTTTTTTTTTCATATCAGGTAATTTTATTTGAATGGTAACTATAGATTGAAGATAAATTACTTTTTCAGCTTGATTTCTCTATGCATGCATCTTTTGAATCAATACAATTAAGCCTGTCTAAATGTTGAAATTCTTATAATTATATTTACTGAAATAGTTTTCCTATAATGATATTAAAGTTTAGTAATCAAATGATTGGCAGATCATGCAAAATTCAACTTAAAGTAGCTGGCTACATGATTTTAATTTGTCTGACATCAGGTTTGTTTGTAAAGGAATAATATGTAGTTAAACCAAAGAGCTTATAATTGTGGCTGACATTCGTTTGTTTACAATGAAAACCAATTAAACTTTATACATTTTAAAACACAAAAGTTAATTACTGAATTGCTCTCTTCAGTTATGTAGAGGAGTCAAATTAACTTCCACTGAAAAAATGATGAAAAGCCTTATTTGATAAAAACAGAAGTCCCAGCTGATTTTTCATTAGCCAAACAAAATTTGGCAGATTATTCTTGAACAATATTAATGACTATGTTATGTTAAAATAATCTATGGCCAAACTAGATGTTTAAGATGAAATCACATTAAATGATGAAATCCACTGTATGTCTGGATGTGTTTTATTGAAACCTGTCCAATTGAAAATAACTCCCAGTACTACATATTCGTAAGACGCTCATGGCTTAACTACTGCAATTCCATGGCCTTAAGTAGTGTTGTATCTTTCATTTTATACTATGTATAACTGAAGATCTATTCTATTTTCTCATTTACTGCTTTATGGTTTACCTACTATTGCAGTACAGTTAAATAAGTAAGGATTCCATGGATTGCTAACTAGGTCCATTGATTACTTTCTAGAAGAAATATAGCAACTAACTTAATACTTAGTAATCACTAATTTAAAATTCAATATTTTCAATAGTTTTACTTTAAAGTAAAACAAATTTGCCTGAATCTAATCTTTGATTTGAATTAACAAATTAAAACTCCATAGTAAATGTATTCTGTAGGATTATTCCAGCACAGCAGTATTTATGACATTATAAAATGTGTCAGTAGCCTATTTCAAAACATAAGATTATAGGAAAACATCTGGCCTCTCACTTTTACACTTTTTGAGTTCATTAAGTTTTCAAAAGCTGTCTCACAAAAATTAAAGTCGATTTACTTAATTGGTAGTATCTAAAAATAGTAGATTTAGTAATTTAAACATCTATAAAAGCAGAACTGTATATTATTAAGAGAAAAATCTGTTTTATGGGGGAATTTTCAAAATTTAAGAGTTCAGGTCTTTCATTTTGTGCATACAAAATTTGAATTTTTAAATCCAATACAGATTTTGGGA